>OZ023167.1:22602998-22930498 GCA_963678695.2 Diplodus puntazzo | reverse complement strand
ACAACAACAGGACAAAATGTCACCACATCACTGACATCACTGATCATTAGAATATGGAAAGGACAGGACGGACAGAGGACATCCAGGATGAGCCTATCCGTCTTTACCTGCCTGGAAAGTGGCTGAGAATGCTGATTGTTGCTTGCTCTATCCGTCTGTCTGTCCTACACTTGGGTCAAGAGCAACGGATCCCTCCAACTGGCCAGACTGCCATGGTCGTTGGTGGGGACATGCACAGAAATCTTAATGAGCAGCAGTATAATAACAATAACCTCCTCCTCTCATGCTATTTATTCTTACATACACATTCTGTCTGCTGAATCCTGTCCACATATTAAGTTTGTGCAGGTGATTTTTAAATTGGAGAGCATGAATTATTCATTTATGTGCTCAAATTTATCTATGTCTTCATGGCAGCTGCCATGCTCTGTCAGAAAGAAATTGACATTTTTTGACACATTGCCTCATACATAGAGATAGCAAAACTATCCAATGATACAATGATATACAAAACATTTTTATTTATGCGTTTCTTTAAAGGAGCAGTTATTCAGTTATTATCTACTCATCCCCATGCCAACTGTAAGGTGAAGTTTTGCAGTCTGCTCAGATTTTACCAGACATGATGTATATAGCCATTTAAAGGTTTGTTTGTTTTTCATTTTTTTCTTTACATATTGAAACCTTTCCCCATCTACATCCGTTGTCCAGGTGAATTCCATAGCGTTGTTTTGCTGTGAAGCTCCAGAAATTGTTTTGTGGACTACGAAACTGTACCCAACTTTCCATCGGCTTAAAGGGTGATTAGATAAAGATGAATTTAAATTTATTTGAGTGAGGTTATGTTTTAAATACTGAAGCCCTGAATCAAAATATTGTAACAGAGTGAGCAGAAGATCAGCAGTAATATTCCCAGTGATTTAATAATGGTTATTTTTATTTCATTTTTTTTTTTTTTGACTTTACAAAACTCAGAAATGAAATGAAATAACATATCCTCCCACTTGGTACTGAATAAACTGTAATCTCTGCTATCTTGGCCTATTATCAAGGTGCTCTTTCTGATTAATATCATTACAGTGGCCATTATAGAACTTCTTATCAAAGCACTTGATGTTGTTATTAAGTATTTATTACAAATCATAGTATTCATTACAGACCATGTTATCACAGTGCGCATAACAGAACATAGTGTCTAGCTACTACTCACATTAGAGCTGCAACAATTAATCAATTAGCTGATTGGGTGCCAACTGTTAAAGGGGCTCTATTTGACAATTTGTAGCTATTTAGATGTAATAATCACTTTTTATTGGCCATACGTGAGAGGATTGTAATGTTACATCAAAATGAGACCTTCCCCGTCTCTCTCGGTTGCCTGCGCAAAGCTGAGGACCATGGATTAGTTTGGGAAGGACTCAGGTCGGGTTTTTTGCAACAGTCCAAAGGATGTGACTTTATGCATGTTCTACAGTGCCTCTCTTCGCTCCGCTAACAGAGAGCAACAGTAGCTAAATGGAGTCTGCAAACATAAGCTAATGACTGGCTTCAAGCATGACACAGGACTTCCACAGAGCACCTTTAAGTCATTCAGCATCTTTCAAGAAAGAAAAGAAAAGCTGTGAACATCCTCTTGTTTTCCATCTCCTCCATAACAGCAAACACACTCAAGGATGCCACTATGGGCCAGGGGACACAAATCGACATCCCTCACCATTCTCTGATAATTAACAACCAATCAATCAATCAATCAATCAATCAATCAATCATCAATCAAGAAAACAAATCAACAGTTTTCATTAACGGTCAGATAACAAAGAAGACGTTGATAAATACAATCAAAATCCTACTTTTTATTTCTAAAGTTCAGGGGGGGAGTTCAGCTAAAGCTGACAAAGAGGCATGTTCGAGACATTATCCCGAGAGGATGATTCCTAATTACACTTGTGACGCTGACCACCATTTGTCCAAATCTTTGTAAACAAGAAATACCAATATCTCACCGGCAGATTTTGATGAAATTTACTGAGCGAAGCCACGCTCCCTCAGGGATCAATCTTATCAATTCCAGACCTGTTCTGTAGTGCCACACAGAGGGAAAAACTCATATTTTTAGCCAACTATAGCTGCTTTTTGTGTGGTCTAATGATCACTACTCTTAACCCCCAAATACTAATGCATGAAAACTGGAGATATCATTAAGAATATTCTACATGAGACCTTTGAGTGTTCACTGCTACAACATTTATTTCCATATCTCGTGTTGAGGGATGGAGCCTCTCACACACACCTACACCAAAGCACCAACTACATCCGACCACCTACTCACACTCACATTCACTCGTAGGGGTAATTTAAAGTGCTCACTCGAGGCTAGCTGCTTGTGGATTGTGGGAGGAAAAGTGAAGTGCCTGGAGGAATCCCACGCAGACACACAGAGAACATGCAAACCCCACACAGAGAGGATCAGTTGCTTAGGAACAGAATTGTTCATCAACTGGGGGTGTGATCACTTCTGAGCAAAGTGTGGGATTAATCATACGAACTTGTGTGCAAATGATGGAGGCGCGCTGATAATGCTCACAGCGCCTGGAGGCGGGTGGAAAAGGTGAACTGCCGATGACGTACCGTCCACCAGCTGAAGGAGTGATCGATGCAGCAACGTCAGCGAGCAAACTGTCAAGAAAGGGCTGTTTATAGAATGAGAGGTTTTATAAGATAAATACTGACTGAATTGAATGTTTTTTTTTAGTTGGAAACAGAGTGGATATTTAGCCTTTAATGGCCTCAGATATTTTTTTATCGGGTGGATTCCTTCCAGCAAATTTCTCTGCAAATTATGTAATTTATTTATTTATATAATCTTTTTTTAGGTTGGCTGCTGTAGGGCTTACTGAACAGATTTGTGTAGAATGCGCTTAAAATTGGCCAGAACAAAACTGAGTTGTTGATTTTTAACAGTAGGCCCAATGGGAGCAGCCCTCTGCCCTCACACCATCAACCAAGACAGGCAGCATAACTGTGACCACAACTTCTCTATGATCCTCTCACTCTTCTGGGACTACACGTTGCTACTTGTCACTTTGATCATTAAAGTGACACTATATTGTAGTCTATGATATATTACAGAAGTGAGTATTTATAGCATATAGTTTAGAGAATATTAAAGGGCCGAGATAAAAACTGATAGAGGAGTGGGACTTAGAGAAAAGGGCACAATAACAAATCTGTCTGCTACTTCAGCACCATGGACAGCGCCATGGATTTATCAGCTCACAGCACAGTTAAGCTTGGTTCAAACTCAACACTGTGTCCCTGGCATGAGGGTGCACGCACCAAAAATCACATTAATGTGTCTTTCGAATTGATTCCACATTATCACATTGAATTTTTGTAAGGAGAGGTGCTCTGGGAAAGCTGAGCTTAGGTTCACCTCTACAATCCTTCCCACGAGCGCTCTATTACGCTTTTTCTCTCTCGACTGCTTGTGCCAACAAAATAAATGTGTAACTAACGTATACCATAATAACACACAGTATAATATATATTATATACCAGTACTACTTTTTCAAATGAAAAACTAAAATGACACACTGTAGAGTGCATACCTCAAACAAGGTGCAACAGTTCCCTTTAATTCAATCAAACTGTATCCATCAACAATCTCAATAATCCTGTATCACTCTAAACAATACTCATAGATACCAGTCACACAAATACTCCTGATTTAATTTTTTAAGATCCATGCATTATTCCCTGAGAAATTAACAAAAATGTTTCCTTATCTCGCAATGTTAAAGAAAGTGAGTAAGATTCCTAGATAAGTCGATTTATTTGTATCCACACCGAAAGAGAATAGGGTCTATTCTGGACCGAGACCCATCCTGCATCCAAGTTGAGTTGTAATCCTGCTGCCAAACCAGCCAATACACAAACAAAGGGAAATCAGTGCAAACATGACCTTCTTGGCGGATGTAGTAAAATAGAAAATGTGTATTCTGTGTGAATGTATTCATGTATTAATGGAGTTACAAGTTGGCAAAGAGAACTGTGTGAAGAGTGGGAGTGAGGAAACGTGTGTGTCAAACTAATTGGCTGGAATGACACCTGACAGTGTAAAACTGTTCAATCGACACCTCTCGGGCACAGTGTCAACAACAGTTTAAAGGACTGGTTCACATTTTCCAAGTCCAGTTCTCACTGCCTCTCCCCATACGTATGTTGAGAGCATTATCAGTGGCTGTAATCATTTCTCCTCTCCGTACTGGCTGTGAAGAGAACACCCTCAGACTCCAATCTAAGAGATGGAAAGAGATGGTTTTTAGCTAACCATGTTTCAAGTAGATCTAAAATATGTATATATTCAGTCTCTACAGGCGGGTGGTCTGATTGCCTAGTTGCTAATGCAACATCCATGGTTCAGTTCAGGCTAGGGACCTTTCTTGCATGTCATAACCCTCATTTTCTTTCCATGTTTCCTCTACTCTCGCCATCTGAAACAGCCATTTAGAAGAGGAACAACCCAAGTAGATTGTATGTCTTCATTTAGAATGCAAAAATGTAAAATCCTCATATAATAAATGCACACATTTTGTCACACACTAGTGCTCGGTGACAGGGTCATCATTAAGAATGAGAAAAATCAATTTGGAAAAGACATTTCCTCTCTGCGTGCGCAAGAGCCTCATTCATTCTTTCCTGAAGCCATTTCCATTGTGCACCAAAGGAAAGTTAACTGTGCCTATCTGTTTTGTGTATACAGTATGTGTGTGTGTGCATGCATGGCTGCATGCATGGTAAACCAGCTTTTGTGCAGTTCATTAGAAATTCTGCTGACAGAGACTTGCAGTGAAAGCAGTGGTGTGTGCGCGGAGGGAATATCAAGATGATTTCTGCTGGCCTGCAGCTTTAAAGATATCAGCTCCTTCATATGAAGATGCACAATGCACACACACACACACACACACACACACACACACACACCCACACACACACACACACACACACACACACACACACACACACACACACACACACACACACATGCACACAGAGTGGACAGCAGTGTGTACATTGATATGTATTTAGCATTCAGAGTCCTAGACCTTTGTCATTACAGTTTCTAATCCAGATTAACACAAGATGCAGTCAGTGTCCTGGAGAGAACAGTCTGTCTGAATAATAGTTTGGTTTCAGTCTTCGTTTTGGGTGTGACAGGTGATGAAGAGTAATATTTACTAGGTAGGATTCAGAGGGATCAACAGTATGTTTCTATTAGTATATAATAACCTGAAGCTAAGAATCGTTGTGGTTTTGTAACAGAAGGAGCAAGAAGGAGCTACAGAAGGAGCAAGCCTTTACAGAACATTTAGATGCTAATATTTTTACTTCAATAAAACTTATCAAAAATTATCAACATAATGTGAAGAAATGACGGTTTTGTCAAAGATGTGTATCTATTGTGTGTGAGAGATATCTATCTAAACTCTGGTTCTTCTAGGAACAGTAGGCAGTTCATCCCCCAAAAATTAAAAACTCAATCATTATTCACTCGTTCTCATGCTCAGGGGAGGTCAGTTGAAGCTTCCTGGTCAACAAAACATTTCTGGAACTTCACAGCAAAACAGAGTTGCTGCCAGATGGAGATTTGTTTTAAAACTTTCCATATGCATGAGGGTGAGTGGATGAAGGCTGAAATTTTCATTTTTGGGTGAACTCATCCTTTAAAAGCTGCTTTAATAAACATTTTTTATGTTTAATCAAACAAATGACCATTGTGGAGACTGCCACTTTAACACTAGATTCTAAGGATCCACTCAGCTACGAAGAATGTTCCAGCGACCTTCAGCTGACTGTTTTGGTTTCACGGCCCCCAAACGTACTGTTGTGGTTCACTCTCTCATCAACCTCGTTTCCAGGCTCGGCAGGCAGAGAAAAAGAATTGACAAACCCGCTGCTGTTTGGTGCTGGGCGGGTAGCATGCAATGTGCAGAGGTGTGAAATTGGACAGGGTTTAAACTTCTTTTCTCACAGCTGTGAGCAGAACTCGCCACAAATAATGCAGCTTACTGTTTATATTGAATTCCAGGGCCTCAAGACGGCCTCACTTTTATATAAATAATAATTTGTTGAGTCCTCGGTCAAATGTGTGTCAGTTTGACCTGGGCAGCCAAGGGGGCCTGTAGGAATATCAAAGTAAGTGCTATAATCACTCTCGATTTAACAGCCCTCAAACATATGCCATGCCTTAAACTGAGCATGAATAGTTGTATAAATCTTTCAGTATGCACTCATCTACAGTGAGTTCATCATCCAGGAACCCACACTCCCTCCAAGGCCATTCATTTTTCATGGAGCCCTGCTGGTGATGGAGCATGTCCACAAGTAGGACTGGGAAATTATTGTGATCGTAGGCACTTTGTGGAGTGAATACAGAAACGCACAGAGGCTTTTATTTGAATCTAAATCTTCCTCTATGTTTTTATCTGTTATTAATACACACCTCCATAAATACTCATGCTGCAGTTTAATCTATTTTGACTGAGACTGCTAAGTCTCTAAGTCTAACAATAGAGTCCCTTATTTTTTATAGCTTAAAAAAGTGCCCTGAAACCCAGATTTTCCACTCAGCTGATTGCAGAAGGTTTGTGACTCTGCTGCAAAATGAGTTTTAAACCACTCAGAACTTTTGAGATCAGAAATGTTTGAATATTTAATTTAAATTCTAGGATACATTTATCAAGGTTTTACGCAGCTGTAACCCTTCACTAGATACAACTTTGACGACAGATGGGGCACTGCGGTCTAATATATCCCCCGAACCCAGATTTGCATAAAACACCCACATCATTACTAATAAAGACAAGTATCTGGAAGTTAAAGTTGTTACAGAAAGTTTTTCAGAAGAAAACATTTTTGTTTTATATAAATCCATTAACAAACGTCACATTTATCAAGTTTTCCTGAGGAACATTTTTGGACAATAATTTGTTGGTTTAATGTTAATTAAGTGAATCTAATTTCAATCCTTTTCTTATGATTTTTGAGATGACTTAAAGACAGACAGAAGAGAGTACAAAATGAGAAACACCACACCACACAGGGAACAGTTCTGACCAGCACATTGTTGCTGTTAAGATCCAGTTAGATTCATGCACAAAAGCACTTGGTTACCATTCCAGAAAGATCATGGTTAGGGTTCAAATGAGGGAGATCTTTCTTGGGTCTCAGATTATCTTCTATAAATGACCGTGAAGGCCCTTCTCCAGTGTGTTTTGATTTTTTTGATATTTCATGTATTTCCTATCCTGGCAATGTTGATGATGTGAACTTACTGTTGAGCTCAAAGTCACTAAATTTAAGATGCTGCTAATGCGAAATAATGCCATATGACTAAATTATAGCAGCTACGTTAATTGATGCTAATGTTGTTGATCTTGCTAAAACGGCAGTCTGGTCGTGACGGTAATAAATACATGTGATTTTAACTCTAACCCATTCTCCGTTTGAGACAGTTATTGCAGCTTTAACCAAGTGTTGTAGTTGTCTAAGATTAACAATCCATTATGTCATTTCTCCCTGATCTCCCAGGTTTTTAGCGGAGACACAGGCGACGTCAGGCGACACGCAGTAGTCTTCTTTTGTCACTGCTGGTACCTCAGTGTCGTTTTGCTGTGTCTGAGCTCTTTGACTCACTTCTTTTTGACTGTAAACACACTACACACTCAAACTTGCTTAGAGTTAGTATGTAGTATGGATGTGGGACACACTAGGATGCAGACTACTAAGAAACCTTGGTACACCAGTAGTCATAAAAACACAAAATGAATTTTTAAGTGGCACCAATATCTGTACAGTCTTTTAAAACCTGAGTAGGCCAAGGTGTGGCCTCATTGTGAAATGTCTCCTCACTGCATTCTCCTTCACCCACACTTCTATATTTGGAGTCCGTGACACACAGCCTGCAGTAATCTTGCAGTCAGGGAGGAGTTGAGCCCCATTTGGCGGTGGTCTAAATTAGGGGTTTTCAAACTTATTTAAAGTGACTTTTTTTGTAAAACATTTAATCACTTCACGAAAAGTAAAAGTGGATGTAATATATTATTCAAGAATAGCTTCAATGTGAAAACAAGCGCTTAAGAATTTAAGCCTCTTATTCTGAACATGTCCTCTTTAATTCTGTCCTGAATTTCATGATTTACTAAATCTATGAAGATTAACCAGGTGACAGGGGATCTAGAAGGACAAAGTCAGCTGTCGGTCCAGTGGATTTGGGTAATATTTCTTTATTCCAATTAAAGATTTCAAGTCAATTGTTTACATGGGATAAAATAAGTTGGGTCTGGTGTTTACATGCAACAATACATCAAATCAAAACAGCTGTTTGGTTTTTTTTGCCTCATGCATTCCTCTTCCGTGTCGGATAATTGATCTCTTCTGGGCATGTTTGATCAGCTCCCTGTCCTGAAGATGGATATAATCTATGATAAATTCTCTATAAGTTCATATTAAAAACACACTCGCAGCACATACGTCACTATGCAAGATGATAGGCATGCACAGAAAAATATGAACAGGTTTTTACCATCTGGACCTGAACCTTTCATTTTGGTTTGGGCCTGTTGCTTCTGATTGAGGTGTTCATATGGAGCATTTTTATTCTGTTTGGGCTTTTAAACTGATTGAAAAGTGGAAATATTAGTCTCCATGTAAAGTCAGAAAAGAGATGATGATGCTTTAATCATCACTACTGACTTTGAGACTCAGAAGCATTTTAAATGGAGTTCAGTATTGTGTAGGATAAAATAATCAAATTAAAAGAATAAATCATATCAAACTGATGTAAAGTAGGCCCCTATAGAACCTACTTTAATCACCTGGCAGATACAGCTTCCAGTGATGTCAACAAACATTAATTGTGCTTTTCAGCAGTATATGCGTGAGAAATATGCATGTTCATCAAGTATAGATTTCATAATGGTTTTGAAAATATATGCCTCTATGGAGCGGAGGTGTAGGTGTGAGAATAGGCGTAACATCCACTAGGG
Source organism: Diplodus puntazzo (assembly GCA_963678695.2). Taxonomy (NCBI): domain Eukaryota; kingdom Metazoa; phylum Chordata; class Actinopteri; order Spariformes; family Sparidae; genus Diplodus; species Diplodus puntazzo. Next base: position 22,921,451 of record OZ023167.1, on the reverse strand, counting down.
ACAGGGGGGACATGTCCCCCACTTTCCGAAATCCCGTTTTTGTCCCCCCCACTTTTATTTAATCCAGCCGAACGCAGTAGCTCTCAAGGGTCCGATACTCAAACATGTCCGCTTGATTAATCTACCCTGGCGTATACTGATGTGCTTATTTTACATTAATTTGATGGCAAACTCCGCCCGCTGATGCAACACCAGCTATGCCAGGTTAGTAATCAAGTGAACCCACTCTCGCTGTGAGTCGCGGACAGTTTGTGTAATGATGCTGCGTTCAAAGGCTGCAACAGGCCATTGTCTTCGGCTGGGTCGGGCTCTTGATCAAGCATTTGCGTTTTGTTTTTTTAATAACTCAAATAATGAGTGTATTTCCAGCTAGAAAACACGCACCTCTCTCCTCCCTCCATTGTTTGTGTTTGTGTCGCTGCGTGGTGTTACACGTGACTTGTGTGAGTTATCCTCGTCCTGGAAACGTGACCCGAGACGCAAGAAGAAAGCAGAAATTATTATTTTTTTACTAAGGAAAATGACAAAAATAATAGTAACGCACAGTGATCACTGGTTTGGAAATATTAACGCGTTAGATTACTCGTTACTGAAAACAGTGGTCAGAGAGTAACGCGTGGGCAGTGACGACCTGTGTCGGCTTTACAGTTACAGTTAATGTGTCGGGCCGGGCTCGGACACAACGTGCACGGGCCGGGCTTGATTATTTAGGCCCGATCTAAGCTCTACTCGGGTCCAGCCGAGACTTTACTGAGGTTCGTCCAGTGTGAGCAGCAGGAGGACGGTCAGCTCACCTCCCAGAGCCTCGTGCTGAATCACTGAGACTCATTTAGGGACCGTCATTAAATTACTTAACACAAATATATTAATACAAAATAATTGCAGTTTTTTCTATATCTTCCATGTCATGTGACCCAGTGACTCCAAACCAGCAGCAGATTGTGTCAGTAAACTGGACACATGAGACACAGCTCTTTTTATTGTACTTTTACAATGTACTATTGTACTACTTGTAAGCAGAAATTATGATTTTTTTCTCAGTAACTTCCATGTCAGGTGGCCCACTGACTTCTAAAACAGATTCTGTTTCCATAAAAATCTATAATAATAAAGAAAATAATGTTTAAAAAGTTCTCTAATGTCTCATGTCTTAGATTCTCATTCTGAAATTCTGAAAATGTTTTTTTTTTTTTTTTAATCTCACCAGCAGTCACCATTTAAAGGGTTATTTTTCAAATTTTCTTCCGGGGGGGCATGCCCCCGGACCCCCCTAGTGTTGCTGTGTTACCAGAACAATCTAGGGGAAACACTGTATGTTCTAAGAATTGTGGACACCTGAGGCGAACTATTTCTTTCTTAGCTGAAGCCGACAACGGAACAAAATATATGTGAAGAGAGACATCGTGGAGCCGTATATTTTCCTGCTCTTTTGTCCTTTGCCAATCACACCTATGACTAAGCATGATAGCCATGTTCATCATAATGTGTTGCTTTTAAGTAGCTGGGAATATGATTAAAATCATGTGGAAATGTATAAAATGGTATTCAAATCAGACACCCACTTTTTTGTGTCCCCCCCACTTTTCAAACCGATGTTACGCCCTTGGGTGTGAGGTCTAAAAATAGGCCTTTATACCAACTTTTTAATGAACCTAACACATACCTCCTACAGTTAATCTGGTCCAAATGAATGCATGGCAGTTTGAGTTAATTTACACCCCTCATAATAAAGCTTAAAGACTTGATTTTGTTTTATCACTCATCAGCATCATTCACCAAGGAATCAAAATTTGGTCTAAAAGGAAGTGGCAAACATCACAGTGATCTTTAAGTGTTTTTTGAATGGAGTTCAATAAGGGTGGAGATTTTGTGAAATGAATGAATCAAATTAACAATTTTCTTAATATGAAACAGATGTAAATTAGCTCAGAGTCAGGCCCCTATAGAACCTACTTTAATTGCCAGGCAGATGCAGCTTTCAAAGATGTTAATGGACATTGTGATGGACTGGTTTAATCAAAATTTCAAGATTTAGGTGTGATGTCTAAAAAGAGGCCTTTATACCAACTATTGTCATCTCTCATTCTGGAAAAAATGCTAATAATTAACCTAACACAAACCTCTTACAGTTACTTTAACCAAATGAATGCATGGCAGCTTGAGTTTATTTACACCCCTCATAATGAGGCTTTAACACACAATGTCGGTTCATCACCATCATTTACCGAGAAATCAAAGTTTGGTCTGAAAGGAAGTGTCGAACATTGAACATCACAGTCGTCTTTTTTGAATGGGGTTCATTAATGGCTGACGTATTGTGAAGGGCTGACTGCTTTAATTTGACATAAAACTTGAATAAATCACATTAAACTGATGTAAATTAGTTCAGTCACCCCCCTATAGAACCTACTTTGATTGCCTGGCAGATACAGCTTTAAAGGATGTTAATGAACATTATCATGGACTGGTTTAATCAAAATTGCAAGCAATTTTCAGCAGTATATCTGTGATAGATATGCATCTGAATGCATACCTCTTCAGCCACATGTCTCCACAGAGTAGAGATGAAGGCGTGTTGTCTAAAAAAAAGCATATATACCAAATTTTTCTTGCCTCACATTCTGGAATAAATGCTGATAATTAACCTAACACATACCTCCTACAGCTAGTTACACCCAAATGAGTGCATGGCAGCTTGAGTTTATTTACACCCCTCATAATGAGGCTTAAACACTTCAAATCATGTAGGTTTGCACCATTTGAGAGACCACACCCCTCAGGGACACCAGTTGTTACCGACCAGGGTCTAAAATTAAAACTCATTACCTCAGTGTGTATGCACGGTTTCATCTGAACTAATGTGCATGTATTGGCAAAGCCTATACTGATAAGGGGGGAACCGTGGTACTCTGGTGTGGATGAATCATAGACTACATTTGAAGAAAAAGAGGAAGAAAAAAAAAAAGCAGCCCTACCAGCTGACTGGTATACGGGACCTTTAATGCAGCTGCAGCTTTTCATTCAGATGCTGAGTGGAACAGCGGACGACCGGAGGAGGGACGCTTTTCCAGGGAAAACCTCACCACATCTCTAGTCTAATCGCATTTTCTAAAACCCCACTTTGAAGCATACTGAAGGATTTTCTCGTTCTTTATAGTGTTTAGCGCTCTCCTGGATGCACACTGAGCGGATTGCGGCAATCAAAGCGCCCTGAGTGATCGGAGCTCAGCAGCAGCAGCAGCAGCAGCAGCATCTCATTGTATGAAATGCGTCACCGTGATCCTGTATTCCCATTTACAATTATCGTCTCTGCACTCACGGACTGTTCCCTGCACTGACTGTTTCATCAGGTAAGGTTCCTCCTTTTATTTCGATACAATGGCATGAGATTTGAGCAGATGTAGACATCATCATCTGACCATTCTTGTCCTAAATCGCTGCTGGTGTGGGAAGGAATGGCTTCATGTTGGGAGGCCTCCACATTACAATAGATGATGTATTATCCCGACTTCTACCCCATTTTACATTCACAGCAGCGTTTGTTTTCCAGGCGGAAAATCGCCACCGTCTATCATCAGTGTGATTTATTGTCAACTAGTGCACATTTTCCGAGTTAATTGTTCGAGATTTGGCGAGATTAACGCAGGCGGAAGCGGTTAATGAGTTTCTGGTTAGGAGCTCATGTGTCTTCTTTTCGGTGCAGGTAAACCACATGTGCGGGCCGGTGTCACCGCGCTGAGCCCGGTGAGCACGAAGGGTACTGGGGTCAGAGAGACGACATGGACCGGATGACAGCCAGAACCTCCGAGGCCGCGGGGCTGTCGGTGCCGGTGCGCCGCTGCCACGGGCTCCTCCAGGCCAACAACGGCACCTGCGCGGAGCAGCTCAGCATCTTCCCCCCGTTCTCCTCCACCCTCGCGCTCCTCGTTCTGGTGGCCGTGCTCGTGGGGATCGTCCTCGTTTCCCTGGCAACCTTCCACTTCCACAAGAGGAAGCTCCGGAACAGGAAGATCCAGCGCGCGCAGGAGGAATACGAGCGCGACAGTCGCAACCCCGCTCGCGGCGGCGGCGGAGAGCCCGTGAGGCCGTGCGTCATCGTCCGGCCGGTGAGATGTGAGGAGACCAGGCTGTCCTGCCAGAGCGCAGAGAGCGGGGACGTCCCCGAGGCGGCGGAGGACACCCAGACGGTTCCTCTTGACTGTTAACTCATTGCAACTTCAGGGAATGAGACTGTGGAATAAACAGGAAAAGCAATAAGGCACAAAAAACTCCCACATCGATCTCTGCTGCTTGTAGATGACTTAAAATTAGTAGGAAAAAATTCAGAATACTGAGCAGAATAGTCGGCCTAGAGGTAACATTAGTACTACAGTGGCACATAGGATAGCTATGCGGCCGCACACCTTCCTAATACACTTGTATTTAGCCAACCGGTAATTCCTTATGGAACTGTGTCAAGTATTTGCCTGCTTTGACTTTTGGACCTCTTCCTCTTCCCCAGCCTAAAACGTTGTTTAAACCTCCAAGATGTTTAAACTTTAAACCCTCCTCGGGATGTGACACGCGGTTGTGTTAAATTATTGAGAGTTGGTGACACAACACAGACCATAATGGCTCGCTGATCTTCCTTGGCATGTCCTCTGACACACTACCAGTATGTAGTTAGACTATAATGGATGTTGTGGTGCTGTTAGGCAGTGCAAAGCTGCATATAGGCTGTAGAAATGGCTTATTTGTATGCGTAGTCTTTTTTCCTTGAATTAAGTGACTTAGCATATTTGCATAAAGTACTGTCCTCCAATGTCTGCTAGACATCTATAGGTAGCTCTAGTTAGCCTGACAGAATGCAAGACTTTTTTGCTGTAGTTATGCACATACGATTGTTTTCTTCAATGTGTCAGATAGTAAGTTTTAGCGCTAATGCGGTATTTTCCTTTTTGAGTATTTATAGCTAATGTATTCTCTGACATGTAATAAACTGAGAATCCTTCCAGCAGAGGTTTTCAGCTCAAGCCAGTTTTCTTTTGATTCTCCATATTGTATCATAGTGGGCCTAATAGAAATTATTATGTGTCATTTATTATATGAATTCACTGTAAATGTATGCCATTATGAGAGCTGGAATGTTTTACAGTAACATCATCTTTCTGGAGTTCATATAACCTGCCTTATCAAAGGAAAATATGTAATATTCGAAGTTTATAAATAAATACTTTATGTTAATCCTTTGAATGTGTCGGTTACCTTAAACATAGTCCTTGGAAAGCTAATACTCAAGGACATGCACAGCACACAGTAAGAATTTGAACCATTCAGCTGATGTTATACAGTATAGATGACATTTAATGCTATGCAAATGTTTACATGGATTTTCATTTCGTCACCCGTTCCAATAGACAAGTACAAATGGCCTTCCTAAGAGAAATCCATCGAATTTGCAGTCTTTCCTGCGTCAGGACCATTTAGCTACTAGAGAACCATGTCATGCTTCCACAATATCTAAGCTAAAAGGAGCATGTGAACAGCATTTACTGTCTGTAGAATACACAATCAGATCCACAGCTTAGAGAACAAAATCTACCATATAGACCTCATCAATCTTTCAGTGTGATTTATTGACATGAAGGTTGTCCATAGAAGTACCATTCTTAATCTCAACATGTTCCTGTAATGGCGCCACAGGCTGTCTTATTGGAGGTCAGTGGAAGTGAATCAGCATCAGTCAGTGTGTTGGCCAGGTACCAGGACACCATGTTCCTAATTGTCCCCGGCAAGAAAAGGCCTGGGAATATGAAGCAGCCTTTGGCAAAGCTCCAGCCCTGAGAGATGCACTGACAGACTGCCCGTCTATCTTATCTCATTGGCATAAGTGCAACAGAATGAAACCATTCATCTTTGCAGGGAAATTGGAAGTGAGCCAGTGAAAGATGACTAATGCATTCTATATTCAAACATGTGTTTTTTCACCAGAACAATTTATAGATTTTGGATCCAGAAGATCAAACATGTTTTCAGCATACAAAAAACAAATATAGGGATAGAATGGAACAGACATGAGTGTCTTGTAAATGATGTAATTCTAAGCAACCAAGAGCAGGTACAGTCCTCACCAGATGCAATTAAAATCCCTCTGCCTTCCAGCCATCCTGTGGAAATGCTCCATTTTTCCATTTGACCAGGCTATGAGACACTTTTTCCATCTGCTAAGGGTGGAGTTGAGTTTTATTTACTGGGGGAGGTGAAACATCTCTTTCTGGTGAAGCAGGATGAGGGATGAAGCTCTCAGGCTGTCAGTGGCAAAATGGATGTGAGTGACTAGGGATGGATGTAGGTCAATGGGAAATAGATGGATATTGACACTTGGAGATGGATGAAATGGTGGAGGCCAGTGGCTAGGAATGAGGATGGGGGTCAATGGCTAGGAATGGATGGAAGTCAGCAGCAGGAAGTAGTTAGGGATGAACTGAGGTCAATGGATGGGACTGGACCAAGGTTAGGGGGCTAGGAATGAATGGTCAGTGGAGCCAAGGATGGTCAGTGTGGTATCAAAGGAAGTCTGTGAACGGACGAATGAATAGAGGTCTGTGGTGTAGGGCTGTTAGGTATGGACAAATTTTAATGGCTAGGAATCAATGGAGGTTAATGAGTAGAAATGGGTGGAAGTCAGCAGCGGTAACTTGCTTGGGTCGGACCGAGGTAAGTGGCAGGGAATGGATGAGTTAATGTGGCGATAAATCAATTGAGTTCAGTGGCTAAAAATGGATTGAAGTCAGCGGCAGTAAGTTGCTGGGGATGGAGGGAGGTAAGTGGCTAGGAATGGATGAAGCTCAATGGCCAGAAACTGATGTAGAAATGGTTGGTCAGTGGCAGTAGGTTGTAGGAATGGATGAAGGTCAATGTCAATAGTGCATGGCTGAAAAGAAATGGAGGTCAGTGGTCAGGGAAAGGATAGGAGTCAGTGGTAGGACTGGAGGGACATTGCAGACTAGTAGTCTGTAGAGGTCAAAGGCTGAGAATGGATGAAAGTCAGTGACTAAGAATGGATGAAGGTCAATGGCTAGAAAAGGATGAAGGTCAGTGAATAGAAATTGAGGAGGGTCAGCATCTGGGAATGGAGGGAGGTTTTTGGCTAAGAACTGATGGAGGTCAATGGCTAGGAACTGATGAAGGTCAGTGGCTAGAAATGGGTAGAAATTAATGGAGGTCACTAGGAATAGATGAATGTCAGAATTAATGGTTTATGGCTGAGAAGAGATCGAGGTCAGTCAGTGGTTAGTAAAGATGGATCGATGTCAGTGGTTGTCAATTACCAGTGATCGAAGGGTGTCCGTGGCTAGGGGTTTATTAAGGCCATTGAGGAATCAATGGAGGGGTTGAATAGTAGTCCATGAAGGTCTGGGCTAAGAATGGATGAGGATCAATTGTTGGGAGTAAGTGAAGATCGATAGCTAGAAATCCAAAGTCAATGGCTAGGAATTGATAGAGGTCATGGTTATCAAGTGATGGAGGTCAGAAGTAAGTGTTTGAGTGTGGCAGTAGTGGCAGATAGAGGCCAGTGGTTATTAATGATGGAGATCATGACTTTAGAATGCATAACATGATGGAGATCATTGGTTGGGATAAATGAGTCACAACTGCTATTATTTATTATCACTCATAGAGAGCTACAACAGAAAGAGAGAGACAGGTACTTTTGTGGGATTTAAGTTTGCTCTGGGAATAGCCTAGTTATTGTGTATAGCCTAATTTAGAATTAATGAGGCCAGTTTTCCGGGTTTTGTTGTCTCTGGAGGTCTGCTCCTCACTGCCGCAGATAGGCTTTTCAAGGGATATCGGCCAGTGAGTCGATTTGGTCCTCTGAGGCTGTTTAATAAAGCAACATTATTGCTGTGTGTAATATGTGTGTTGACTCAGGCAACTGGTCTACAATTAGTACAATTTGTGAACATTTAAGGAGGACCACATAATCTAAAAGGAAGAGCTGTGGTTGGATTGTGTGGTAAAAGAAACCTGGTTTATTAAAGTTCTTAGTTATCGACCCTTCTTGCCTCTCCCCTAGTGCCACCCTCAGGAGCAGTTTTTTAACCGCACTTGAATCTGATCTGTTGAACTACATCTGTTGTAGTCACTGTTTTTTTTTTTTTTTTTTTTTTTTTACTTCCAATGAATGCATTTTTTCAATCTTACAAACAATAATTGATTTGCTTTCATTTCTTGGATGTACGAAGATCAATTTGCAGATAATTGAAACTTGGTTGAGTTGGCAATCCTTGGCATGGTTCATATCTCACTTCTACAGTGTCTTTGTCAGTGTTGTGCCTGAACGCGTTCAATGAACGATCGTTCATGAACTCGTTCATATTTTGGGCGAACGTGAACAGAACGTACTGTATTCTGCCTGATGAACGTTGTTGTGAACGCGTTCATTCTGGCGTTTGTGAACGGCGCGTTCTCTCAGTTTAACTTCATTCAACACAGTGCCAGATTTCCATCGAGCCTTACAGGCAAAAACCGGCTAAAACACACCGTGAACAGGCCTTAATATGTAGCAGAAAAACACCCAATCCAGCTGTTGTGTATAAAAAAGGACGCTGGACAAGTGGTTTGTGCATCTCGCTTCGCTTTCGGTCAAAACGAAACTTAACTAACGTTATTTCAGACAGAAACAGCTGCATACCAAACATGCACTGGGGCATTACCAAACGAACACAGATTAATTAGTCCTGAACAGACATAACAGTTTTAAAACCAAGAAACAGCTGATCACAACAGTCAGTCCATCACTTCATCCGCGGACATTAAGATGAACAACTGAACAGCCGCTGAGATCCAGGAGATGCAGCGTCTCCTCGGTCTCTGTAGCTGTTTGGTTGTGTTAGCTTGATGTTGTGTCGGCAGGCTAAGGACGGTCGCTACTTTCAAATTAAAAGCCCCCCGCTAAGAACCCAGTTCTAAACTGCAATGGGGTGCAATGTAAAGCTCTTATTTTGAAGTCAAATTCGCTGTCAACTGTTCACAGCCCAACTTCGAGCTTCACGTCACATGTTTACGCCTACCTCAGAGGCGGCTTTTGGAAAAGGAGGAATATTACACCTTGGTTTTAGAAAGACAGGCCGGCACATTGCCGCACTTACCTTGGAGTAAATGTGCCGCCTTTTCTATCTAAAACGGGCTACTGGCAACACCAGCCACCACAGAGTCGCTACGCCGCTTGCGTCATCAATGTGCTCAGCATGGAGACAAAAACAAATGGAGAGTGTTGTTGAATCTCATTTTTTGATGCTGCCAACTCTGTCCATTCTCTTACCCTGAAACATGTTATTTGCTACTATATTAACCTAGAAGATGATGCTCTTGAACACATGATGAACTTTGTTATCCTATGCAAAATGTTCTATTCTCAAACAAAAATTTGCAAAAATCACTACCTAAATTTGCTCCTTTTCTCCTGGAACTGAGCTCTCTGCTTAAATCTCTGATTTTGTTAAATAACAAAAAAAGTAATACCTTACTGAGTCATTTTGAAACGTTTTCCCTGAAGCCACTGTCTGAACTATCTATTTATTTATTCTTTTATTTTTCCCTTTCTTCTTCTTCTTTTTTAAAATTACTTATTATTTATTTACTTATTTATGTATTTTTTTTATTTTTTTATTTTTTATTTGTACTTTATCCTGTACCACAAGCCTGAAACGGCACATTGAACTAAAGCACCCGGTGAGCATTTCAAGGTCTGTGCAAGTGAATAAAAAATCGAAAGACATGGCAACAGTGAGCCAAAACAGATCCTCTAACACCCAGATCACATTAACGGCGTGCAGTAGTGGCTCCACTGTCTTCATCTCCCAGCCGCAGCTGGACAACCTGGTTTTGCAGTATATTGTGGGAGAGCTGCAGCTTCAGTGTTAAAACTGATAAAATAATAGCTGTCTGTGGTTCTATATGGGCTGTGGCAATAATATTGAAAAATAATAGCTTGCATCAACATATTGAAAAAAAAAAGAACTATGAACTCGTTATTTTTTGGAACTGTGAACTTAGTTCAAATTTTTGAATTATGAACTATGAACTGAACTAGTTCATTTTAAAATTTGTGAACTGAACTTTGAACTAGTTCATGTAGAAAGTGAACTTTCCCAACACTGGTCTTTGTTAAACAGACAGACAGACATTAGTTCATCTTGCTTTCTTTGGAAAAGATCAGCATGATTATAAAATGTAGAGACAGTGAGAACAAACATGGATGAAAATAGATATGGCCCTTTAAATTATTACTTCAGGAACAAGAAGATTTCCGGACAGCAGGTTTTTAACAGAAGAATCGGACTGCGTGAGGCATGCAGATTTGGTCCTCCTCCAAGGAAGTGAGCATGGCAGAGCTCAACTCAGATTGTTCTTACAAGGCCTGGCAAGTAAACTACTGGGTGCACTAATTAGTGGGTTTCCGGTTGCACTCAATACAAAATTAACACCCTGCCAGCAGCCTGCCAACCTGCCTGCTGTGCAGCATCAGACTCCAAAGGGGGAAACTTTAACAAAAACAACATGAAGCAACATGGGTGAAGGCAAAATACTAAAATGGCAAACACTTGATGGTATACTTGAGCATATATTGGAAACATTCACAGTCCATGTTTAATAGCACGAATCCAATGGAAAGAAAATATTTTGTAAAGTGAATGGATGAATCAGTCATGCATTCAGTCACATCTTTCTCATGTTGGTGAGACCTTACCCTCGACTTTACAGCTCACTCTTATTATTTCACTGAGCTGCATTAGTAGATTGCTTCTGTGCTCTATATCTCAACTCAGTGTGATGACAAGTGACAGTTCACTGTCAGGAAGAGAGGACACCACTGCTCCGATTCTCACCCCTGCTGTCAGGGTTCGAGGTGGATGATTTGTCACCACCAGTGTCTGTTTATAGGCGTCATTACTGCAGGTTCAAGCTGTGGCTTTGAGGGTACAGAGCCAGGAACTCAGACAAGTACCTCCTCTGCTTTGTAAGCCAAAGAAGGCATAACAAATCAGCCTCGTTCCAAGCTTGAATCATTTTTTCTGAGGTGAGAACTTCACTTTTGAACTTCTTGAACGTGATCCTTTGTTGTGCCATCTGATACATTCACAGTCCTTCTGCTCTCAGTGTCTCATTATATTTCCTAGTATATTTAGCCAAAGCTAACCTAAGTGTGGCCCTTGGAATGGAAATTTCAGTCTGCATGTCAGTAGTTCCACTTCTGTGATCTGCAGCAAAAAAATCTCAACAACTATTTGATGGATGGCTTATGGCTCTTGCCATCTTCAGAAGTTTTCTGATGACTCTGCTGTAGTTGGATGTATCAGCAAGGGTGAGGAGGCTGAGTACAGAGCTGTGGTGGATAACTTTGTCTCATGGTGTGAGCTGAACCACCTGCAGCTCAACACAGCAAAGACCAGAGAGCTGGTGGTGGATCTGAGGAGAACCAAGACACCTGTGACCCCAGTTTCCATCCTCGGGCATAACGTGGACATTGTTGAACATTACAAATATCTGGGTGTGTACATTGACAATAAACTGGACTGGACGAAGAACACTGAAGTCCTCTACAAGAAGGGACAGAGCCGCCTCTATTTTCTGAGGAGGCTCTGCTCCTTTAACATCTGCCGGACAATGCTGAAGATGTTTTATGAGTCTGTGGTGGCCAGTGCTGTTCTGTTTGCTGTGGTGTGCTGGGGCAGCAGACTGAGAGTAGCCAATGCCAATAGACTCAATAAACTGATCAGGAAGGCCAGTGACGTTGTGGGGGTGGAGCTGGACACTTTGTCAGTAGTGTTGGACAGGAGGATGCTGTCGAAGGTGCGGGTGATACTGCAGCATTTCTCTCACCCTCTCCACAACGCTCTGGTCGAACAGAGGAGCACCTTCAGCCAGAGACTGATCGCTCCTAAATGCACCACTGAGCGTCACAGGAAGTCATTCCTGCCTGTGGCCATCAAGTTATACAACTCCTCCCTCTGAGGATCGGACTTTACCGGCTATTTATAAAACAAAACGAACAATATAACTATCCATTCTCATTTAACTTGTAACGTTACGTTACAACCATTCCATGTATATTGTACATATTTCAGTTTGTATATTCTATTTTATTATTTTATTTATTATTTATTTGTATTTTATTGCCTACGTTGATATTTTATTTTATTTAATGTCTACTTTAATATTTTACTTTACTTACATCTTCATCTGTATCGCTTGTTTCCATTCATGCTGTATTTCTATTTCTACTTTGCACGGAGCATTGGAACAAAAACAATTTCCCCCCGGGGATTAATAAAGTATTCTGAATCTGAATCTGAATCTGAATCTGAAGATGACTCCTAATGACTTTGGTGGTCCTTGCTGCCGTTGCCAAAGTTGAAATTTTGGCTCCAAGATGTAAGGAAAGCTCATAGCATCACAAAAAATATATGATACATCATTTGTCGAACATGATTGTATCAATTTCATGGCAATCCGCCAGTTAAGATTTTCATATTTCTTTTTCACTAGAGGTGAAAAGAGGCTTTAACCTTATGTTGGTGCCAGAGGGAATGTCGTAGGGGTCCCCAAAGTCATCCGATATCATACTTTTGGGACCATGACAGCTAGTTTAATTACAATCTGATGTAAATGTTACTATAAAAGGATCAACTTTGCATGAATGTGCCAAGGTTAACTCTTAGGCAAACTGTTGTTTATTCACACATCAAGCAGATCTGAAGCAACATTATCGATCATTCAGAGTTATGTTCGCCATTATCCAAGTTCAATGTTCACTCTACTTGTAAAGATATGTTCACACAAAAAGGGAAATTCAGTGATTAGTTACTCATTCTGATGGAAAGTCAGGTGAAGCTCTCTATCTTTATAAACTATTATGTAAATATAATGGCTTCATACAGCTAGCCAGCTGTAATCTAAGGCTCCAGAAGGCCTGAGATCGCAAGTTGATTCTAAAATATGTTACACCCTCGATGCGAGGTCACAATCGTGCACCCACTTCAGACAGGGTATGACTTTTAGCTTAGCAGCTACAGTGAAGATTTCAGCTTAGAAAGGGGTGTATATAATGTCTTTTCAAATCAGTTCAGGTTATCAGGGCTTCTGCAGAGCTGAAGGTTTATAAGAAATCCTCCTCTACATCAGTTGTTTTGCTGTGGAGCTCTAAACATGTTTTGTGGTCTTCAAAAATTCCCCCAACTGCCATGAATTCTGAATATTAATTCTTGGGAGGAATTACCCTTTAAGCTCCTTTTGTGGTCTCCACCAACTCCTGAGTGAAATAACTTTGTAGCTGCTAAATGCTCCACTATGTTCACCATGTTCGGATAGTGCTGGGCAGGCAGTGTAGAGTGGCTAATTTCTGTTGGATGTGAGATGGTTCCTGTTGATACCCACCACTGGAAGCTCCTGAAGTGGAGAGGGGCTTTGAGATGAGAGAACTGATGGATGGGGCTGCCGCCTGCATGGCATTCCTGTAGATTTATTGCTGCATACCTTCATGTCCTGTATAGTAATCCATTTGTGGGACACTGCATCTTCTTTCTGACAGCTGAATTACGGTTCTGTGCGATTGCTCACTGTGGAGTTCAGCACAAAGGCTTACAACATCAAATCCTGTGCCGAGGACAATGACATTTTTCCTAATAAGAATATTATGTAACGTTATGTAACGGGTACTGTGTCGCAGAGAGGTGACTTCAGACTCAGGTCCTCCCAGATCTTTCCGCAATGATTCAGTCTAGTCATGACAAACATTATGTCCGGCAGGTCTAGACAAGATGCCATTCAGTGACAAATTACATTTTTGCTTCACCTCTATTACTAAAAAGGCAACACATTCTCAGATAAAGGTCCCAACACATTCTGTTTTTTTACTGTGAACAATCCACAATATTTATCTCAGATTTTGAGCAGGATGAAATCCTTGTAAGTAAGCACTCCTCCATTGTCATCATGATCCATCCATTCAACTGCCAGGAAAGATGTGGCATATCAACACACAATCATCCACATTTCTGTGCCTTGTAAATGTTTTCCCCAAAAATCAAATTGCACATTTTAGATTTTTGTAATTTTATTGCGACCAGTCCAATGATAATCATTTCGATTAATCAGCCTCTTGATATGCCACACCTGCCCGTGCCCACTTACAAGGATTTTAACACACATTTTTTGTGGGTATAAAAATAAGTCCTAAGAAGTCCTGTTTATATTTTTGTTGAGTGTATGTTATTTTATGGTTAATAATGAATGGTCTTTTCTTGTTTTTTACTACATTACTAAGATGCTAAGATGCGTATTTTATCTTTGTTTATCATGTAGCAGGTGAGTTTAAAGCAAATCCTCTGAAGATTTTCACTAAGAGGGGACCAATCTTAGGACCGGAGCCAGAAGTGAGAACACTAAAATTAAGAACACTTAATTGCAAAAAGTGGTCTGAAGGAAGTGATCATGAAAAGCAAAGTTCGATCCGACTTGTTGAACACACAAGAAGAGTTTTACATTCTGTCTGTAGGTTGGAATGACCTGTGGGACCATGATTGTGTCACAAGTGTTTATTCACGTTCAATACTTTTTGAACTGGTTAAATAAATTGGTCAATAACATTATTTGACAGGTACCAATACCTTGTCTCGATTCTCTTTATAAAAAAAGGTAAGATGGAAATTTCTTCAATGGAGAAAAGTGACTTGACTTGCCTTCTTTAAGGACTCCACTTGTACATAACCTGTGACCCAAGACTTACATAAGTTCAGAAGCTGAAATAGGAGCAGAGTTATGATGGATTTTCAGAAAGAGAAATTAATTTATTGTTTTTCTAATCAATAGTCACATGTTAGAAAAATAATTGATAATCCATATCAATTCACTTTTCACACATTTAAAGTTTTCAGCATGTATAATAATATCTCATACTGACACAAAACCATATTTTTTGAACCATGGACAGTAGAAAATCAACAGACCAAACACAGCCTCTTTAAAAAGAAATTAACATTTAAATAGAAATGTCCACTTTACATTTTCACTCCTCCCTCTTTCTTCTGCTTAGGTTTCTTCTTCTTCTTGGCCTGCTTGTTCTCAGACTGTGTCTTGCTTTTCTTGGCTGGGCTGGGCTGAGAAGCTGTTGCGCCACTGGCCTGTCGTTTCTGTTTTGTCTTCTTGTCATGTTTCTTTTTGGCTTGTCCTTTGTCTGCTCCCGGTTTGTCTGTGGATGTCAGCTTTTCTCCTGCTGGCTCTAAAACAGGATTCTTGCGCTTTTTACGCTTTTTGGTTTCCGGTAGAAAACCTTTCTTCTTCTTGGAAACTTGCTGTTGCTCAGCGTTCTTGTCAGGCTTCGTCTTTTCAACTTTGGGTTTCCTGTGAATGTCAGAATGAAAACAAATAAAAGGTCAACAAAATGCCTTCAATACAATGCTGCACGTTTACATGGGTTTAAAATAAACCTGGTTATAATCTGTGTAACCTGATTCCTCCCTGTTTCATTATGTGCATGCAAACACTGCATGAGAGTCTCCTCCAGAGCTTGTTACTCCAGAGACGCTGACATATTAACTCACATGACTCCGAAGTGTTTCATCACGGCCCAGTAGGTGTCTTCTAGCTTCCCGGTCTTCTTGAAAGTGATCACGCTGGTGAGGGACTGCAGGACTTTCTTAAGGGGCTCCAGGTCCACAGACAGCGTCTACACAGCACAGACGAGAGAAGCACAGACTTTAGTCTGGATTGAAACCACATCAACCAGTAACCTCTCATGATTTTATCATCACAGTCATCAGTCCACCTACCTGCTGGTGAACATGCTTGACAAGGAACTGACAGAGCTCCAGGGTTTTCAACACCTTCTCCTTTATCACCTTGCTCTCTGTTTCACCGACCTGCTGAAGACTCTGAGAGGAGAAAATGCTGTGGTTAGAGGGGCATTATGTAGTTTTAGAGAAGACATTTAGAGAAGACATTCGAACTCAGAATTTTTATATTTACAACATTATATACTATTTTTCCATAACTGATTCAACAAGCTGTTCTCAGAGAAAAACAAGGTCCTCAGAGCACTGTTTGAAGCTGATAAAGGTGGCAAGGTCCGTCACATACAAACAAAGTAAAACAGTATGAAATTGTGTTTTCCTTTAAAGTCGGTTTGTTTATTCAGTCATGACAACAAAGAGAGTTTGTTTATTTAATTTACTTATACATAAAACACTTTCTCCTCAGATTAAAATTCCTTCCTGACAGTATCCACACATTAGAAGCTGCTCAGTCAGTTCACTAATCCCTGTCTCCAGTAGCTCAGCCATACCCAGACTGCCGTGAGAACGAGGCCATAAAGATGGATGTTTGTGGTGCTGGTTAGCTTTCTTGTCTTCTTTTAAAAACACAAATCCAGTCAAAGCCAATTTCAACAGAGCATATCTCAAAAAAAGTGTACACCTCCTCTCACATCAAAGTTTGCAGTGCCCCTTTTGAGTTATGCAACAAATGATTTAACAGTGATTCAGCATTTTCTACCACAGACATTCTGAAACGTTGCCTGGATGAAACTGTTTTTTATATGCTTTAAAAATCTCTAAAAGTAGAGCAGCACCATCATTACTTCTCGTTAACAACAATTTTTTGGCAACTGCAAAAGTGTTGTTTGGAAGGTCCATTTCTGCGTAGGAGGAAAAAAGAGCAACACAGAGGTGAGGTGGTTTGGTGAAGAATTACAGGAGCATGTAATTACTGGTATGCATGTCTTTTCTTTACCCTCAGCTGTCCTGAAGACACAGAGGACAGTGAGTGCAGCAATGTCTCTAATCATTGTTTATCACGGCAGAACGCAATTTCACAAAACCTCCTAGAACAAAATAATTAAAATCTGCACAAGCCTAAAGCGTGTTTGTGCATGAACGTCTCCAATTTTAGTGAAGAACTGACATGTAGTTATAGCCTCATGCTAGCTTAGATTACATTAGAAAATTATTTTCTAATCTGTTCAGAGGTTTACTGAACTTTAATTAGGAAAGAGAGAGCAGTGGTATTGCATTAATATGTGCAGATACCCTGAGTTTAGGTATAGGAAAGGAAAGTATTCAAGCTGTTGTGTTGCTAAAATTACCTAAACAAGTGATTCAATTTCTTAACTTCCTGTGTGTAAATGCAGCTCCAATATATTCAGTAATATTTACACACAATAGTGCTCAGTGTTAATCTGTGATGCGACTGAGATGCAGAGCCGCGTCGACCTACCGCTGCCAGCTGACCCGTAACCTTCACACAGAGCTCCATCCACGGAGCGCCACTCAGCAGCTGCTGAACGTCCCTGCTCTGCATCGCCCGCAACACCAGCACACACGCCTGGCCCTGAACACACAGAACAATTTCCATCAACAGGAAGTCTGATGTACATAACAGCAGAAAAGGCTGGGATTAAATGATTATCTGGCAGCTGCGATGGAGGGAGGATGTTCTCTGTTGTGTTTGTCAAAAGTATTCAAATAATTACTGATAACTGACAGGTTGTTATGACTCAGCTGCTGTGGCGGTGCAGTTTGGGTGGACGGTTAGAAATCATTTACCGAGATTTGATTTGGTGGAGCGTGTTAGGTCTACATTAAATAGTTTTGGCCAATATGTAATGTCATCTATTTTCACCACATACCATAAGCCTCTTTTGTAACTAATGGTGGATAAATCTCACAACTTACAAGTTAAAGCTGATTCAACACAGTTATTTGAGTCAATGCAAGACTAGGGGCTTAGTTGTGTTTCTGGTAGTTTGGTGCATAATACTGACAGAAGAGGGACTGACTCAGTAGTTTGCCTTTTATACAGCCGCCCCGAAAATGACCAGTAAGGTTATGTTTTGTCCTATAAACAATATTGTAATGCAGGGGTCCCCAACCTGAGAGCTACCTCAAGGAAAGAGTTATACACTTGATAGGCTGTGTGTATTAGGAGACAGTCTAGGTTTAAGGTGCCCAGAACTCAACTCAAGTGTTGTCAGTGCGTCTATGAACTTACAATATACATTATTCTTTATAAACATATACATGTTCCACTCTGTTGCACTGACTGACATGTTCTATCTTTACCAGGAAACTTACAGGATTTAAAATGACAGATTTATTTGAAACATTACCTTTGGAGACCACAATACCAACTGTGTTGTTATGTTTAATTTACTCTTGCGCAACTTGATGTTTTCTTGAGTAATTTTTTTAGCAGAAGCATTCACAAATCAAGCTTAGCTTTTAAATTAAATCCTCTTCTTTTTTTCTCTCTCAGGTGCAAGTCAGGAATTCTCCTAATTAACGGTTCCTGCTGTGGAAAAGAGTGATAGATCTTTACCTGTTGGTGCACTCGGACCGCAGATGTGATGTGCTGTGTCGCTGCATCCAACAGGTTCACACACAAAACCTGGAAGTAACACACAAGCTCAATTAGATACTGCCAGCAGAGACATAGCTTCTGTCTGCATGATGACCTGGGGTCCGTTTCACAAAGCAGGTTTAGTGAAAACTCTGAGTCTGTTAACCCTGAAATGAGGGAAACTCTGAGTTTTCCGTTTCACAAAGGGGGTTAACTCAAACCAGAGAAAGAGGGGTAACTCTAGCCTGTTTCACAGAGAGAGGTAACTTAAGCTCTCGGTCAGTTACCATGGTAACATACTCTGTGAACCTAACCTGGTCGGGACCAGAGGGGTATTTTGCGAAGCCGGTTTAGTGGGTTAGCGAGCTATGTTGAGTCTAAAGCCAGGCTCTCCTGTTCTACGAAGGTGGCTCTCTTTTAACCCGGCTAGATCACCATGGTAACTTACGCTTAGCTCATAACCTGGTCCCGACCAGGTTATGTTCAGAGTTTCGGCTTGAAATCGGCTATAAAAGCGGCGCTGTTTCACTGTGTAAGTCATTCGGAGATTGCGTCACCGTTCATTGAGAACCCGGTGGACCTGGGAGCGAGAATAATTCTGGCAGCACTACGACGTGAGCGGCTTCTGCGAGATCGCGCTGATCCGCTGGCATTTCCTGATGAATTTCTCTATGAGCGATGTAGATTTTCAGCCGAGGAACTCGGTACATCTGCTCACTTATTGAGCCGAGTGTCGGGAATACCACTGAAGAAGCTGTGCGCTCACTGTCGGGCAAAATACTGACATTCACTTGGTGATGCAGAAAATCTGAGCAGAAATACTGCGTGTTGCGCAAAGTAGTTCTCGCTCTTACTGGGAAGCTGCAATCTGAAGATATGATATTAAAATAAAATGGGATACAGTATATTATCCACACACTTGCTGCCATGTCCGACTGCTGCTTCCACATCTTAATAAAATGCTATATAAAATATTAATTAGGCCAACCTAGTATTTATTTGTCACAGATAATGAGTAAAGTTAATTATTTCTTTGATGTGGCCATGAATAAACTGATGAACTGATCAATGTTTCACCCGCTGCAGGGCAGTGACACCCAAACACAAATCTTACAGGCTGGAGCTGTTTTCACTGTCAGAAAGGTCTTTACTGTCATTGTACAGGGACAGAAGCTACATTTGCTTGTTCATCCCGACACAGTAATACAAAAAAAAAAACACACTGAACATTTATAGCCTGCGCACACTCAGCCTCGCTTTCAATAAAACACACGCGCATTCTATAACTGAGGTCAGTAAAATGTGAAAACAATATAGACATCATTCAAAAATGAAAAAAGATAGTTGTTGCTTCAGTCTATTTATTTCTTAAATGGATGAGGGTTAATATGTAACAGTTGCAAAATGTTGAGCTTTCAGAAATTAAAACACTGAGGGCTTAACATAATATCGATCATAACAGGCTATTAATCATCGTAAACTTGCGCATTTACATGGTCAGCAGTTTTCTCTCTCGCTCTATTGGCGGCGACAGTGTTACTTTTTGCCGTGATGGTTTCTTTGAATTGTTCATAGTTTTGCAAAATAAGAATCTGCTCATCTTGAGTAAAATATGTGGCCCAGGATCTAAACATTTTTGCACGGAAGTAGAATAATATGACGTCAAACGCCCCCTTTTATGTGAACGCGCGCTGAGCACAAAGCAGAGAGCCGGACTTAACAAACTAAGTTGATAACCACCGTCGCAGAACCGTCTGTTTTGGGACTTGGGGCTTGGTTGAGCTGCATCTTGAGCACAAAGCCTGGCTATGTTGAGCCCCCTTCGCAGAACAGGCCTCAGGTTTTTCTCAACAAACCTCGAGTTTCTCTCTGTCTCCGCCCTCTTTCAGCCACACACAGTATTTGATTTCCTCATTCATTCAGTCAGCAGGCGAGTTTTGGCGTAGCATAGTTCTGCCGTCTGTTTTTTGAGAAAATCATTGCAAAAATCAGTCAGTAGGCCGACATTAGAAGTTATATTAGGTGGCGACTATTTTTGCTACCATGGCATGTCATTTTGATAATGATCCCGTGGATGAAGGTGCAGTGTTACTGCGAATTAAATATTCGTCGGGAGATGATTATCAGACCACACATAGATGTTCTTGCATTTCCAGACAATTATCTTTTTGAGCGGTACCGTTTCACGTCACAGTCCATCATTTACATACACAACCTAATCCGTCCTTACATTTCCAACATTACCAACCGAAGTCATGCTCTCACATCCCAGCAGATATTGTGTGTTGCGCTGCGTTTTTTTTTTTTTTTCGCAAATGGGAGTTTTTTTATACAACGTCGGAGATGCAGAGCACTCGAGCAAGGCAACTGTATGCAGAGCGGTCAGAAAAGTGTGTCTCGCCCTGAAACGGCTACTACCCATCTTTATCATTTTCAGCTCCTCTGCCTCCATTAGAGATGGCGGTGCTGGGCCACCACCCGTTTTACGGGCATCTGCTTTCTTTCTGTTGGCTGAGTAGAAGTCTGTGTTAGTTTAAGGCTTAATTATTTAACAGAATATGATATAGATGAGAAGACATTTATGTTCGTGAAAACAGCATTATGTTGGGGGTAAAACAACTATACAGTCAAACAGCCACTTAATATTTTCTTTACAATGTAAAACATGATCAAAATGAGGAATCCCCATGAGATTATGCTGAGGTTTTACCTGTTTGAACAATGTTTTTATGTTTCATCTTAAGCTGCTGCCAAGTGCGCTTCTACCCCGCGTGATTGCACCTAAATGAAATAAATTAATAGGCTACCACTCAAGCAGTTTCCCCCTGTAATATTATTGCGATTGCAAAGGACGACATTTAAACGCATTGACCCGAGCAGCAATGTTCTCCCACGCCGCCTCCTTCTCTTTTGCTGCTGCAGCGGTGCTACACTTCCTTCTAAAAACGTGCTCAAACTCACCGTATGAGCGCATTAATATTTCCAATTCCAGTGGTGTGAAAAACGTAGCCGCCCTCTTCCCCGTTGCCATGGTGACTCGTCGAATCGGGGCTCCATTGACGCCGTCTTTCTATACTTGTGGTGCACGCGCTTAACTCCAGGTGAAACTACTCCGAGTTGATCGAACTAACCCAAATCAGCTGTTCTGGAACCGAAAACTCAGAGTTTCCTATCTCAGAGTAGATCAACTCAGAGTTCAGGGTTAGACTCAGAGTTTGTTGAACCTGCTTTGTGAAACGGACCTCTGAACTTACTTCTGTACCTCTGAGATGTGTTGTTGTACTCACCGGGAATCTGTTGAACAAGTCTGTGAACATCTGTGTGGTCAGAGGGCTCTTCCTCTTGCTCAGGAAGGAGCTCAGAGCCTCTCTGAAGACGGCGGAGACCCGATCCACATCCACGTTTCCCATGAACATCAACTGCACGCGCACACCGTGAAAGATCAAACAACACATCAGGAACCATACTCTTTAGTAACAGAGTGAATGTAAGAAGAGCATAGAAGGATAACAAAAGAGCAAACATTCACATTTGAGCAATTAAATGTTTGGCAATTTTGCTCTGAAAACGACTTCAACGACACATCAACTATCAAAAAAACAATATATTTTAGTCAGGAAGACACCCTGAAAGGGGGCTAAGTTTTCAGGACTGACCCACTTCCTGACCCAGTAAAAAAGACAGGGACAGACCTGGAATGTATCTGGTGCAGAGCTGGACAATGCAACGGTAACAATTGCATACTATGTAAATATTTAATTACCATCTGTCTACTGACCAGCCTTGTGACTTAAGAACCAAAGAAAAGTTCAGTCTGACCTGTGTCTGATCGGTTTGCAGTAAATGTTATTTTAAATGTCATTTTGTACCATCTGTGGCAGCTTCAACTCACACATCGCATCATTAGGACATTAGTAGATTGACTTTCTGGTGTTTTACACTCTCCTGACTTACTACCAATGATCTTATCAGGTGACAAATTAATCAGCGTGTGAAAAAACGTACGTCAATTGCTTCCGCCTTGTTGTCTTTGGTCTCAGCAGGTGGGGCTCCTCGCAGCACTTTCACCACGTACAGAGAAGCACTGCAAGGACAGTTCAACATCAGCGATACATAAAACTACCGGAGGCACAATATTTGGACGGCTGACAAACAGGCTTTCGAGTCAATGCAGAACAGAATGATGGAGAGCTTCAACATCCTGCAGAGAAAACAAAAACTCAGTCTGCTCGTGAAGACAGTCTTGATGCAGTCGAACACTCAGAACACGCCAGTGAAGTGGACCTTGAGTTGAGGTTGTTGTGTCATGTATATGTAGAGTGATTTCTAATGCCATGTAAACGCCTCATAAAAGCACTGGTTTGTGGATATGATGGTTCATTTAAAGCTTGAGACGCTGAAATATTCAGTCAGGGGATCGACACAGTGATTTTGTAGGGTCTGGCAGATATAAAAGTAAGTATAAGTGTTATCTCAAATGATTCTCTTATTTCCAGTCATGTTATGAATATTACCCTCCGTTTCCTATGAAAGTGAGTTGTACCTGAAGTAGTAGAGGGAGACTGAGGAGTCTGATAGTTTCTGGGTTTTAGTCATGAGTTTGTCCAGCAGGTCTTGGAGCTCCCCCTGTCTGTCACCAACAGTCCTGCAGTAAACCTTAGACCTGCACAGCTGGTTCCTGGAAAAATCACACACACACACACACACACACCCACACAAAAACATTAATTCCAAGTTTTAAATCAATATTTGATCAGAGATATTAAGTGAACATTTTTATCCCACTTGGTTCGTTACTAGGGTCTGGACAGCATAATGCTCGAACACTAGCTTTTAATTTGAAAAATGTTGGTAAACATCTGGGCAGGGGACATCACAGTGCTGGACACAATCTGGAATGAGTGTTTCAAACAAAATACATCTGTTAAAGTGCATTACCTGAAGATGTCGGCAGCTCGGCGGAGGAAGTCCTGCTCCTGCTGGTCGCTGTCAGAGCTCATTCCTCGTTCAATGATGTTGAGCAGAGGCTCAACCAAACCCAGCACAAGAGGACTGCCAGCCTGCCGGGCCACGAACACCTCGACCAGGTCCAACACCTACAACATCAGGAAAAGACAAACTAGGGAGTGAGACATCTTTCTTTGTAGTAGACGGTGTAAGTTTTCAACTTTTGATGGAGCTGGGTTTTTCCATGTGTTTATACTCTGAACTAAGCAAACAACCATATTTTCCACAGTGTTTACAAGTTCAGAGAACAGACTGAGGATAAGGTACCTTGATCTTAAAGTCTCGGACCAGCGTCTTCTCTTTCTGTATTTTTGTCTTTTCGTCCTTCTTGGCCTGAGTCTTTTTCTTCTGCTCTGAGAACAGTGCAGCCAGGCTCTTATCCAGCTCCATCATGGCTTCATCATCCAGATCTTCATCATCGCTGCCGTCCTCCTCTGTTGCCTGAATAATGGACAGAAAAACAAAGGACTTAACCACAATGGAACACTGCCTTTTCTGCCGTGGCCTGATCATGGCTGGTGAACATGGATCTGACATACATGCTTCTGTTAACCTCATCTAAAGCCTCTCTACATGAGAGACACGATTAAATTCTAGCATTCTAGCAGTGTTAACATTAAAAGTTAAGTGCTACAAACACGCACTCTCTAGCTTGGCCAGCAGGGGCTGACTCCATTCGTTCCAAGAAGAATTCTGATTGTGTGTAAGCTCATGAGAAAATGACCCTTTTGCTCACTTGATTTATTACCATAGCAAATGGTTCTGATTCTGAATGAGTTTATGCTCTCACAAGCAGTGAACTCGATTTTGGAGTAAACAGTAACATCATGTTCAGTGTTTGGCTAAAAATGCCCAAACTCAAAGTTACAAAACTGTGTTACAAAGACCAACACGTGACCTCACGATGGCTATGTCCTCTTCTTCTAAACAGTCTTTAGGTGCAGTAGATGGTTATTGGTAATGAGCTCAGCATATGTAAAGCTACTCTAAAGAAACATATATAATTATTTGCTAGAGTGCTAGATACACATCCCCCCAAAAACTTTAAGCAGCTCTGTGATGCTGTACACAGACAAAACAGTGCTTCAAGCTAAATGCTAACACGCTCAGAATGACAATGCTAACATCCTGATGTTGCTGGTATAATGTTAACAATGCTCACCATCTTACTTTAGCTTGTTAGCTTGCTTATTATTGTACACACAAACTGCTGACAAAAGGACCTGCTGAAAACCTGAAAACCCACCAGAGCGTTCTGCTGCTGCAGGACCTTCATCAGCTCTAAACGGAAACTTTGGTCCACCTCTCCCTCCTCCATCGCCTCCGCTTCCTCCTCCATTGCATCATCGTTGTCCCCATCTTCATCATCTTCGTCCTCATCATCGTCGTCCTCATCTTTATCGTCGTCATCCTCATCGTCTGATCCATCAGACTTCTCATCCTGGCAGAGATTAAAAAAAAAAACAACACGTTTTCGGATTTCACGTCAAAGGTTTCTTCAGAAACAGAACAAAAGCTCGACTTTAACAGTAAAGATTTATTGTGGAATCAGTAAATAAAAGGCTGAGCATATGGGGTCTGGGTAGAATGTTACACAATGTATAAGACGATGTCATTGTTGAGATAACAAAGTAAATATGTAAAACAAGAACTGACCTCCATCCCCTCATCATCTTCGTCATCTTCCTCATCTGGTTTCTTCTGGGTTTTGTTGTCATCAGTGACGACCACAGCACTGTCCTCTTCATCCTTCTCTGGGTCCAGGACCTTAACAGAGCCCAAAACACCATCATTAGAATCACTTACAAAGCTTCCACTGCAAAATACATGACCCAAGTGACTTTGAATACAATTAGAAGTCGTTGCAAGAAATGCATTAATCCCTCTATGTTCTACTGTGATCTGGTTGTGTAAGGGAGAAATGTGAAGCAATTGGACTTGCGCTTGGGTCGATTTCTAACTAAATTTATGTTTTAAGATCACAGGTTTACAGACATAACTTAATCCACTTCAGTGTTAAAATTAACTTTGCTTTACTGTCAGACAATGAATGACAATCTATGTGTTACTTACATCTAAGATGGCGGTGAGGGCTGCTGCAGTAACGTTGGGGCAGATAGAGGAGAAGACCGTTTTGCAGACCTGTCGGATATGTCGGCTCGGCTGGGACAGCAGGGACAACAGGATGTCCACCATCACCTCCACCCACTCAGGCTCCTCCCCCTGCTCTGTGACTGCTTCGAGCAAAAGACACACACATTCACACACTTTAAGGCAGCATTTAATGTTTTTTGACGACTGTCAAACACGACATAACCTGAATATCTGGCATTATATCACCTTATGAACTTTTATGGACAGCTGTGTCTGGGAACAAGCTGATAAGGGCGATGAAAGTGCACCAAAACAGGACATTTGGGAGATATAAAATTATATCAATGAGTTGAAAGATGCTAAAAAAACCTCTCTAGATCTGAGGGGAACTGCTCAGCCAAGTGGGTTTGTAAATAAAAACAACCCCCATCACACACAATTTTCAGTCATCGATTGATAATCTAAAAATATTGCTTAGTGCAACTTTAACTACCTCCATTTTTAATTCTATGAAAATGTGAGAAAATGAATAGCTAAAATCGAAATTTGAGCTCCAAAGTTCAAGGTTTATTTACTAACTTTATGGAGCTTTCAACCACATCTCATGTTCTTCATTAGCGAACAAAACTGTCTCTTTATGCTATGTTTTTAGAGTTAACGGATGTGTTCAAGGGTTATTACATCACTGACCAACTCTAAAACAATACAACTAAATTAAACCACACTATACTGTTACTGGTTACTACACAAATTCATTTCCAAAGTGTCAAGAATGAGCAGAATGAGGAAACTTATCTGTCGCATCTCAGTTAGAGGATATGACATGGTTGTCTCAACTGCAAACCACTTGTGATTTATATCAGTGGAAATAAATCCAAGGGAACATTAAGACATGGAAGGATGATGGAGACAGCGTCATCACCATCGAGTGAGAGGCCTCACCTGTTTTCTTCTTTTTCTTCTTGGCCTTCTTCTCCTGAGCTTTGTCCACACAGCTCTGCAGGTCCTTCATGATGTCCAGCAGCTCTTCAGGGGCCTTCAGGAGAACATACAGTTGTCAATGGCCATGGCAATGTTTCATTGTGTCAGGTCAGCAGATGGTGTTCCCAGGCAGTTTGAGATTAAACCACGGTATTTTTTTACAAACATAACAGCAACATCAAGGCAGTAATTTTCAAATAAAAACAGTGATACTACTGTATATCATGACTCTTCAGGTATGCTGTACCTTGAAGAAGTGCATGCCAACCAACAGGAAGAGCTGCTGGAAGGCTGTGTTTTCTGCAGTACGGCCTTTCTTTGCCTTTTTCTTCAGGTTTGACACAGACTCCAGCATACTGTAGGAACATGTGTGTGAAGGAGTTATCAAAAATGTTACACCCCTGTATCTGTTTAATAAGTGCCACTAAATGAGGTAGCAAGTTGTGTTCATCTTGTTTGTTTAACATATTAATTAACAAAAATGTTTTGTAAAGTTCAGTGTTGTTATAAATGTAAACTTATGGCAAAACTAACAAAAACAAGATACAAGTTGTAATAAACTGACTTATTTCTTAAACCTATATTGCCATCTCTGTGGTTGGAGGAGATTTTGTTGTCCTACCTGTCCCAGGCCTGTCTCTGCTCAGGGCTGAAGGGCTTGCTGCTCTGGGCGTGTTTTGGCTGGCTAAGCAGGAATTGGGCGTACTGGACCAGGTGGTAGATCCACATGGTGCCATCGGCTTTTACACCAAGCGGCCGCTTTTGGTTGATAGCGGCGTCTTCGGAAGAATCTTCTGTCAGTGGCAGGTGATGCATGGACAGGAGGAGCCTGGAGGATAGAAAGACAAATAGTGATACAACGAGACAATTAAACAGCCTTTTGGACAAAACAGGGTTTCGGACTTGCCTCCGTCTTCTAATGTCATCTTTGCACTTGCTATTAACCAAGGCTAAGAGGAATAACAATAATCAGTGGCTGATATCTAGGAGCGAGCTGGAGCCAGAATAGAAAAGATTGAATCTCTCACCCAAAGAAAGAATTGATGAGCACTCCCCTTGTTCTATCATCCAATGGGACAGAAAGCTTCTCCATCGTCTCTGGGATGTCAGCTGAAGCCTTCTTGGCACTGAAGAAAGCGTGGAAGAAGACAAACCTGGAAGAGAAACAACAACACCAGCTGATGGCCGTCTATTCATCAAACACTAAGACTTTGACACTGCTCAACAACGGCAGATCTCACCTGGCCATATCCATGATGAGATCCTCCTGCCTCTTCACTTGGTGGTTATCAATGATTGAGGAGAGCCGAGCAACAATCCACTTCCTCAGGCGGAATATGGAGTTCTCATTCCTGAGAAAGGACAATCAACAGTTACAGTCATCTAGTTTCCATCCCATCACCTTCCTTTTCAGGGTCAGCAGACCAGATAGGACCAGAGTTGAGATTCTCGTACAGATCATAGACACTCACTGTTCCTTTCCTTCCTGAGTGTCCTTCTGCTTGCGAGTGCTGAAGTCCAGCAGTTTGTCCAGCTCAGGCTGCAGGAACATCTTCTTCAGCCACTCCACGTAGTGCTGCAGAGCTGCAGGCTGCAGGTGCTGCACCACCCTCCACACCGACGTCACCACAGGGTAGCCCTGGTTAGTTAGCGAGGAGAAGCCCACCATCACTGCCAGCTGTTTGTCGGGATCCTGGCAGGCCTGCAAGAAGTCCGACACGTAGGTGTCCATCTCTGGGGCCAGTTTGAAGCGGTCCTGTTTCTGGAAGAGAAAAGGAAATGGATGAGACCCATTCAAAAATTATACAGACTGACCAAGGATGAGACAATACCCCTATAAATAGATAACTCAAGTACTTTTGTTAATACTGATACAGTCGCAATAAGTGACAATTAACGCTCTACTGAGAGCGCATCATTTTGTTTAATACCTACAGTAATTCTATAAAACTGGCAGACCAATCACCACACTTTCCGTGTAAAGTTAATTTAGAAATAAAAAACACTGACCTCAATAATCCAAATTCCCTGCAGATACATTATATAGATTGGAACTTTTTGATACAACTATTTTGTAAGTAACCCTCTATAAATATAATATATGTGATTAAAAATGTTATAGAAAGCCATTATAAGCCATTTATAGGATGGAACTTTTGGTTGCTAGGCTGTGAGCAATCTGTGAAGACATTTAATTTGTTTTTGAGCTCATTCATCAGGACGTCATGGCCTCTCCACTGGTCCATCTGAAAGAAGCTGCAGAGCATCTGCACCAAAATCAGTTGTCACAGTCACCTCCATCACATCCGTATTATGAAAAATGAAAGATTTTTCATAACATGGAAACCCACACGTTGTTAAAAGTTGATATAAGTCGCCATTAAATGATTAAACATTTAACAAAGCCATTTGCTACAATCTATTAAAAAGGGTTCTTCTAAGTATCTATTAACAAAGTAATATTTCCTCTTTTTTTTTACCTTTAAAAAGGCAAAGCTGCAAGTCTTTTAATATATGATATTATAGAGTATATAGAGTTTCATTCAACATTGTTCAAGAAAACGGCAAAGTGACATGACCGTCGCTGTATTTATGGAACTGGTGCAGTGGAAATGGACATTACACTAATTTTAGCAAGACAACAGGTAAAAATGAAGTACATTTTCAGTTCACATTAACCATGGAAGATTGAAAATTAGAACTAAAAGCCTATCTCAAATGTTAACCTAATAAAAGGCCATGGTTATTTCAACTCTGCATTTATCATGATATGACAGACTGCATAATAACACAGATAAAACAAAAAAAAATTTGTAAAAAAACAGACACAACTGGTTTCATGTTAACCTATGCTAAAGCTGTCTTAGATCCTCCCTGTTGAAGAGTGTAACCTGATGTGTACAGTGGACTAGACTGACCTGAGCAGACACCACGTGCTCCCCGTAGAGCGTCATCACCTCCCCAGACAACACCGCCTTCAGCTGGGCAACAGACAGGAGAGGCAGGGCACTTCCCAGCAGACGGAAGCTCAGGTAACTGAGACAGTGATGGGAACATGTTAGCACAGTGTAGTCAACCGGAAACAAGACTGGAAAATGGGATATACAATATAATAAAGAAGCGTGCCGAATCAAAGGAGAAAGACAGCATCAAAATAAAAACCTGAGTCCTGCTGTTATGCATGATTCTAAAATCACGATTCCAACAAGAGGACTCTGACAACAGTTTGAACTCTGAGCTCTGTATGTTACAATCAGTGTTTCTCAGCCCCCCTGTTCCCTCTATGAAGGCCTGAGTACTCACTGTGCTGGCCCTGGCTGCTCCTTCAACATGCCGTTGATGATGGCGTTATTCCAGAAGAGCTGGAAGCTGTCTTCCTTGAGAGAGAGCTTCAGGAGGTCCAGGACCACCGCTGGAAGGACACACTCCTTCTTCACAGACTGGGCGGCCATCTTCATTACCTCCGTCAATCTGCCACACAACAGCACACGTCGCTTAGATTTTCAACTCTGGAGCTTGATGTATCTAGGAAACTGGTGCATAGTTTGCATAACTGTAGGATGAGCTGAGATCATGTAGATGAATAGAAGCTCATATCAAAAGTTAAGGGTATATTCAAAAAGCTAAAGTAAAAGAACGTGTGTGAGAGAAAGCCTGTGCTGGTCCACCTTTTTAAGAGCAAAATTCAAGCACCTTTCAAGCATTTTCGAGCTATCTGGACATAACATCAAAATTGTTAATATGAAAGGCAATTTATATCATCACTTTTTTCAGTTTACCAGCTGTTTATATTAACTTTGATTGTATGCAAATTAAATGCGAGGAGACAAACACGTGTCCAAATATTTTTTTCTTTTAAAATATTGTTATGTTTTAATCCAAGCATACTCCCAGCCCACAAACAAGCCAATCCCAGTGTTCTTACTTGGGGATGTTGTCTGCGTTGATGATGGTTGTGGAGCCCAGCAGCTTCTTGAGTTTCTTGGGTTTGAGGGTTTGTGGGAAGCGCTGGAGCGCCACAAGCAGCAGCTGCAGCTGCTCTGGTGTACTGAAGGCTGATGCCAGGTCAGTTTGCAGGGCGCTGAGAAGGACCTCCTCAAACACCTCCTCTGAGATCTGACGGACAAGACATACACATGCATTCGTTTTAGAAAGAAATGGCTGGATATGTTTTTAACGTTTCAGAGATGGAAAAAAAAAAAGCAACATTTTGGATCTGGGTAAAAGTTCAAATTAAAACTGTATGTGTATATATTATCATGACAGGTATATGACCCCCTTAAGATTGAAGGTATATCTGTGCAGCAGGTGTCACCTCATTGAGGATGTCTGTCATGGTCTTGGTGGGCAGGTCCTTCAGGTGTTGTTTGTGCTGGCTGAGGCTCTGGAGGAGCTGTACACATCCCAGCACCACCTGCGGCTCCTGAAGAAACACAAGACAGCGCTCAGAGATCACAAGACACACATACACACACTCTGTTCACTGGCAGCATGGGGAGAGATGTACTGTAATCCTGGAGGCAGGGAACATAGGACCTTCCTAATGCAGAGGCTCATCAAGGCCTTTGATATGAGGGGTGCAATGATCCGATATCAAGATCGGATATCGGCCCCGATATTGACAAAATAGCTGATAAAATTAACAGATCCACGGTCCGATCCGTTTTGTTTTTTTTCCCTCCGTCGCAGCACATCCTACGTTATTTGTCAGCAGCACGTGTGTTGCATGCTGGAAGAGTTGAGTTAACCGTTAAGCAACATATTATAGTCAATTTAATCAAGCACATCCAAAAGCAACATGCTAAGGAGCACGCTGAAGCTTGAAAGCATTGGCAATAACACAGAAAGTTTTAGAATTCATTGTTTTAGATGCTCAACCAATGTCAGTTGTTGAAGATGAGGGCTTCTGTCGCCTACTGGAATACTTAGAGCCAAGGTACTCTCTTCCATCATCAAGTATTTTTCTGAGACCGGTATACAGTTTGTTATTAATTCAACATCGGTATCGGATCGGTATCGGGTATCGACAGATACACAAAGCAC
Source organism: Diplodus puntazzo (assembly GCA_963678695.2). NCBI lineage: Eukaryota > Metazoa > Chordata > Actinopteri > Spariformes > Sparidae > Diplodus > Diplodus puntazzo. The sequence continues at coordinate 22,889,948 of OZ023167.1, read as the reverse complement.
AGGCATTGGTATCAGTATTGGGACTGAAAAAGTCGGATTGGCGCATCCCTATTTGATGTGGAGCCAAGTCATTTACTCCTCGCTCCTCTCACAGCGAGCAAGGACTTTATACTACTGTCCTTGTAATAAGCATGAATTAATCGGTAATAAGGCCCTTATAAGTCCCTCTAAAATGCTTATTAACAGGAATACGAATATTGCATGAGATATACACATGAGTAATAGCATCATAATAGCAAGTCATTTAACTAACTTACCTATCATGTCATTATTATTAAATATGTACTGAGATCTTTGTTGCTGTATTATGATAAATACAGACTTTATTATACAGTTATAAAGAGTCAACAATTCACTTTTTAAACAGTTAACTAGGCTTGATCCTTCATTAATATTCTGCAGCAGCCATACACCGATAACACGTTTCCTTTAAGTGCTCATAAACGTCTTACAGTCCAACAATAAACACGTTCATGATGCTATTATTACAATTCTGTATGGATTTCTTTGAACTCAGACTGCTGAAGGCTCATATTAGCCTGAGCATAACTTCAGAATACATTTTTAGAAAAGAATGAGGAATGTCATTTTGTCAGACTCAGAGATACTGTCTTTTTTATTCCACACACTCTTTTCTCAAAGCGAAGAGCCCCTATAACATTACCCACAAAGCAATTTAACAGCAGACAGTGCAGAGACTTGTTTTTATACTCACTGTAGAGATGCGGCCAGACTGATGAAGGGCAAGGACACCAAACAAGTTTCCAAACAATGCACTTCTGACCAGTTTCTGAAAAAAAAGGGAAAACCTCGACATTGACACAGCTCATTCATAAAGCTTTTAGAGCTGAGGAAGAAAAACATCGCACACACTTACCTTTTTCACCGTCTGCAAATTGTGCTTTTCTTTGATTCTGTTGAGTACACTCTGCAAAGAGATGTCTTCAAAGGCACCCAAGACCTGAAAAACAAAAACTCATGTCACGCTCAAGCCAATACTCCACTCAGAATTCAGACCTCACCGAAGAGTACAATTTTAGCTGAATAAGGCCTTAATTTTTAAGCGGATTCATTATCTTAGCGTTGTTACAAAAATGTCGATACTTTTGTAAATACGGTAAGTTTTTCCATACCAATAGATGTTAGATACATGTGGGTGCAACCTAGTCTTTTTCCTGCATGCCTTGAGACAGCCAATCACCAGTAAAACACACGTACTTCACGAACAATTTGACTTCTCAGACATTCATTTACTCTCTGGTTATTTCCAGGTTTACGTGACAATATCAGAGATTTTCAAATGTGGTGTCCGACCACACTGTATAAATACAAGTCAGCAAGAAATGTGATAATGGTTAGACTGGGTTAAAGTGGTTTTGGTAGTCATCTCCACTCACCTGTCCCAGTGCCAGACTGAATCCAGGCCTGGCAGCCTCTCGGATGTGAGCCAGTCCATCCACCAGCCTTTTAAAGGTGTATTCCAACTCATCTGCCTGCAGTTCACAGAGAGAGGGACCACAATATGATGTACAGACACGGCTGCGTACAGTAAAACCTCTTTTCATAGAATGATACAAAGCTATGGATATGTACTTGATTCTGATTGGTTGGAGGGTGTCAATCAAGTTTTGATATAGATCACATCACTATGATTGTATAGAGTAACTTCCCCCTTGAAAACCCCTGCATCACACATCAGTTTACATTCTATATAATTGTTATATTTGATGATGTTATTTATTTATTCATTTTACATCTAATTAATCTGAAATGCATGTTTGATGCTTTCATATGTCATTAATGTCCCTTTAATGCTACTTTAAGATTAGATTCTAGAGGTAAACACTTATTGGTTCGCAAATGTTACTTCTTAAATCATTTCATCACCTAAATGAGCTGGTATGATTGATAACAACACTGACCGGGCCCATTCTGCACAAAGATTACTTTTACTCTAGTTAATTTAGGTGTCACATTTTTATCAACTTCAGCAAAGAATTGAAAGCACGACTCTTTAGTGTAACACTGAATACATCTAGTGTAGCTTTGCTGCTCGTATTTAAGCTAGTAAACAGCTACAAATACCACAAATGCTCCTGTTACTGTTTCCATCCTAACTTCATAAGATAACCATGCTGGGTTTACACATCTCAGTGACAGACAGTTGATCTCAGATTGTCTCACCTTGTTGTTGGTTTTCAGGTACTTGATGAGGTCTTCAATCGCCTTCAACCGAACCTCCTGATCAGGTTTAGCCAAGTCCCAGAAGAAGTCGAGAAAGACGCGGTTCTGCTGCAGGACCCCGGCCGGCCGGACTGGCGCGGCTGCTTTCACTGAGACCTCCACCATCTCTACAGACATCTGATCACACAATCGCAACGGCAGTCCATGCTGCTACAGGAGAAAAACGTGCCTCGCTGCGCAGCTACTGCTTCCGGGTCAACATTTCCGGTCACATTTTTTTTTCTTCAGTCACAGAAAACTTTATCGAACAACACGAATGAAAAAAATCGAACTAGTGAGTCGATATGATGACGTTATGATGACGTTTAACGTCCCTGACAACCTCTGGAGTCTCGTTTAGCCACGTGTGAGCAAACGCGCTTCATAATTAAATTGTAACACATTAACGATGTTATGTCGTCGAACAAAATATGTAAACATCTCAGACCTTATTAGCGGCATATTACCGAAAACCGGATATGGAAATAATAATAATAATAATAATAATAATAATGGATTTCAGTAGTGTCAGTCCTGTATGTTATGGCTGCAAGTGCAATATAATTGTGTTGTGCAATCTTGTATTGTATAATGACCCTGCTGGAAAAAACAGCATAGACCAGCAAGACCAGCACATGTTGGGTTTCGGTGCTGGTCTATGCTGGTTTTTCCAGCAGGGGACAGTCTGGTTTGGGTGAGAACAGTCTTTGACGATAATATGCACCTTTCGCAGACAGGGGCGCCACCAGGGATTTTGGGCCCCATGAAAAAAAATCTAGTTGGGCCCTTGTATAGGTTGCCCATGTCTCAAAGGGCCCCCTGTCAGTGCCGGGCCCTTGGAATCGTCCTAACCTTTCCCCCCCTGGCGGCACCCCTGTTCGCAGACATCTCTTGCTCTGGAGAGCCTTGATGGAGGGCACCCGTGATGCACCTGGCAGTTTTCACCACCCTCTGCAGTGCTTTCTGGTCACAGATGGAGCAGTTGCCATACCATACTGTGACACAGTTGGTAATGATGCTCTCAATGGTGCAGCGGTAAAAGTTCACCAGAATCTGAGAGGACAGATGGACCTTCTTTAGTCTCCTCAGGAAGAAGAGATGCTGGGGAGCCTCCTTGATCAGGGTGGAGGTGTTGAGAGTCCAAGAGAGGAAACAGGAACTTAAAGCTGGTGACACGCTCAACCTCCGCCCCGATGATACAGTGGGGGTGTGTGTGCCATAATTTTTTGACTTTCTTTTGTCCACAATGAGCTCTTTGGTCTTCTTGGTGTTGAGAACCAAGTTGTTGTTGGCGCATGCTGTTAGGTGCTGGACCTCTTTTCTGTAGGCTGACTCATCATCGTTGCTGATGAGACCAGTCACCGTTGTGTTGTCTGTGAACTTGACAATGGTGTTTGAACCATGTGCAGTTGTGTAATCGTAGGTGAATAGGGACTAAAGGAGGGGGCTCAGCACGCATCCTTGTTGAATGCCAGTACTCAGGGTGAGGGTTGAGGAGGTGTGGTTATCTAACCTAAGAGACTGTGGTCTGTTGGTTAGGTCCAGAATCCAGTTGCAGAGGTTGGTATTGATGCCGAGGTCACTGAGTTTGGTGATCAGTTTGGAGGGGATGATGGTATTGAATACTGAACTAAAGTTGATGAACAGCATTCTCACATAGATTTTTCCTTTATCGAGGTGGGAGAGGGCGGAGTGAAGCGCCATGGAGATGGCATCTTCTGTACTCCTGTTCTGGTGGTAGGCCAGGACCAGCCTCTCGAAGCTCTTTGTGATGATGGGGGTGAGTGCAACTGGGTGGAAGTGATTAAGGCTCACTGCAGTGGAGTGTTTTGGCACTGGCACGATGGAGGTGGTTTTGAAGCATGCGGGCACATCTGCTTGGGCTAGTGACAGGTTGAATACGCAGTCCAGACGTCAGTCAGCTGCACAGCATTGGCCTTGAGGACCTGTCTGGGGACACCATCAGGACCAGCAGCCTTTCGTGCATTAACCCTGCTCAGTGCTGCACGCACGTCGGTGGGAGAGAGTGTGAGGGCTGGTGGTCTGCAGGGAGCTCAGCCTTGATGGCCACCTTGTTGTCCCTGTCAAAGCGGCCATAGAAGTGGTTAAGCTCACTAGGGGGGTATTCCAGAAAGCGGGTTTTGTGAAAACTCTGAGTTTGTTAATCCTGAGATGAGAGAAAGTCTGAGTTTTCAGTTCCAGAAAGAGAGGTTACTTAAACTCTGGGTCTGTTAATGTGGTAACTTACTCTGTGAACCTAACCTGCTCACTGGCAGGTGTACCTGAAGAAACCCTGAGTCTGACAGAGCTGTCTGACAGCGGCTGTCCCTCCCTTCTCAGTCCGATCATGTTGAAGCAGAAATAATTCACATAGTTTTACACCAGGAGGAGAATTTAGATTAATTTAGATGAGCTCTCACTCCCTGACGAGGACTGAACCGAACAGTAGACCGCTTCTCATCAGTTCGTCTTTTATATTCTCCGGCAGCACAGCGAATGTCAGGCTGCACGTCATCACTGACGTGCTCTCAGATTGGACCAATCCTCTTTTGTTCTTTTTTAATCACTTCGCAGGTTAATCCATCACCTTCCAGCAGCCAGAAAAAAGACTCACATTTCATTTGGCTTTCTTTATTTCCCACAGCTCCTCCTTGAACCGGCACTTATCGTGGTGGAGGTGTTTGAGCACCTGAATGATCCTAGGAGCTATGTTGTCCGGGGCTTAATGCCCCTGGTAGGGTCTCCCAAGGCAAACAAGTCCTAGGTGACGGGTCAGACTAAGATCGGTTCAAAAGCCCCTAATGACAGATAGAACACCAAGGACGTTTACGTCGCCCGGATTGGCGTTACCGGGGCCTCACCCTGGAGCCAGGCCTGGGGTTGGGGCTCGCAGGCGAGCGCCTGGTGGCTGGGTCTTTGCCCACGGGACCCAGCCGGGCCCAGCCCGAAAGAGCGACGTGGGCCCGCCCTCCAGTGGGCTCAACACTCACAGGAGGGTTCAGAAGGGGCTGGTGCAGTGGGATTTGGGTGGCAGTCGTGGGCAGGGACCCCGGCGACCCAATCCCCAGACGGTGACTCTAGCCATGGGGACATGGAATGTCACATCGCTGGGGGGGAAAGAGCCTGAGCTGGTGCGGGAGGTTGAGCGGTACCGGCTAGAGATAGTCGGGCTCACCTCCACACACAGTCTGGGCTCTGGAACCCAACTCCTTGAGAGAGGCTGGACTCTCTTCTACTCTGGAGTTGCCCACGGTGAGAGGCGGCGAGCTGGTGTGGGCTTGCTTATAGCTCCTCAGCTCAGCCGCCATGTGTTGGAGTTTACCCCAGTGAACGAGAGGGTCGCTTCCCTGCGCCTTCGGGTCTCTCACTGTTGTCTCGGCTTATGGGCCGAACAGCAGTGCAGAGTAACTGGCCTTCTTGGAGTCCCTGGGAGGGGTACTGGAGAGTGCTCCAACCGGGGACTCCGTCGTTCTACTGGGGGACTTCAACGCTCACGTGGGCAGCAACAGTGTTACCTGGAGGGGTGTGATTGGGAGCAACGGCCTCCCCGATCTGAACCTGAGTGGTGTTTTGTTACTGGACTTCTGTGCTAGTCACAGCTTGTCCATAACGAACACCATGTTCAAGCATAAGGGTGTCCATATGTGCACGTGGCACCAGGACACCCTAGGCTGGAGGTCAATGATCGACTTTGTGGTCGTGTCATCTGACCTCCAGCCGTATGTCTTGGATACTCGGGTGAAGAGAGGGGCTGAGCTGTCAACTGATCACCACCTGGTGGTGAGTCGGATCCGCTGGCAGGGGAGGAAGCTGGACAGACCTGGCAGACCCAAATGTATTGTGAGGGTCTGCTGGGAACGTCTGGCGGAACCCTCTGTCAGGGAGGTCTTTAACTCCCACCTCTGGGAGAGCTTTGACCAGATCCCGAGGGAGGCTGGGAGGCTGGGAGGCTGTGGACTTCGACTGGGGACATTGTCGGGCGGTGGAAGGAATACTTCGAGGATCTCCTCAATCCCACTGACATGCCTTCCATAGAGAAAGCAGAGGCTGGGGACTCAGAGGTTGACCCATTCATAAACCAAGCCAAAGTCACTGAGGTAGTCCGGAAGCTCCTCAGTGGCAAAGCACCGGGGGTGGATGAGATCCGCCCTGAGTACCTCAAGTCTCTTGATGTTGTGGGGCTGTCTTGGTTGACACGTCTCTGCAGTATCGCGTGGCAGTCGGGGACAGTGCCTCTGGACTGGCAGACCGGGGTGGTGGTCCCCCTATTCAAAAAGGGGGACCGGAGGGTGTGTTCCAACTATCGGTGGATCACACTCGTCAGCCTCCCTGGGAAAGTCTATTCCAGGGTACTGGAGAGGAGAATTCGGCCGATAGTTGAACCTCGGATTAAGGGGGAACAATGCGGTTTTTGTCCGGGCCGCGGAACACTGGACCAGCTCTATACACTAAACAGGGTGCTCGAGGGTTCATGGGAGTTTGCCCAACCAGTCCACATGTGTTTTGTGGACTTGGAGAAAGCATTCGATTGTGTCCCTCGTGGCATTCTGTGGGAGGTGCTCCGGTAGTACGGGGTCGGAGGCCCTCTGTTAAGGGCTGTACGGTCCCTGTACGACTGGAGCAGGAGCTTGGTTCGCATTGCCGGCAGTAAGTCAGACCTGTTCCCAGTGCATGTTGGACTCCAGCAGGGCTGCTCTATGTCACCCGTGCTTTTCTTTATTTTTATGGACAGAATTTCTAGGCGCAGCCATGGGCCGGAGGGGGTCTGGTTAGGGAGCCACTGGATTTCATCTCTGCTTTTCGCGGATGATGTGGTCTTGTTGGCTCCTTCGAGCCAGGACCTCCAGCATGTCCTGTGGCAGTTTGCAGCCGAGTGTGAAGCGGCTGGGATGAGAATCAGCACCTCCAAGTCCGAAGCCATGGTTCTCGACCGGAAAAAGGTGGCTTGCTCCCTCCAGGTTGGGGGAGAGTTCTTGCCTCAAGTGGAGGAGTTTAAGTATCTTGGGGTCTTGTTCACGAGTGAGGGAAGGATGGAACGTGAGATTAACAGGCGAATCGGTGCAGTGGCCGCAGTAATGCGGTCGTTGTATCAGTCTGTCTTGGCGAAGAGAGAGCTGAGTCGAAAGGCGAAGCTCTCGATTTACTGGTCAATCTACGTTCCTACCCTCACCTATGGTCATGAACTTTGGGTCATGACCGAATGAATAAGATCCCGGATACAAGCGGCTGGAATGAGTTTCCTCCGCAGGGTGGCGGGGCGCTCCCTTAGAGATAGGGTGAGGAGCTCTGTCACCCAGGAGGAGCTCGGAGTAGAGCCGCTGCTCCTCCACATCGAGAGGAGCCAGCTGAGGTGGCTCGGGCATCTGTTTTCGCATGCCCCCGGGACGCCTCCCTCGGGAGGTGTTCCTGGCATGTCCCACCGGGAGGAGACCCCGAGGAAGACCCAGGACACGCTGGAGTGACTATGTCACTCAGCTGGCCTCGGAACGCCTTGGGATCCTCCCGACAGAGCTGGAGGAAATGTCCGGGGAGAGGGAAGTCTGGGTGTCCCTGCTCAGGCAACTGCCCCCGCGACCCGGCCCCGGATAAGCGGACGATAATGGATGGATGGATGGATATTTCCCACAGATAACTACAAAAGTAACCATCAGTATAGCCTATTGTATTTTTTCCAACAACATAATTTCAAAGTCCGTGTTTCTAGTTTGCTGGCGCTTTGAGTATAAGATTAAATTACTTCTAGTTCAATCTGTAGACAGTAAGTGTGTGTCTGCCTCTAATGTTGGGTCCTAGGTGTGAGTGATGCCCTCAGCCTCTGGTCACCCAGCGACCTGACTCTGGACCAGCTCCTCTGCCTCTGTCGGACGTGGTAAAGGTGGAGGTGAGCACCATTTCATGTTCGTCTAGTCAGCAGGATGTTAGGACACAGATGTGTGTTAAACAGCATCTGTGGTAAAAGCTACTGCAAGTTAAAATATCCACTGAATAAACTTTTACTTTGTTTAATATGTGAAATAAAACCAAAGTGAGGAGCCATCGTGAGACTGTATTTATATTTCATTTTCAGCCGATTTAAATGAAATAAAATAGCCTAAAATAAAATAAAATAAAATAAAATAAAACACTGAACAACATTCAACCACTTCCTCAAAGGCTAATATAAAAGAAAGTGATGTTAAATTCAAAATGACAAGACGACCGCATCTAAAACTCTGTCAGTGATCTTTATTATGGCCGCAGCCGTGCTACTTTTTTTTCCCAGAAAAAGTCTGCTTCCTGTTTTCTCCCCTGTTGCCATGGTGAATCACAGTATCGGAACTCAATTGATGATGGCTTTTTACTAGTTGTCAGGCACGAGCTCAACTCAGAGTTAACATACTCAGAGTCGACTTACCTAACTCAGATCAGCTGTACTGGAACTGAAAACTCAGAGTTTCACTTCACAGGGTAAGTCAACTCAGAGTTCAGGGTTTGGCTCAGAGTTTGTTTAACCTCCTTTCTGGAATAGTCCTCTGGTAAGGAGGCGTTTCGATAAAAACAAAACCATGTATTGAGAGATTTTTTAAATCCACACCTGTCCACATGACTTAACATGGCAGCAGTTATGTTTATATGTGGGTGACCTCTTCCTCTCTGGCTGAATCAGATATCTGGCTTAAGCTTTTAGGTGGCAAAACTGGTCTGTGTTTTTAATTCAAAGGTTCAGCAAGTTAAAAGGAAGTAATAAACTCATTTTTCAAACCAATAGAAATGGCTTTGCTAATGTTTCTAAGGAAATGCACTCAACGCAATACAATTTTTAAAATGGGAAAAGACATCAACATGCATCTCTGAAGACTGAGCCCTTTTCTGTGCAAAAGCTAATAACCTGTTCTTACAGTTTGCTCCAAACAACAAAACATTGTATGATATGTGACATGAATAAATCTTCTTCTTCTTCTTCTTCTTCTTCTATATCTTGAGAAATATAGACCAAAATTGTCAGTCCATGGTCCTTCATGGTCCCCAGAGGATGATTGGCAGTAATTCTGGTGACCTTCCTGACCTTTCAACCATCAGCAGGACAACATTTCCTTTTGCACAACCCTTAAATTCACAACACTCTGCCCTGAAAACTGATGGTCAGTTTCTCAGTACATTTGTGATAGATATTCATTGTCCCAAGATAGTTTATCCATAAGTTGAGCCCTTGAAGTTTCCCATTGTACCAACATTGGACCAAAGTATCAGCTTGCACATTGTGGTATTTTTTATGATCCATCTTCAGATGTCTGAAATGACAATCCATATATGTATTGGTTACACCAAATATAGTTTTACTGTAAATTCCAACATTTGCTTAAGAGTGAAGACATATTTACACAGACATAAGCAGTGTTTCCTTTACTTGTATGTGAACTGTGTTTCTATGAGTATTTTAGGCTATTGGGAGTTGTTTAGATGCGTGGGGTGAGCTGTAGACACTACCCAGCAAGCAACCCTCTGTATAAAAAACATATAAAAGCCAAAAATATGTAAACCTGACGACTAGGCTAGAACATAGCTAAATTTGGATATACGTCTATTTGCAGATGTTGATTACATTTTCACATTGAGACCTTATTTCACTGGGATTTGCAAAACTGGCTTACGTGTGAGAAATTAGAAAAATGAGGATGAGATCTTATCTTCACAGTTTAAAGGATAAAAGGTGTGTTTATGGCACAAAAGAAAGAGAAAGTTGCCTAAAGTGTCCCCTTTGGATCAGCAGGTCTCATACCTAGGATTCTCCTTGGCAGTCAGTCAGTCACACTATCTGGTACACCAAAGTAGCACCCTAAAGATTTACCCTGATTCTATCCATGACACTGTTGTAACTATTACCATGCATTAAGATATGTAAACAAACAGACACAGTGTTGACTTGATGTGTCTTTGTTTGCAATGATAACACTTTCATGCAGTGTTGGGAAAGTTCACTTTCTACATGAACTAGTTCAAAGTTCAGTTCACAAATTTTAAAATGAACTAGTTCAGTTCATAGTTCATAATTCAAAAATTTGAACTAAGTTCACAGTTCCAAAAAATAACGAGTTCATAGTTTTTTTTTTTCAATATGTTGATGCAAGCTATTATTTTTCAATATTATTGCCACAGCCCATATAGAACCACAGACAGCTATTATTTTATCAGTTTTAACACTGAAGCTGCAGCTCTCCCACAATATACTGCAAAACCAGGTTGTCCAGCTGCGGCTGGGAGATGAAGACAGTGGAGCCGCTACTGCACGTCGTTAATGTGATCTGGGTGTTAGAGGATCTGTTTTGGCTCACTGTTGCCATGTCTTTTGATTTTTTATTCACTTGCACAGACCTTGAAATGCTCACCGGGTGCTTTAGTTCAATGTGCCGTTTCAGGCTTGTGGTACAGGATAGAGTACAAATAAAAAATAAAAAATAAAAAAAATACATAAATAAGTAAATAAATAATAAGTAATTTTAAAAAAGAAGAAGAAGAAAGGGGAAAATAAAAGAATAAATAAATAGATAGTTCAGACAGTGGCTTCAGGGAAAACGTTTCAAAATGACTCAGTAAGGTATTACTTTTTTTTGTTATTTAACAAAATCAGAGATTTAAGCAAAGAGCTCAGTTCCAGGAGAAAAGGAGCAAATTTAGGTAGTGATTTTGCAAATTTTTGTTTGAGAATAGAACATTTTGCATAGGATAACAAAGTTCATCATGTGTTCAAGAGCATCATCTTCTAGGTTAATATAGTAGCAAATAACATGTTTCAGGGTAAGAGAATGGACAGAGTTGGCAGCATCAAAAAATGAGATTCAACAACACTCCAAAACTTTTTAGATATATCACAATAAAAAAAACAGATGTTAAGCCTTCATTTGTATTTGTCTCCATGCTGAGCACATTGATGACGCAAGCGGCGTAGCGACTCTGTGGTGGCTGGTGTTGCCAGTAGCCCTTTTTAGATAGAAAAGGCGGCACATTTACTCCAAGGTAAGTGCGGCAATGTGCCGGCCTGTCTTTCTAAAACCAAGGTGCAATATTCCTCCTTTTCCAAAAGCCGCCTCTGAGGTAGGCGTAAACATGTGACGTGAAGCTCGAAGTTGGGCTGTGAACAGTTGACAGCGAATTTGACTTCAAAATAAGAGCTTTACATTGCACCCCATTGCAGTTTAGAACTGGGTTCTTAGTGGGGGGCTTTTAATTTGAAAGTAGCGACCGTCCTTAGCCTGCCGACACAACATCAAGCTAACACAACCAAACAGCTACAGAGACCGAGGAGACGCTGCATCTCCTGGATCTCAGCGGCTGTTCAGTTGTTCATCTTAATGTCTGCGGATGAAGTGATGGACTGACTGTTGTGATCAGCTGTTTCTTGGTTTTAAAACTGTTATGTCTGTTCAGGACTAATTAATCTGTGTTCGTTTGGTAATGCCCCAGTGCATGTTTGGTATGCAGCTGTTTCTGTCTGAAATAACGTTAGTTAAGTTTCGTTTTGACCGAAAGTGAAGCGAGATGCACAAACCACTTGTCCAGCGTCCTTTTTATACACAACAGCTGGATTGGGTGTTTTTCTGCTACATATTAAGGCCTGTTCACGGTGTGTTTTAGCCGGTTTTTGCCTGTAAGGCTCGATGGAAATCTGGCACTGTGTTGAACGAAGTTAAACTGAGAGAACGCGCCGTTCACAAACGCCAGAATGAACGCGTTCACAATAACGTTCATCAGGCAGAATACAGTACGTTCTGTTCACGTTCGCCCAAAATATGAACGAGTTCATGAACGATCGTTCATTGAACGCGTTCAGGCACAACACTGATTTCATGTATTTAGGAACTGATAAGCAGAACCTCAATTCAGAATTATTCATGGGTATCCAATTCTTAGACTTTTAGATTTCGTTGGTAAACTTACAAAGTGAGTGATGAGATTTCAACTACAAGAACAACTGTCTTTAATGTGTAATGTAAGCTGGTCTATGTTTGTTTTACCAACAGCTTGTCTATGTTTATGTTGTTACCTGCATTTGGAGAACCCAAGACAAATTTCCACACTGGCGAGCAATAACAATGTTTTCTATTCTATTCAGAAATTTCAGGTCCCAACCCTAGTTTTGACATTCCAGTTTAAGAAATTTGCATCAAAAGTTGAATGCATGAACCAAGAACATCTGTTTATTTCAGTTCCAGGACGGCATACTACCTAGTAGGATCTCCTCGAAGAAACAAACCATGTTACCCCCACAGAAAAACTTGTATGGTATGACCATTAGTTGCTAATAGATGGTGTTGTTGTTTCCAGGTGATACACTTACCTTGACCTTGGCACTATGAACTTGTTATATTGGAATAGGCAATTGACTCAATATCCAAAAACATACATTTTGGTAGCAAGATAATCAAAATAGACCCATTGCTAGCCACAATGCCATTTTTATTGTTTTTTGGGTCCTACACAATGCTGATATTGACCTCGATAATGTCACCTTGACCTGGAATTGCTTAAGTCACCCCAGGAAACTTAGAATTTGATAGCAAAATGGTCAAAATTGGCCAATTTGTTGTTGAGATATACAGCGGGGAAAATAAGTATTGAACACGTCAACATTTTTCTCAGAAAATATATTTCTAGTCGAGCTATTGACATGAAATTTTCACCAGATGTCGGCAACAACCCAAGTAATGCAAACATACAAAGAAATCCAAACATGAATGTCCACAAATTAAGTTATGTGTAATAAAGTGAAATGACACAGGGAAGAAGTATTGAACACATGAAGAAAAGGAGGGGAAAAAGGTATGGAAAGCAAAGAAAGCAGCTGGATTCTGTCAGTATTTAGCAAGTAATCATGTCCCCTATCAATGCAAAGTAATATCAGCTGGTTTAGTCCTGATTGAGGCCTTTAAAAAGGTTTCTCATCACCAAGGTGTCAGACAAGAAGCATTGCATGATGGGTAAAAGCAAAGAGCTGTCTAAAGACCTACGCAACCTTATTGTTGCAAAACACACTGAAGGCATTGGTTACAGGTGCATTTCTAAACTTCTGAAAGTTCCAGTGAGCACCATTGGGGCCATCATCCGGAAGTGGAAAGAACACGGCATCACCATAAACTTGCCACAGCCAGGTGCTCCTCGCAAGATTTCAGACAGAGGAGTCAAAACAATAATCAGAAGGGTTCTCCAACAGCCCAGGACCACTCGTGGAGAGCTTCAAAAAGACCTGGAATCAGCAGGTACAGTTGTTTCAAAGAAAACAATAAGTAATGCACTTAACCGCCATGGCCTCCATGCACGCACACCACGCAAGACTCCATTTCTGAAGAAAAAGCATGTTGAAGCTCGTTTGAAGTTTGCGACACAACATTTGGACAAACCCATGACATTCTGGGAGAACATAGTCTGGTCAGATGAGTCCAAAATTGAACTCTTCGGATGTCATAAGACACAACATGTTTGGAGGAGAAATGGCACTGCACATCACCCCAAAAACACCATACCAACAGTGAAGTTTGGAGGTGGGAACATCATGGTGTGGGGCTGTTTTTCAGCATGTGGTACTGGCAGACTTCATGTCATTGAAGGAAAAATGAATGGAGAAAAGTATCGAGACATTCTTGATCAGAATCTGCTGCCATCTGCCAGGCTGCTGAAGATGAAAAGAGGGTGGATCTTTCAGCAAGACAACGATCCCAAGCACACAGCCAAGGAAACGCTCAACTGGTTTAAGAAAAAGAAAATAAAGCTGCTAGAATGGCCCAGTCAATCGCCCGACTTGAATCCAATTGAAAATCTTTGGAAAGAACTGAAAATCCGAGTTCACAGAAGAGACCCCCGGAACCTTGAAGATTTGAAGGCAGTTTGTGTGGAAGAATGGGCCAAAATCACACCTGAGCAATGTATTGGACTGGTTTCTCCATACAGGAGGCGTCTTGAGGCTGTAATCACCAACAAAGGTTTTTGCACTAAGTATTAAATACATTTCAGTAAGTGTGTTCAATACTTCTTCCCTGTGTCATTTCACTTTATTACACGTAACTTAATTTATGGACATTAATGTTTGGATTTCTTTGTATGTTTGCATTACTTGAGTTGTTGCCGACATCTGGTGAAAATTTCATGTCAATAGGTCTACTAGAAATATATTTTCTGAGAAAAATGTTGACGTGTTCAATACTTATTTTCCCCGCTGTATTTCTATTTGTTTTTAATGGGTATGAATGGCAGACATCTAACACACCAAACAGAAATGTTCCCGACCTCGTCCGAGTCTCTCCAAACGCTTCAGACGTCCAACGGTTGGGCCGGTGTGTGGGGGCCTTTATAAATATGCAAATAAATCAACTATCACTGCCCAAATTTGATCATCTGGAAATGTTGATTGGGCATCCTATGGGCTTTTTGTAGGGGTTCCGCCTGATTTCCCCCAGACTAAATTTGACCCACTTTACTCACACATGGGCTCAATCAGACATTACACTAACTGATGTAGTAGCGAACTGTCAGGGTAAAATCTGTCCAATTGATGTTTGCATCCAATATGTGTCTAGATAGGTTCAGGTTGCAGTGCAAGACTGCAGTGTTTTGGCTATGCCTGCACCTTGTGACTGGTGAATTTTGGAGAGGAAAATAATACACATATTTTTTATCAGCAATAGTATAACACCCGACTGGTAAACCTAACACCGAGAAAGCATTTAGTTGTTTCATGCAATTATAAACTGTGCACCTGCCAGCACAGGTATTATGTATTCCTAGTTCATGAAGAATATATTGCAAGATAACTAGTTGGAAGTGTATTGAAGCATGATTATCTGAAATTGGTTCTGATCAGTAAAAGATTGAATATTTAAAAATATTGCAATATCATTTTTATTTTTTATTTATTGGTTTATTTTAATAAATTGTTCATCCCTCCTATCTGAAACTATAATATGTGAGGTATTTGGTTGATAAAGGTGACACAGGTGGACTGGACCATTTCCTCAGGCACCATAGTTCATTTGTTTTTTTTTTAAAAACAGGAAAATGACAGTCAATCCTAGACCAAGATGTCTAAATAAGTAAAAAACTGCAAAGGCCCAAAGATCATTTTCAAATGTTCCTGTTTTACATTTGAATAAACTGTTACACCAGTCTTGCTCCCTTTGATGAAATCTCTACTTTTAACTTTTGAAAAATACTAAAATAAAGGATCATTGGCAAGCTAAATATGAACAGAAACCAAAATAAGTGAAAATAATAATCACATTGAATGATTAAAGGTGGCACCAAAACTCTGGAGGCTCGATAGGGTCACTGGTGTGCTAACTATTGTTGCTGCCTCCATTCTCTACAATTGTGCTCTTCTTCTTGTCTGTTGAGGATTTGAAGACAGTGGCTCTGTAGTACTGCAGCTCTTTAATGCTCTCACAGATGTCGTCCAAGGCTCTGAAGGAGAAAAACAATTTTTTATTAAAGTTCTTGTTCTATGCATATTCCTCTGAACCTGAGCAAAAACCGATCTTAAATGAAAATCTGGAATTATTTAAACTCAATTTAGTTTTCACAGCTTTTGGCATCTTTTGGTTACGTCAATAGTGTACTTACAAAGATATTTACTAAGCTCAGAGAGCATGTCAATATGACAGAAAAATCAGTTGAGATACGAGTTGATTACTTATTTCGAAGTGAAAACAAATCTGAAAAAACTATATCACAAACGTAAGCATTCATTGGGTTACAGACCTACTTGAGAAAATATCGACATGGCAATATATCATTGTCCTTCCTCATATGATTTTTTTTCCGCTGGCATCAAATATGGATATCTTAATTAAAAAAAGACAAGGCGCTCAACACAGATTTCCCTGCCAATTTGACTCCCCAGCGTCACTTCTACCCGGCTCCTCATGGTGTTGCTTATCATATGAATGAGGGAAACTTAAACTTAAGTTAATTTGCGGAAGAAGAGGAGGTTTACAGTGGGATAATGTTGGACAGCAATGTGTAGAATGTTACGTCAGGACATGCCCCAGCCACGTTTAATAGGACAAACAACACTGATAACAACGATGCACTATGCAATAAATTCTGGTAAAAGTACACCACTAAACAACACAATGCTGAAGTTGTAAGTCAACCTGCAGGATTTCCAGTGATACCATAGCTGGGTTTATTAGCATGGACCTCCGCCCGTGCAGGGTGCTCGAAAGTTAAGGATCTGTAACCGGCACTGTACATTTACAGCCACCAGACAACCTCACTGCTAATTTTTCCATCTGCTCTGCTCTTCTTTTCTCTCACTCACTCACTCACTCACTCACTCACTCACTCACTCACTCACTCACTCACTCACTCACTCACTCACTCACCTGTGGGTTGCTTTCTTATGAGGCGCCATCTTGTATTCTTCTGGAAACCACCGCCTGAAAGTGTAGAAATTGAGAATTTCCTTGATTTTTTTTTTTTGAATTATTTTAAGCTCTGAGTTACTGAAACTTGCTCAGCAATGCAATATTAAAACAGGGCCTTTGAAATGCAAACTGTAAGAATGGATCATTAGTGGTGCTTGTATTAATAACAAGGCTTTGATGAGATGAGCAAGCAAGGTGTGTATACGGCTCAAAAGAGAAGGGAAAAAAAACAATATATTGTGCTTAGGGTTTTTTTTCCATATCAGGGCTCTACCTCCAGTGTACAGAGGAAATCCAAGAGACATGGAAATTTAGAAAATTTTCTGATACTGATCATCAAAACAAAACACAGCCCTCACTGAACAAGACATCATTACACTGAATGTCAAAATTGAGAACATTTTCACAACTTTGTACAACAGCACATAGTCTCAGACACTCAACAGTCATACAAACACTAGCCTGCAAAGCTCCTTGATGGTGCTGACATCAATAATTCTGTAGTGAAGGTGATACATAAACTGTGGCATGAACTTGTCCAGAAACCGCTTGTCTGCATGCACAGAGTTACCTGTAGAAAGAGGAATCAAAGCACATGAATTTAGGAGCTGGATCAATTCTTTTATTGCAGTGCTACTGGTCCTAAAAATTAACTCACCAGCAAGGGGACACTGTCCAGGTGGGGTGTGCTGTCTGATGAAGGACAGGAACTCGTACTCTGCTTGTTCCAGGGTTATTTTACTGTCCTGTACAGCCTGGGTCAGTCCTGACTGAGACAAAATGACACTGGCCAAATGTATCTCTAAACACTTGAATTGGAAAAATTCAGGATATCACCCCCTGGTTTGCATCTGGCGCATGTCTATGAAGTTACATGTGCCACTGCATATCCCGCCAAGAGCGTTAAAGGAGTGCGTACTGCCAGATGATACAGACCTCCTGAGAATTTGCTTATTCGTCACACACTTATCCGTTTGTGATTTTTGATACGTAAATAACCAGATCAGTCCCCCTCGAACCACAAACAGCCCTGACTACACACCAGATCTTCTGAAACATATCAAAGTCATTAACAAAATAATAATATTCATATTCACCCCTAAGGCACGCATGGACCAACCACTTAAACAATGACTCGGGGTCTGCCAGGCCTGAGCCCTGCAACCGGTTGCACCCTGTGAGCCAAGCTGCCAGTTTAGCCTGAAATTACCTGGGCCCCAGTATGTAAAGCCTCTCAAAGCACCACACTCTTATCTTTCCACAGACAACAGAGACAACAAATGATGACATTCAACAAACACATGATGTACAGACCCAGGCACGTTACAGAACACACGGCCCTCCCCCACATTATGATTCACTGTAGACAGAAACATCTTTGTTGCCAAGGGCCCCTCCAACACCCTCCTCTACAGATGTCCACACCTTTGAGGAAGAGGGAGGTTATACAGCACGCTCCACCTAAAATCTGTCATCACTGTCCCTCAAGGTAGCGCTGCCTCTGATGCTCCCTGATCTCCTTCAAGAGATTTTCTTGACCTTTACCAACACTGCAAACAAAGCCACAGGCAGCGCTGCTGGTGCAGCGTGGCTCTTGCTTGCCCCATCTGTTTCCATGGAGTTTGCCTTTGATAATTATCAATCAATATAATGATGGGATTCTCCTTTACCCCACTAAAAGAGCGAGAGAGCAGGACAGAGAGAGAGAAAGTAAAAAAGAGAATGCACAGAAAAAGTTTCATCCCTCAACTATTCTCTTCATGTCTGTGACATATTCTACAGATACAGATATTCAAAGTGTAGTGACATGCTGGTATGTTGATATGACTGTTTACAGGTTGTTTTTAGGTCTAGTTTTGCAGAGAACCAAGGCTGAAAAGAAATCGGCGAGACTCCAAATCTCTAAATGAGAAACTGCTGCAGCCTCACGTGACATGTATGTAAGCTGTAATGCCAGCTGTTTGTCTGCTCTAACTTGTTAATATGAACGCCGAAATATAACCCTAACCCTAACGCAATATGTTCCACCACACACCCGCACCATTCACACAAGTACGAATGGATAACCCCTGGTATTAAGTGGACCCCAGGGTTTGATTATGAAATCCCATAGTTTATACAGAGAGAAAGAGAACACTTGAAATACGTGGACACAGCTAGTTTACTGTTAGCCCACAGCAGCACTTCCAGACATTTACTGTCTGTGCCAGAGTGTGTGTTTCAGAGATACTTTGGCCTGCCTCCGGACCAAACTGCAAGTCATTATTGATTAATAAATTGTTAGTGAGGTTGGACACACAGTATAATTTGAGATCATTTACAGCAATCCTGTCCGAGGATTAATGTGGTTTTACAAAACTCTTCTGACCATCTCTGCATGTATTATTGTCGTTTATTATAGTGTGTTCAGGTGCATCCTATATAAAGAGCCTCTGGAGAATAAACATCTGCCATAGCTAAACAGGGTTGGGGTGAAATATCTGACACACTGGATATTTACTGAAATGATCTTACAACAAGGGCTCTTACATGATTGTATCCCTTTCAGAAGCTTTGAAATGCAATGTCTTTATAAAAAAAACAATCATAAATCTGATATAACTGAAAAAATTTATGTTTTCCTTGATTATTTGCTTACTTGACAGTTATTGCTGTTACTAACCAAGTTTCATTGTTAATGGTCCATGTTGTCGAGCAATCAGAGGCTGTGTTTCTGACTGTGTGACAACCTTGATCTTGAACGCACTGTATTAAGGCTGGGGTTAGCAGGAAGGCAAACTCTTTAATGGGATGGACAAAAATTCTTGCATAATTCACATTAGCCTGAGCATACCGTAGCCTCCAAATATGACAAGTCCAAACATTATATGAGTAACATACATTAATATTCACTGCACAAATAAACGCTTCTCTCAGACTTTGATATACACAATCCTTAAGGTTGACACTCCCTCACCAATTGGTGACCAGGTTGCAGGTATGCAAAATGGAAACTATGAGATGCTGTGGTTGTTTCAAGGATAGGGAAAAAGCAACAATCAGGCACTGCAAAGTTAATGATCCTATGTTGTCTGTTCTTTCAGCTTCTCTTGTGGGGAACAGTGTTTCCTCCATATGCATCTAGCAGTGCACATCCGCTGCTAAAAATAAGATTGCTGCTTTTTTAATTTAAATTTGTTTTCTTGAAAGGAGAAGGAGGTGAAGGAGGAAAAGGAGGAGAGCGGGGAGAGGCCTACTGCCTGCAAGGGGCACCATCAATGCAAGTCATTCTAGTTAAGAATGATTAATATAAGAAGAATTGACAACTGACTAGCCACACCCAGTGGATGTAAATGATCATATAGTAGCTGATAGACATCAGACATAAAGTAATAGTTCATTTGTCAAGTCCCTTATGAGCAAGTCCTCGGGGGGCATGACCCCCCATCATGGAAAAATATATTTTCACGTGTGTGACACCTCTGCTGATACAGCTCCTTCCAAGGGGTAACACTCGGGGATTGTGTATTAGCACTGCAAAACAAACTGACTGTTGAACTGCTCTTTGCAGTCATAGCAAGTGTTTCCCATCAGTGGTCTCTGGCAGAATACTTTTTCAGCACTGTCTGGGGTGTGGCCAGAATTTGCAGGATGGTTGATTTACAACCCAATGTGATTCTCTACCTGTTCTACTTAGACTACTTACCTTTCCATGATGTTCTTTACACCACTCTGACATCCCTTCCAGCAGCTCATCTGGCTGGTTAATTATCAAGTTGGGTCCCTGCGAACCAAGAACAAATTAGTTTAATTGACAAGATTTTAGACAGACAAAAGGCAGCCCAACGATGTTGATATTACCTCAGCCACAACGTTCAGGTCTGAGTCTGTGATAATGCACGCCATTTCGATGATTTGATCCTTCTCAATGTCCAGACCTGTCATCTAAAAAACAGATACAGGCACTTTTCAAACCTGTTGTTAGCATCCATCAGTAACCAATATTGGTTACAGTTTATTACTGGCATAAAAATGAAACAATATATAAAGAAAGTGCATAGTGTTAGCTTAGTGTCTGTTTATCACACACACACACTGACTTCAACCTGTCATTGTTTATGTGCCATCACGCCAATGAAAGACAGTCATAAGCTGCCAGAAAGTAGTCACCTGTTACAAATGCCGTTTCTACCCACCACTGTCACACACTAGTGTCACATAATGTGACATTTAGACTGTTCACTGTGAAAGTGACCAGCTGATGGAACATGTGTCAGCATTCTGCTGTCATGTTCACCAATCATTGCAGTAGTATCCTATGAACTTTTGAATCTGCGTGTATTGACAAGCTATTTTGCCAAACTTGACGGCCTGATGCTGCGGTGCTGTCTCTGACTCTTATGTTGTCCTCGCCTGGCATCATTGTGTTCATCTGTTATGAGAACACCAAACCCGGTGCAGCTGAGCGAGCTGCCCCCCAGGACTTACACTTGACTTATGTAAATATTTTGTCTAAAGTTACATGTTAGCTTAGGTCATCTTCATGTACCGTTAGCTAGCGTCAACAAACAGCCATGAGGCGGATTAAAACCCGTTAATTTACCTCCAGGTCGACCCAGACCATTCTCTGGGACATCGCGAGGGACGACATGCTGACTTTTCTGGAAACCTGACCGTTACAATTGGAACCAAATCTGAAAGTAATGTCGGGACACGTTCCTGCTGCGGTAAACGGGATTATTTCACGGCTAAACTGTGGGGATTTCTGCAGAACTCTAATGCGGTGAGAATAATAGGCTGCCTGCTGGACGGGCCGCCGGCTCCTACACAGAAACTTCAAGGGACAGTTAACGAGAGCTGCTGCTGTGGTACGAAGACACACCAGCATCCTGAAGACCGCTTCTTCTTCTTCTTCTTCTTCTTCTTCTTCTTCTTCCTTTATGTTTCCGGCACACTAAACGCAGCCAAGCCGTGTTGCTGCCCTCTACAGGTCATTAACAGAACTTCTTTTCGAAACCTTACATACAGCTCAGTGCCATGGAGACATTTTATAAGGTTTTGTGTCACAGTGCTCCCTGCTGACAGCTGATTGCAGTGACTGGTCTCTCACTCCAGTTTCTGCCAGTTCTGCTTGCATGAGGATTCTCTCTGTGTGATAGTTGGTGCATGCAGTCAAACATGATTCACTGTCTCTGTCTCTCCACAGGTGCATTTTGCATCAGGGTACTTACCAAGATTGCCAGCCCATGATTTAGCACACAGTGACCGGCCTCAGCCTAGTGATTACCACAATGCCCCTCCTTCCATTCTTATACTTGTTGGCTGTATTGAAAAATAAAACTACCTTTGTTTCTCTTTTTGCCACATCTTTGTATTTCCTTGCCGCATTAAACTCTTACATTCAACTCCTCCATACCTCACTTCTACATCTAAGTTCTTCCTGTTGATTGCCCTTTTTGCTGCCATGTCAGCTTCTTCATTCCTCTGTACTCCAATGTGTGCTGGTTCCCAGACTCACCCAACAGTGTTACCTAGTTTAATTATTCAGTTCAACACAATCTGGGTTTCTACTAATAATCTGGTCTGGCCCCTTCTGTGCCATGAGTGCTGCTGCAGAATCTGAGCATATAACTGCATCTTTAGGCCACACACCAAAGTGCCCATAATATTGCCACAAACTCTGTAATAAAGATCTGCATTTAACCTGCCCATTATCAGATGTTTACCAACTAAAGTTATTAAGACACCTGCATTCCCGCAGAGCTTATTATGCAGGCAATTCTGAAGAGCTCCATTTCAAACTGACTAGATGGAGCAGAGGATCGCACTCTGTTTAACTCTGGGAATGGGGCTGATACAGACTCCGAGGACAGTGTGCTTTGTGAGCAATATTGTGATTTCGGCACAATCTTTGAAAACATTGAGAGCTCTGACGCGGAGTTTTGGGATTAAAGTGAGCATACTGCTACGCATACTGCATACACTATCAAATATGGAGAGGTGCCTTATTCTTTTTTTCATAATCAAAGTTTTTTTTAAATTGATTTTTGTTTTTCACAAGAAACACACAACATACACAACATATTAATAACTAACACTTTGCACTATACAGACACACTGCACACCCATCTGGGCAATAAAAACAGAAAACCAGTAATACAATTACATCACAATAATAATAATAAAAAATAGATAAAATAATACATCTTAAATACAGTAAAATACAAAATAAAAGGAGTGTGGGGGGAATTTCGCATGATAATACTTTCATTAGGGGGCACTAGTCAGTTGAAATTGAATAAAATGTAGGAAGTGAGACCAGACCTGGTAGAATTTACCCCTACCATCATTCAATCTTGCAATAAGATTTTCAGAGGAGGCTGTATCTGTCATCAGCTTTAGTCAGTCTGTGAAACCAGGCCTTACTTGGCTCTTCCAGTGTCTAAAGATTATTCTTACAGCTGAAATAAACCCAGCTACTGCCAGGGCAGATTCTGCTTTGACAACCCTGGAGGTAAAAGGGACCTGTCTCCTAATAGACATAGCTGGGGAGACTCTGGTAATGGCATATCTAACCATTCTCCAATAGTTTTAATAATTTGTTTCCAAAAAGGAAGGACCAGAGGGCATTCCCGCAGAAGGTGGAGGTACGAGGCTGTGTCATTCATACATATCCAACACAGATTGTCCTTCATCAACCCCATCCTATGACGTTTGACTGGTGTATAATAATATCTGTGGATAACCTTATAGTGTGTAAAATTTTTAAGTGCATCCCTTACAGGACACACTGCATTGAAGACCACCTCTTCCCATGTTTGAGTTCAGGTCTCCTCTCCCAGATTTGCCTTAAATGATTATAATGACCATACATACTGTCTGCCATAATTTTATAGAAAGCAGAGGCCTTACGCACAAGCTCAGTAAATTTTAAATAACAGAGCAACTTATTTCTGTCATCATCAAATGAGACCTTCAGACACGTTACACAGCTCCTCAGTTGTAAATATTTCCAGAAGTCAGCTTTATATCAAACAGCCTATATCAAACAGCCTATATCAACAAAGTCAGTGCGTGTATGGTCTAAGGAGGCATGCCAGGATCTACAGGAGTGTTTTGAGTGTACGGACTGGTCTGTGTTTTATGAGGAAGACCCCGATGGGGCTGATGTTGTGGCTGATTGTTTTACTGACTATGTTAATTTCTGTACTGACTTGATCATCCCTCATAAAACTATCAAAGTTTTTTCAAACAATAAGCCGTGGGTCTCAAAAGAAATAAAGAACGCAATAAACGAAAAGAAAGCTGCCTTCATGAGTAAAGATAATGATAGGGTTAGGGTTGCACAAAAGAATCTAAAGGCTGCCATAAGGCAAGGGAAAAATAATTACAGAGACAAGGTTGAGAATAAACTTCAGGAGTGTGACACTAGAGGTCTATGGAAGGGCTTGAAGTCAATAACGGGATATGGCCAGACAATTAGTAGTGTGAAAGAAGGTACTTTTACACCTGATGAGGCAAACCAATTCTATGCCAGATTTGACTCTACTGTTAACTCAGCTGTTCACTCACCTACACAGTCCATTATGTCCTTAGAGGATGATGGGAGTGGTCATTTCCCCTGCCCCCCAATAGCTATCACTGCTGAGGAGGTATGTAATCAGCTTAGGAGGCTTAAGGTAAATAAGGCCCCTGGCCCAGATGGGATCATGCCGCGCGTTCTTAAAGTATGTGCTGATCAGCTGTGTGGGGTGCTACGTTATATGTATACCTTGTCTCTGTCGGTGTCCAAAATCCCAGCAATCTGGAAAACATCTTGTATTATGCCAGTGCCAAAAAAACCTAATGCTAAGGCATTAAAGGACCTCAGACCTATTGCATTAACATCACATGTTATGAAATGTTTTGAGAGGACTGTACTGGGACACCTAAGGGCACAGGTTAGTGCCTTTCAGGACCCACTTCAGTTTGCGTATAGGGGGGGTGTAGGTACAGATGATGCACTACTTTACTTGTTGCACAGGGTGCACAGTCATCTAGAGCTGACTGCTGCATCTGTGAGAATAATGTTTTTTGACTTTTCAAGTGCTTTTAATACTTTACAGCCAAGCATTTTAGCTAAAAAGCTTTTTGGTTTTAATCTTCATAAATCTACTGTTGCATGGATCAAAGACTACCTCACAAGCAGACCTCAATATGTGAGGGTTCATGACACCAAGTCTGAGATTATTACCACTAATATAGGGGCACCACAGGGTACAGTTTTATCTCGGTTTTTATTTACACTTTATACTTCTGATTGCAGACATAGTAGTGCCTCTTGTCACTTACAGAAGTTTTCCGATGACTCTGCATTAGTAGGCTACATAAGTAACAACGACCATGCAGTGTATCAGAATGAGGTGGATAGCTTCGTCAAGTGGTGTGACGATGCCCATCTCATTCTAAATATAGACAAAACTAAGGAGTTAGTATTTGATTTTAAAAGGAAAAAAAAACCGAGGTAGCCCCTGTTCTCATTAGAGGTCAGCCAGTAGATGTAGTTCCTTCATATAGATACCTTGGTGTACATTTAGATAACAAATTAAACTGGAAGGAGAACAGCAGAGTAACCTTCAAGAAGGCCCAGTCTAGATTGTTTTTTCTTAGGAAACTGAGGGCATTTGATATAGGTAGGCCTATTTTAAACATATTTTACCATGGAAAGTGTCCTTTTTTATGCTGTTGTGTGTTGGGGCAGTTGTATAACAGTTGAGGACAGGAACAGGTTTAACAAGATGATAAGGAAAGCAGGCTCCATCATTGGTTCATGCCCAAATTCTGTGGAGGAAATATTAGAGAAGAGGGTAATAAGGAAGATGAGGAGTGTGTTGTCAAGGGATGACCACCCCTTGCACAACATCTTCAAAAAGAGTGGCAGGAGTCAAAGGCTCCTCCTACCCAGATGCTCCACTGAGAGGTTTAGGAGGTCCTTTGTTCCCACAGCAATCACACTCTTTAACAAGAGCTGTTGATATGTTGTAATGTATGCTATTGTTATGAATTATTTGCTTGTCTATGATTTATGTTGTTGGTTGTTGTAACTTATGCTGTGTTAGGAATTATGCCTTTGATTATGACTTATTTTGTTGGTTGTTGTAACTTATGTTGGGATATTGCTGTGTTTGTTGTGTCCTTCCAGTGCCTATGTATGGTGCATTATTTGCTGTTGTAGTGTGTGATGGACTGTGCTCTATCTTCTGTGTCAGCTGTCCTGTTGATGTATGTGTGTGTTGGCTTGGTGGCAAATGAATTTCCCCTTGGGGATTATTAAAGTGCAATCAATCAATCAATCAATCAATCAATCAATCAATCTATCTCTTGACTTAAATTTTTGTTTGAGTTCTTCAAATGCCTGGAACAGACCATCACCATACAAGTCGCTTAACCTACTGATATGTTCATATTTGTTCAGCCAGGTTGTCCAAACGAAGGTTTCCCATCCTACTTTAATTGAGGGGTTGTTCCAAATGATGAATACTCTTGTTTATATTGGGATATACGCAGTTGCTTGTGCACCTTTACCCAGGTCTCCCTAGAATACTGCAGGATTGGGTTTGGGTGTCTCTTCTTCTGACGTGTTTGTTAAAGAGCCTTTATTGGTCCAACTGGAGACACCACCTCCCTCTCTACATCCAACTATCCTAGATTTGAACTGTCACCACACCAATGCTTGGCAATTTTGAACACCGCAAAGGTATTCTGTATAATTCCACATTAGGCAAAGCCAACCCTCCCTTGCTTCTAATTGTATACAACTTTTCAAGCTTTATACGGGGCTTCTTGCCATTCCACAGAAATTCCCTGATTATTTGATTGTACTGTTTAAAGAAGAGTAGAGTTGAACAGTAGACCAGAATATTTTAATCAATGGACACGACCATATTAAATGAAAGTAAGTGCCTAGCTGTGTTTGACACTTCCTGCATGTTGCAGAACATGAATTGTCATATTTACTACGTATATCAGGAGTCACATGCAGTTTATTAATTATCTTAAATTGTGTTTCATGTGATTTGTCTGATCTAGTAATTCTTTTGGCATTATGCACAACTTTACACCAGGTCTGGTCGTCTAGGTGAATACCCAGGTCTCTTTCCCAGCTATTTTTAATATTTATTGTAGTCTCATCATTCATAAGAAGCTGGTCATATATATAGGTCATCACTTTCTTATTAAGAGTTGCTGCTTTTATGGTAAGACAATCAAGAATATTAAGCTTTCTGCCACTTTTGTAATATGGAACAGAGTTTAAATAACTCCTAATTTGTAAGTAACGATAAAAATGTATTCGAGAGAGATTGAACTCTTCCTGTAGTTGCTGAACAGACTTTAGTGCATTGCCCAGATACATATAATCAATTTTTGTAATTCCAGCAGCCTTCCAATCACTAAAACCCCCATCTACACAAGTATATTCAAAGTCAGGGTTATTTGCAACAGGTGCTAAAAATGAATATTGACCAAGTCCAAAATGTTTACGTATACTGTTCAAAGACTTGCATATATTTGTAGCTATGAAATTATCCTTCATTTTAATTTGTAGCTTACTAGAACGAACAAAAGGGAGGTCTGACAATAAAACATTATCTAGACATATACTTTCCAGATCTGCAAGTGAAAACTCACTGTCTTTTACAGAGTCTGCGACAAATCTCAGTTGTGAGGCCCAGTGATAGTAAATAAGATTAGGTAAGGCTAACCCGCCCTTTCTTATAGGAGATTGGAGCTTCTGTAATTTCATTCTGGGGCGCATATTTTTCCAGACAAATCTACGAAATGCACTATGTATTAATTTAAATAGCTTTAATGGGATATAAGTAGGTAGCATCTGAATTGGATACAGTAGGCGTGGCAAAACATTCATTTTAATAATTGCAATCTGGCCTAATAAAGACACTGGTAAATTCATCCATCTTTGAAGATCCGATTTGATTTTGGTAACTGTAGGCAAAACATTACATTTTGTTAAATCAGAGAGCTTGGCCGGGAAAAAAATGCCAAGATATTTAAACCCATTGTAATTCACCTTAAAAGGCAAGTATTCTGAAACATCCTCACTACGTATTTTCCCAAGAGGTAAGGCTATGGATTTATCATAATTGATCTTGTATCCAGAAAAAGCACTAAATTCATCAATTAGGTTAATCAAAGCTGGAATGGATTTAGATGGTTCCTTCATAAATAAAAGAAGATCATCTGCGTATAATGAAATTTTATGTGTTCTGGCATTTGTTTGAATGCCCTTTACCTGGTCACTGGCTCTTATAATTTCAGCTAAAGGCTCTATTATCAAAGCAAAAAGTAAAGGAGACAGGGG
Organism: Diplodus puntazzo; assembly: GCA_963678695.2. Lineage (NCBI taxonomy): Eukaryota > Metazoa > Chordata > Actinopteri > Spariformes > Sparidae > Diplodus > Diplodus puntazzo. Next base: position 22,861,994 of record OZ023167.1, on the reverse strand, counting down.
GCAGCCTTGTTTTGTGCCCCTCTCTAAGTGAAATATCTGTGAAGTCGAACCATTAACACATACAGCCGCTTTTGGAAATGCATACAGCAATTTAACCCAATCAATAAAAATGTCACCAAAAGAAAATTCATAAAGTGTTCTGAATAAATAATTCCATTCTACTCTATCAAATGCTTTTTCAGCGTCGAGTGAAACTATTACTGCATTATTCTCATTAAATCTTGTATACTGCATGATGCCCAGTAGTCGTCGAATATTTGAGTATGAATGGCGATTTCGGACAAACCCAGTTTGATCTATGGTCACTAACTTAGGCAACACTAAATTGAGACGTGTTGCCAAAATGTTGGCCAGTATTTTGGAATCTATATTTTGAATTGATAAAGGTCTATATGAGGATGGACTCTCCGGGTCTTTCTGTTCTTTTGGTATTACCTTGATAGTGGCTAACTGCATTGTTTTAGGTAGTTGCCCTGCCTGAAAAGAGTGTTGGAACATTTTAGTTAATAATGGTACAAAAATTGATTTAAAAGTCTTGTATACTTCAGATGGAAAGCCATCTGGACCACATGCCTTCCCATTTTTTAAGTTATTGATAGCTATTTCAACCTCTTCAGATGTAATTTCAGCATCGAGAAGATTCCTATCAACATCATTGACCTTAGGTAACTTAAGTTTTTGAAAGAAAGTATTCAGGCCATTCTCTTTTCCTGAATTTCCTGATTTATATAGTGAACAAAAAAAGTCCTTAAAAACATTTGAAATTTCAGAGGATGTATATACTAATTTACCATTTTTATCTTTCAGTGTTGTGATTGTATTGCTAGGTTTTTTGTTATTAATTAAATTAGCTAAATAATGTCCTGATTTATTTCCATATTCATACCTTTTGTGTTTCTGTAGGAATAGAGCCTTTTCTGACTTTTGAGATTGCATTGTGTTAATTGCAGATCGAGCAATTAATACTTTGTCCCAGCTTTCCTTAGACAAAGTTAGTTTATGCTCTGATTCAGCACCTTGCAGCTTTAAGTCTAGTCTTCTCTGTTCTTTAATTATTTTCTTCTGTCTGGCAGCACAGTAGGATATCATCATACCCCTCAAATAGGCTTTTGTGGTTTCCCATAGGTTTGATGGATCAGTTTCCCCGTTGTCATTTATTTCTAAGAATTCCACAAGTTTAATTTTTGTCATGCGATAAAATTCAGGGTCCGACAATATTGACCTATTACACTGCCAGGAATGTTGATGTTCATGTAGCTTCGTAATAGAAATCACGATAGTAATCGGAGCATGATCCGATATATGAATGTTCCCAATACTGGTACTTGATACAAGCTCTGTAGATACTTTAGATATCAAGAAGAAATCAATTCTAGAATAGGTTTTATGTGGATTAGAGAAAAATGTGTAATCTTTATCATGTGGATGCTTCATCCTCCATATATCTACAACATCAACTTCATCCAGCATTTGATGCAGGGCTCGTTGTCTAGGATTCCTCTTAGTTATCTTCAGACCTGGGTTTCTATCTAATGTATTGTCCAATGCACAGTTCCAATCACCACCCAAGATCATAAATGAACAGCTATATTTAAGCAATAAATCAGTCATGTTAGTAAAAATGGATGGATGAATATCAGGAGCAGCATATACATTAAGAATAGTAATTCTTTCACCATATAAAAATCCATGAATCAACACATAGCATCCATTTGAATCAGCCTCAAAGTGATCAACAATGAGTGGTAGGTCTTTATGTATTAGTATGGCCACTCCTCTACTTTTACTATTTAATGAAGAAAAATACACTTTTCCAACCCAATCTTTTTTAAGCTTTTTATGTTCTTCATCTATTAGGTGGGTCTCTTGTAACATTGCAACAGAAGCATTTTCTTTCTTTAAAAAGGATAATAACCTATATCGCTTAACTGGATTTTTACAGCCCTTAATATTCAGGGAGCAGATTTTAATAGAAGATTGGGACATTATCATGGCACACTGAATGCCAAATATTCATTTGACCAACAGGCATTTGTAGACCATCTGGTACCAGTGATCTCAAAATGGATCTGCCCACAAAAAAAAAAAAAGACAAAAGAGACAAAGAAAAGACAAAGACGAAAAAAGAAGCAAACAAACAAACAAAATATGGCAAAATACCTATCTAATACTGATATTAGCCATCACCTATCCGAACTAAGACTGGATATGTCTGCCATTCAAGCATAATATAATTCAATCTACACATAATCTTTCATGCTCATATTTGTTAGCCCATCAGTAGAGGAGAGAAAAAGATGGAAACAAAGAAAAAAAACAAAACAATAAGTATGTAGGAGAATATCATTCATGTCTACTTTGGCTCTTTTAAATAACAACTTAGCTTGCAGACAGTTAAAGAAAAATAAAATAATCTACTTGTATTTAAATAAATTCAGAACATATGAAAATGAAAATCAGAAAGAGCATACAAATGGATTAATAGGAGAAAGAAGAAAAAAAAGAAAAAAAAGAAAAAAAAAACAATAATTTGTTTTTCCTTTCTCCCGAGTCCATATTTATGGATTCTTGATTTCTTCCCTCACAGTAGCAGTCCATCCACCCCTGTAACGGGAGTAGATCATTTCTCTCTCAGTCAATTCATCGGAGATTCTCCACCGTCTACTTCCAGGTCATTGAGAAAAACCTGAACCTCAGCAGGCGATTGAAATCTCATTTTAGAGCCCCTGTACTCGACCGAAAGCGTAGCAGGAAAGAGCATTGCATACCTTATGCCAGCAACCTGAAGTTTCTTTTTCACTGGAGCGAACAACTTGCGCTTCTTCTGAACAGCCGCGCTGAAGTCAGGGTAAATAGAGACCCTTCTCCCATTCAAAAAAAGTTCTCCTTGCTCCCGGGCGCGGGTCATCACTTTTATTTTCTGTTGATAACTCCCGAACTTCACAATGATAGGTCTTATTCTTGATGAGTTCGGTGTAGAAATGCGGTGTGCACTATCAATTTGCAGTGGGGAATCTGCGTGTACATCCCGGCCCAGGATCTCGGCCAGGAAGCGGTGTATGAAAGCCACTGTGTCCTTCTTCTCTTCACCCTCCATCACACCATATATCAGCAGATTGGACAGTCGGCTTTTATTTTCCAGGTAATCCACCTTAGTTTCCAGTACCTCCACTGTTTTGAGCAGCCCGGTGATCTTCGTATCAGCGTCGGCAACATTATCCTCAGTGGAACTCACTCTGGTTTGAACTTCGGCAATTTGTTCATTTAGTGCATGTGTGACGTGGTGGTGAAGGAGTTAAGGTTGCAACAACGCCACCTGGGGTAATTTCACCACCAGGAAATTCTAAGAGAACTTAATGAAGGAGGTCACAAAGGTTCGATATACCACAGGGGCAAGAGATGGTTTTCAAATTAATAGACGCTTTATTTAATATAAATCAAGCAACAACATAATAAAAAATTCACAGACACACCAGTTAATAATACGTGCAATAGTAGAGATTAAAAGGGCAGGGCTGTAGTCTACAGGCGGCAGGGCCAAACCAAAAGTAGGGAGGTCTGTAAATTAAACACCTGTGAAACAGCACTCACACACACACTGGACACTCGTGAAGGGGACCACCACCAGGGACTGAACTGCCGCCTTGGACCACAGCACCTAACCAAAACACACAAAACAAGTTAAAACATGCAACAGAGTAAAAGGGGCTGGTGTGACAAAACAATGAAAACAAAATACAAAAGTACAAAGAACACAAACTAACAAAATAGAAACTAATTACTAAAGCACGACCCTTTAAATGGCTCACAAGTGGGCAGTTTCATCTAATAGCGACCACGCGCTGAAGAGCCAGGCTCACAACAAGAGCGGCTCAATTGACCAGCTCAAGTTAGGACACATTCATGGGGCAGCCACACAGCTGATTAGCAAACAACAGTCATCAGTAAGAACAAGGGCGAGAGTGGGCAGCTTTACTCGATAGTGACCCCGCGCTGAAACCCGGAAGCGGCTCAATTGACCAGCTCGAGTTAGGACACATTCATGGGGCAGCCACACAAATGATTAACATATGGAAAATCAGTGAGACGAGGACGTCCATCAATTTAATAGAGCCAAAACAGCAGCGTGGATCTTCAGGAGGGGTGGCTGGACACAGGCCAACCATTCACCACGGCCTCTACAAGAAGGCACACCACTATAATTTAGCAAACATGTATACACACATTAAAATAGACATATCTAGAATAATGAATTCATACATACCACGACGCGCCGCTACAGTGACGCCCAGAGCGACGGAGGGACAACGGCCTATGCCGCGGGTCAATCACTCAGCTACACCAGAACACAAAGAATATTAAACTGTGAACTGAGCGACAGAGCCGCTGGATGGCAGGCAACTGTGAACTTACTGAGAGGAGCAGGTGAACGCATCCCGGGAGGGCCTCTGGCAGAGCGCTTCGTCTCCCACAGCCCCAGCAGCCGCTTGCGCTGCAAAGAGCGGAGATCGCGTCATCAACATGCCCATTTACGCACAGATGCACAACGGAGGACCGGCAGAGAGCATTACCTGAATGAGGAGGAATGTACACCCGCAACAGCCACGCTGAACCACGACAAACGACAGGCCGCAGCCACCGGAGGGAAGTGGAGGAAAAAGGAAGAGACAGGTGTGTCCGCACCTCTATATGTAGGGGCGCATCGTGCCGCCCCTCATTCAGGATTCCCAAATGATTGGCACAGTGCCATATAGTGGCAAGGAGGGAAACGACCTGTCACATCTACCCCCTTTTTTTTTTTTGCATCGTCGGCTCGACGATGGACAGGGAACCTAAAGGAAACTAACTCCAAGGTCGAAAAATGGCAACCTGGGCATTAGACACAAGATCCGGGCCTCTGCCAGCAGTGTTTTGATGGCTAGCAGGCTGAGGGAGATCATTGACATTAGAGTGCTGGCCAGCAGTAGAGCGAGCTGTTCTACGCAATGCCTGCTGACTAGTACTTGGCTGGTTAGTTGGAGACAACGATAAGGCCGGTGGTGTGGCCCTATCAAGTGCTGGAGATGTTGCTGGAGGAGGACTGACCAGCCTAGGGGTCACGGTGGAAGAGCCGGTAGGACGAGTGGCACCCGAGGCAGCTGCAGGTGGCGGGCAAGGTGATTCAGAAACCAAGAACCACAGTTCGCTGTCACTGGAAGACTCGCCATCCGGTGCTGGCAGGGCCGGTGGAGAGGACATCCCTGGTGGAGGGTCGGCAGCTTCAGGCTGAATTACAGCCTTCAGCATTTCCCGATGCACATTACGAACCTTATGCAGGTCACTTACCGGAGCAACAGTATAAACTGCTCCTCCACCAGCAGGGGCCTTCACAACCTGATAGACCACCGAGCTCCAGAGATCTTGTATTTTCTGGCGCCCCCTAACACTGTGGTCCTTCAAGTAGATTCGCTGGCCCACCGCCAAAGGTGCCTCCCGGACCTGCTGATCATGCCGCTCTTTCCGTCGGCCAGCAGCAGCCAACATCCTTTCACGGGCACCCTAAAAAGCAACTTGGAGTCTCGCTTGGTGCTCAGCCACCCAATCCTGCACCTGGCCTGGTATTGGATTTTTGGACGCGTCCAAGGAGAAAGTCAATTGGAAGGCGAGGCTCCTGTCCGAATAGGAGGAAGAAAGGGGACTCGCCTGTGCCCTGATGAGGGGTCGTGTTATAACAGTACAGCACCTGTGGCAAACAGGCAGCCCAATCCCGTTTCCGGGAGACTGGAAGGGTACGGAGGAGGTTATGCAAAGTTCGGTTAAACCGCTCGCATTGGCCATTACCAGCCGGGTGGTATGGAGTGGTACGGGATTTTGCAACACCATACAAGAGACAGAGCTGATGAATCAGTGAACTCTCGAAACTCCTGCCTTGGTCCGAATGCAGACGGCTCGGAACACCAAACTTGTAAAACCACTCCAAGATCAAGACCTGGGCCACAGTGGAGGCCCGTTGATCCCGAGTAGGAACTGCTACCGTAAACTTACTGAACACGTCCGTCATGACCAGGACATTCTCGTACCCATTCCGAGAAGGCTCCAACAGCGTGAAATCGATGGCCAAGATCTCATTAGGTCGAGAGGCAAACAGGTGGAGGTGGACTTTGATGGAGGCTAATGGGGACCGAGGTGCCCAGCAACGACTCAGAAAGTTGGTGGAGCCCAGATGCATGCTGACGTGAAAGTGCATCCGCATTTCTGTTGCTGCGGCCGGGACGGTACTTAATATCGAAATCAAAACTGGCAAGTTGGGCAGCCCACCGATGTTCAGTGGCTCCTAGTTTTGAAGACTGGAGATAGCTCAAAGGGTTATTGTCAGTGAAGACAATGCACTTATTCCCCAATAAGTACTCCCGGAACTTCTCTGTCATGGCCCACTTGAGCCCAAGAAATTCCAGCTTCATAGAGCTTTAATTTGTCATATTGCGCTCAGTAGGCCGAAGACCTCGACTGGCGTAGGCCACTGGTCTAATACCGCTGTCCGTCTCCTGAGAGAGGACAGCCCCGAGGCCACTATAGCTGGCATCGATCTCCAGAATGAACGGCCGTGAAAAGTCAGCGTACGCTAGCACTGGGGATGAGACCAATCTTGATTTCAAGGCCTCAAAGCTCTCTTCACACTGAGGTGTCCAGGCAGCACCCAGAGCCTGACCTGACCCTTTCCTTGGATTGGTGCCTGCCAGCTCAGCCACTAACCGATGCAGAGGACCTGCAAGTTTGGCGAAGCCACTCACAAAGCGCCGGTAGTAGCTGGCAAAGCCCAGAAAGGAACGCAACTCTGAAACCTGACTGGGGCGCCGCCAGTTAGCCACAGCCTCAATCTTCTTGGGGTCCGTGGAAACTCCCTGGCTTGAAATGACGTGCCCCAGGTAGCCGACCTCCTGTTGGAAAAATGCGCACTTCTCGAGTTTTGCCTTGAGGTTCTCCTTCTGGAGACGGCCAAGCACCATTTCCAGCCGCTGGAGATGTTGCTCAACAGAGGAGGAGTAGATGACAATGTCGTCCTGATAAAGTAATAAGGACTGACCCTGCTGATCGCCAAACATCCTCTGCATGAGCCGCTGGAAGGTGCTTGGGGCATTACACAAACCGAAAGGCATGCGATTGAACTCGAAAAGGCCGAACGGTGTACAGAAGGCGGTTTTCTGCCGGTCCTTCTCTAACACTGGAACTTGATTGTAGCCACTGGCCAGATCGATCGTGGAGAACCAGCGGGCCCCAGAAAGTGCATCCAAACTCTCCTCGATGCGAGGCAGGGGGAAGGTGTCCTTCCTGGTCTTGCCATTTAGGGGGCGATAGTCCACGCACATACGCAAACTCCCATCCTTCTTCCGCACCAAAACGATGGGAGATGCGTAGGGGCTGCTGCTCTCTCTAATGACCTGAGACTCAAGGAGTTGATTGATATGTGCCTTCACTGCCTCGTACTCTGACGGAGGGATACGACGATACCTCTGCCTGACCGGGGCATCATCAAGCAGTGGTATGTCATGCGAGATGAGATTAGTGCAGCCCAGGTCACCATCATGGGCCGAGAAGACTGACTGGTACTTATGCAGCAGGAACTTTACACCTGTCTGCTCCTGATCAGGTAACGCAGACAAGTCAAGGGATTCTATCCTATCCGATATTGAGGGGACAGCTGCTTGGGATGAGATGGTCACCAAAGTGGGCTCCACCTCAGTCACACCAGCAGGCAGGCTGACGACCTGGGCAACACCCAGGATGCCAAGGCTGGTTCGTGGGTAAAGGAGAATCTCTGTGGTCCCGACATTGACAACAGGGACATACACAGTACCCCGGATGACCTGTATCAGGCAAGGAGAGGCTAGCAGCCCAGCTGGCAGACCCGATTCAGGGGGCTCGAAAAGGACAGACTGATCGGAAAACTGCTGGGAGCAGGTGCTGGCAACCAGCTTCATCACTCCACCAGGAATGCGTACCACCTGCTTTCCCCGGACCCTCACAGTGCCAGTGAGGCCCCCAGGAGCTTGGGTGAAAGACTGGTGGCATCTCTGTAAGGCTGTAACAACTGGGCCCGGGGCCTGTGACACAGAAGAGGAATCAACAAACGCAGGACCGTATGCACCGAAAAGTTCACGGTAGCAGCGGCGAATGACATTCATCCCCAGGATCCCAGGGACAGAAGACGTCATGCCAGGGGGGTCCTTAACCACAAGGATCCCACAGTGGGGCATCACCTTACCAGAGTTCCACATCAAGCTCCAAATAGCCAATGTATGGAATCGCTAGGCCATTAGCCGCTCGCAGCTGTAGCCAGTGACAAGATCGAAGGCGATCATGACCCCAAGGTGCAAACTGCTCCAGGAAGAAACTCTCTGTAATGGTGGACACCATAGAACCAGTGTCCACCAAGCATGACACAGAGACTCCTCCAATGGAGACCTCAATGTTTGGACAAGAAGCAATTAAGTCAGCTGCTGCACCTTCCCGTGAGCCTATGGAAGCCCCAACTGAACTGTGGCTCGGCAGCTCAGTGGGCTTCAGTTTTCCGACGGGTAAGGAGAAGGAGTTGACCCTGCGGCGTTAGAGCTCAAGCCAGCCACTGAATTAACACGACGTCTATGGGGAGCCCGTACGCCATCGCACTCTCGAGCAAAATGGCCAGGCTGCTGGCACCTTCTGCAGATTAAAGGGCCATTGCGAGAGATTTGACCTTGGGAACGAGGGGCCTGCAGGGAGGCAACGGTCTGGGTCAACTGGTCAAGTTGCTCCTGCTGACGCTTCAAAAGATCCATGAGGTCACTGAACCCTGGCCCAGGAGGAGTGATGTTAGGTGGAGGCTGGGCGTGGCCCTGTACTCTGTACTGCAGACCATAAGTTGCCGGTAGAGAAGCACTACGCCCCCTAGCGCCCCCTGGAAGACCCTCCCTCTCCCAGCGAATTGCGTCACTGCGTAGCTCCAACAGGGTGATAGTTGGCTGACGGCGAACAAGTTGTTTGAGCTCTCGCCGGAGAGAACAATCAAGCACATGCTCAATAAATTGGTCCCGAAGGAGAACTTCAGCATTTGGTACCCCATCAGGAGCGCACTGTTTGACCTGTGCCATTAAAGCCATAAGGGCTAAAGAAAACTCATGCAGCGTCTCCCCCTCAAGTTGGTGCCGGGAAAAGAACGCCTGCTGCAAGGTTACATAAGGCTGGGCACAGCCATAAAGTTCCTTCAAAATGGTGAAAACCTTACCGGTGTCTCCTCGCTCTGCAGCAGAGCGAAACTTGATCTCTTCCTTGGCTTCTCCTTCCAGATGGTCGAAAACGAAGAGAGCCTGGTCAGAAGCACCTAGATGGCGGGCACGCACACATGCCTGTACCTCCTCTACCCACTCGGCTATCCCAATGCCAGTCCTACCATTGAACATAGGGCACCTACGATCCCTTGGCACAACAACCAACCGCTCTGTGACAGCAGCAGCCCCCCCTGCAGGTGAGGCTTGACTTGGTGGAGCAGAGGAAGCAACCCCACCAGAGCCCCCCAGAGAAGCGGCCTGCTCCTGACGAAGTTGCTCATTGTCTGCCTTAAGCTGTGACACGAGCTCCATAAGCCGCTGTACCTCGTCCTCCATACTAACTAAGGGAAACTGCACCGGATGTATGAAAAGTCACGTCCCTAGAACAAACACTGCTGTTTTGGCTCAACAACCTACACATACAAAACAACAAGACACCTACTGATAAAAAAAAGAAAAAAAGAAAGAAACCTCTATTCATGAACAAAAAAAAACAAAAAAACACGTCTCTGCCCCTCTTTTTAATGTGGAATCCTGCCAACAGCGCCAGAATGTGACGTGGTGGTGAAGGAGTTAAGGTTGCAACAACGCCACCTGGGGTAATTTCACCCCCAGGAAATTCTAAGAGAACTTAATGAAGGAGGTCACACAGGTTCGATATACCACAGAGGCAAGAGACGGTTTTCAAATTAATAGATGCTTTATTTAATATAAATCAAGCAACAAAATAATAAAAAATTCACACACACACCAGTTAATAATACGTGCAATAGTAGAGATTAAAAGGGCAGGGCTGTAGTCTACAGGCGGCAGGGCCAAACCAAAAGTAGGGAGGTGTGTAAATTAAACACCTGTGAAACAGCACTCACACACACACACTGGACTCTCGTGAAGGGGACCACCACCAGGGACTGAACTGCCGCCTTGGACCACAGCACCTAACCAAAACACACAAAACAAGTTAAAAACATGCAACAGAGTAAAAGGGGCTGGTGTGACAAAACAATGAAAACAAAATACAAAAGTACAAAGAACACAAACTAACAAAATAGAAACTAATTACTAAAGCACGAGTGACTGAAAACAGTGGAACGCCCCTTTAAATGGCTCACAAGTGGGCAGTTTCATCTAATAGCGACCACGCGCTGAAGAGCCAGGCTCACAACGAGAGCGGCTCAATTGACCAGCTCAAGTTAGGACACATTCATGGGGCAGCCACACAGCTGATTAGCAAACAACAGTCATCAGTAAGAACAAGGGCTAGAGTGGGCAGCTTTACTCGATAGTGACCCCGCGCTGAAACCCGGAAGCGGCTCAATTGACCAGCTCGAGTTAGGACACATTCATGGGGCAGCCACACAAATGATTAACATATGGAAAATCAGTGAGACGAGGACGTCCATCAATTTAATAGAGCCAAAACAGCAGCGTGGATCTTCAGGAGGGGTGGCTGGACACAGGCCAACCATTCACCACGGCCTCTACAAGAAGGCACACCACTATAATTTAGCAAACGTGTATACACACATTAAAATAGACATATCTAGAATAATGAATTCATACATACCACGACGCGCCGCTACAGTGACGCCCAGAGCGACGGAGGGACAACGGCCTATGCCGCGGGTCAATCACTCAGCTACACCAGAACATAAAGAATATTAAACTGTGAACTGAGCGACAGAGCCGCTGGATGGCAGGCAACTGTGAACTTACTGAGAGGAGCAGGTGAACGCATCCCGGGAGGGCCTCTGGCAGAGCGCTTCGTCTCCCACAGCCCCAGCAGCCGCTTGCGCTGCAAAGAGCGGAGATCGCGTCATCAACATGCCCATTTACGCACAGATGCACAACGCAGCAGAGAGCATTACCTGAATGAGGAGGAATGTACACCCGCAACAGCCACGCTGAACCACGACAAACGACAGGCCGCAGCCACCGGAGGGAAGTGGAGGAAAAAGGAAGAGACAGGTGTGTCCGCACCTCTATATGTAGGGGCGCATCGTGCCGCCCCTCATTCAGTATTCCCAAATGATTGGCACAGTGCCATATAGTGGCAAGGAGGGAAACGACCTGTCACACATGCATTGAGGAATGGATTTGAGCCATTTGTTTGTCAATATTCGTCAAACTGAGCAAGAGTTCTTTTTTGCTTTCATTTACCGCTTCCCATAAAGTTTGTAGAGTGATATTACCCTCAGCCATTGTAGTGCGAGGCAGTCCAGCCAGGTGCAAACACTCAGTGAGATTGGCGTGGGGTTTTCAGGACCAGGTCGTAATATTAAGCTCAGAAAATAGACTTCTTTGTCCAGTTATGACATTGAGAAGTGAGTCCACAAGTTAGATCAGATGCATTTTCATACTTAGCATGTTTTAGCTTATATTGTTAATGTAGAAGATATAAGTGGGCAGACTAATCCGGCGCTGCCTAATCGCGCACGTCTGCCTCAGCGGCCACCATCTTTTTCAAGAGTCTTTTTTAAGAGTAACTCTAATATGACTATTACTGTTCCCCTGTATATTCACTGACATTGTTTGCAATCATGGCATGTTGCCACCACCCACTTGTAAGGACAAGGAAAAGATAAAAAAAGGAAAATAATAATAATAACCTATATTCAAAAATAGCAAAGAACGCCCACACACTGTCAGGGTCAAACACCTGCACACTTAAACATGACCAACCCCTCGAACCTAGGGGAAATGACATAACCAACACCCTATCTTTGCCCACATTCCCCCACAAAATCTGTACATACAGCTTCATGGGGGAAACCCCTCCCTTGATCCAGTCCATGAGGCACTTATCCAATGGCTACCATTCAATCCTCCTCTTGCCAATATAACATGTTAAACCCTATATTAACATAAGTGGTCCACACATGTAAAGCAAAACCAGATGTTATCTCCTTAAATAGGGTATGGGCCACGCATAGTCCTAATCATTAGTTGGCAATATTCTTGTTATTCAGGTGATTAATTACAAATGATAATTGCAGCCTATATTTTATAATTATTCGGAAAGTGGCTTGTGTTAAAAAGAAAAATAAACAGAAAGAGGTTTGTTCTAAAGCCAAATTGTCTCCCGCAACTAACAGCTAGCACTGATGCAGTAATATTTAGCCCTAGTAGGCTACTGAAATACCTGTTATCTCCGGCATCTGAATCTGTATTAAGAAAAGCAGCCTAACCACAGTCATTCAGAGTCTTCCGTTTCCTTTTCAAAGAATTGCAGCACTTTCTTGTGGTCTTCAAAAGTCATTTTCTTTACCTAGCAAGTGAAGAAAAGTTTTGCAGGGTAGGTCAGTGTAAATCAAATGTGCATCGCGTGAAGTTTCTTCTGAATGTCAGTGAATTTCCTCCTCTTCTCAGCAACAGCTTTTGTCGTGTCTGGAAAGAATGGGATGTTGGAGCCTTCCCATTCCAGTGGTGTCTTGCTCTTGTATTTCCCCTTAACACCGTCCATCATTCGGTCCGTTTCCAATAGAGAATAAATCTAATGACAGCAGGTCACGGAGGGGAATCCTCGTCCGTCAATGGTGGCCCTGGTCGATAAACCCACTGTAGCTCATTGTCAGCTAGCTTCACTCCTAGAGTGTCATTTATGAGCTGCTTAGGTAGCTCCATCAAATTTTCACCCTCACTTTCTTTTATTCCAACCAGCCGCAAGATCAGTTGTCTATCCCTATTCTCTGCATTTTGAATGGCTCTTTCCATCTCCTCACAATGCTTTGCTCTTTTCTGTTATTCAGAGACCAGCCTGGCATTCTCAGTTTCCATGTCCATAATTTGACCGTCTGCCACATCCTGCCTTTCATATGTGGCTGAAAGGTCCTTGCTAGTTTTAGCTTGTGCTGTCTTAACGCTGGAAATATCCTCTTGGAGCCTCTTAAGTATACTGCTAACCTGAGCCATCTCATGCATAGTTTTTTCAAAAGCTGCCTGAAGTCCTGTTAGAGCATCTCTTGAAGCCTGGGGTCACCAGCAGTGTTGGTTCCTGTCTTGGATGTAGCGCCACTAGCATAATTTATTCCTTGCTTAGCTGTTCTATTCTTCTAAGAAAATGCCATGAGGGAGAAAATAAGCACGAAATAGACACGCCTAAGCACTCAAACTTTGTTGTGCTATACTTAACACGTTGTTTTAAGTAAAATATCGGCTAAAACTATTGAGTATACATGAAAATTAGAAGATTTTGTCGGGAGGAAAGTTCTAGGCAACCATCACCCTCAGCGGTCCCACGTGACTCGGGTGCCTTGTTTAAAAAAGTTGAATCGAAACTCTTGGCCTAGGCTTAACTGCCATGATTTCAGATATTTGAGACTCAGTTAAGGAAAACATGTTATTGGCCTATTAGCCTACCATTGACCCTATACGTTGTTTCAGATGTAGTGGGTGTGTTTTGGTTGTTTCCAAAAAATAGATACATACATTGAAAGTTTTGATATTTTTTACGCTTGGTAGAAAAGGAGGACCCAAATGCAGATTTGATGTAGCTCTTCGTTAGTCGAGAGTTTTTGTTGAACACACAGGTAGAGATAGAGAAGGTGGCTTGAGTTCCGGGTGAGGTCCTCGTGGTGGAGTGTGGCGGCGGACGCTTGGAAGCGGCGAACCGCCGACACCGGAGGAACGGGACACTGGCTGGACAGAGAGCGGAGATCGGCTGCTTGTAGTCGGGGTGCAGAGGGCTGGGTGGCGAAGGCACGGAGCACAGGAAACCGGCGAGGCGAGGCACGCTGGAGAGAGCACGAGACACAGAGTTAGTAAATAACAGAGAGAATCGAAGTCACAAAAACGACAGTCGAGTCGGGAGCCAAGTACCACATCAGAGAGATATAATCATCTGGCAGCGGGTGGAGTGCAGCGCATGGTCTTAACGGCGGCCGCTGATTCTAGATCCGCTGCCGGTGTGTGTGTCGCTGGTGCAGCTGCAAACTCCGCCCAGCCTCTCCCAGCGCCTCTGAAAATGTCACAAGCAGAGAAACCCCACAACCCAAACACTGCACAACATAGGAGCAAGCCCGGATCCCGAACCGGGCCGTCTGGGCCGCGGCCCGGGGGCCTCGAGCTCCCGGGGGGCCTCGAGCTCCCAGAGTCCTCCGTCACTTTTTTTTCTCCTTGTGAGTAGACCTCATTAAGTGTGTGATGAATTACAAAGTTATTGCCTACCAGTGGCGGCTGGTCTATAGAGGGCGCTCGGGCGCCGCCCCACCCCTCCCCCATGAGAAGAATCACATAAATGATCTTTGAAAAAAATATGAAAAGTATAAAAAATATATTAATGAGCACGGAAATATTATATAGTTATTGAGTAAAATGTATAATCTGCAATAAAATATTTGATTAAAAATGTTCTACGTTGTCTGAAGTTACTGACTGGTGACGTATTTCCGGTTTGGGGCGCAAAGATTTGCGCTCCGTTTGCCCATTGACGCTCGTTATAAGTTACACATGCGCATTCACTCCTCCTCAATACAACAGATAAGAGCATGTTCGGGCGCAATTAAATGCGCCCCAAAGCATTACCGACCACCACGCCATAGGGGGCAGTGGAGTGACACGCCCCATCAATTGACAGGGAGCAGCGCGCCGTGCACTCACTCGGGTCGTGACACCAGCGTGCATCGCGCAAGACGACCCATGATGTCGGCGGCAGGAGTTATGGAGAAGGAAAATTCCGTTAAGTCACTGAAAACAACACCATTTAGCAGGAAATCACCAGAAGAGAAGCTCAGAGTCATAGAGCTTGGACCTGACCAGCCGGACATTAAAATCCAGCAACAATCAAAGGACAGAGGACGAGATTAGACCCGCCCATTTTCAAGGAGCTGGTTCAGCAAGAAGGCTTGGCTAACAGCATGCACTGAAGCTAATGCTTTATTTTGCTGATATTCCCTGCCTCCTTTTTCCAGACGTCATGATCAGACCCAGCATGGATTCAGACAGGTGTGTCTGATTTAAATCACTAATCTGAAAAAGGAAAAAAGCATGAACAAACTAGGGTCCACAGCTAAGTATGTAACCCATTTAGCCCAGTAGTCTTTCCCCTTTTCTTTATGCAATCTCATAATGAAAGTTATACGTTCCATACTGTATGTCATGTATTATATTTTTTCCATTGGTTCAGGGTGGGAGGTTCTCTAAGAAGCCAGCATCTAGTTATTGCTTATTTACTTGCTGCCATGAGGATCTTAAATAAATATGTCCCTGTTATGAAGATCCTTTGATATTGTAGCGTCTCTGGTAAAAGTCTATTGGCTGTCAGCCTGTTACCCTCTGGTCTCCCTGTCCAACACTGGACTGCAGGTCAAGTCAATCGACGTGCGGGACGGTGGTTGGTGGAGAGGGGGAGGGAGGCGTCAGTCTGGGAGTCTGTGAGAAAGAGTGAGGGAAGTTGTATGTGTTGCTGAGAGCTGAGAACGAGATTGTGTATTTCGTGGTCCTGAAGCTTAATAAAGCATCTCCCTCCGAATTAGTCCTCGTCTCGGACGTTTCTGTGGAACGTTACACTGGTGTCAGAAGTGACTTCGGACAGAAGACGGCATCCTGTCAGGCTGGTTCGGCATCGCTATCGAGTTAGCCTGTTAGCTGGCGCTAGCCGACGCGAGTCATGGATGGCAGACGGGGAAAGAAAGTGAAGGACGAGGTGAGAACGGACGAGGGGGACGGCGGTGCTTGTGGATGGTCGGAGGACATGACCAGTGAGTTCACAAGAGCTGCTCACGCAGCGAGGGATCGGCTGAGAGATGCCGCGGTGAAAATGGCTAACGAGGCCGGCCTGACCCCTTCATCGGCGATTTGCGCCACTCCTCGCCGCACCGGAAGTGACCAATGGGCGGAGGTTGGCAGCAGACGAGATAGTGCTCTACACCCAGTTGTGGTCTCAGCCGTCAAGACCCCCAAGTACTCCGGTAAATCAGATTGGGAGGCTTTCCTGGCCCAGTTTGAATTGTTAGCACATGCAGAAGGATGGTCAATGGACAAAAAGGCGCTGCAGCTGGCTCTGTGCCTCACGGATGATGCACTGTCCTGTCTCCTGCTGCTGAGCCCTAAGGATAGACAAGACTATGGTGCTTTAGTGGGAGCCTTACAGAGGCGGTTTGGACAGTGTTTACAGCCTGAGCTCCTGCGAAATGAACTGAGTAACCGTGGCAGAAAGACTGGGGAGCCACTGCGGGTGTTGGCCAACGACATAGAGAGCCTGACGAGGCGGGCATATGCTCACATGCCCCCAGGAGTACAGACTGAGCTGGCACGAGATCAGTTTATCAGGGCCCTCTTCCCCACTAAGTTGCGTGTCCAGGTGCAGCTACAGCACCCCCAGACCTTGCAGGCGGCCTTGGAGATGGCTGTGGAGAGGGAGAATGTGTGGGGTGTGGCTGTGGTGAGCTGTCAAGAGAAGAACTCACCTGCTGTAAGGGCTGCAGTGGGGAGCCCCCCAGTAGAAGAGAGGCCGGCGTGGGTTGATGAAGTAACGGGACTGCTAAGGGCTGTGTCACTACAGACAGCACGCAGAACACGCCCAGGGCCCAGAGTCTGTTGGGGGTGTGGCCAACCGGGACATTTGGTCAGAGAGTGCCCCAACTCACGCCAGGCTCAGGGAAACGGCTCAGGGCCCGCATAGTGGGGGGTATGCGGACCCAAACATCAGCCCCATCTGTAATACGGCTGCCACATCCTGCACCACAGTCTGAAGGTGCCCAACATCACAGCTGGGGGAGCCAGGCACCACTTCCCCCAGAAACAGATGACTCTAACAACTCAGGCTGGGAGCCAGTTGTCACGGTGGGATGAGCCTCTGCAGGTGACTCTTGTTACATTCCTGTCACAGTGGAGGGAGTGCCCTGCTTGGCACTATTGGATACAGCGTCAACAGTGACTGTGGTGAGACCAGATGTGGTACCAGAGGGGACACGGCTCGAGCCCACCTTGGTGCGACTGCGCATAGTCACAGGTGAGCTTGCTCCCATGAAGGGCAGGGGCAGGCTGTCGGTGACTGTGGGGGGAAGAACGCTACATCACCCAGCATGGATAGCTGCAGTGCAGGACTCATGTATCCTGGGTCTCGACTTCTTAAGGGCTGCAGGCTGCCAGCTGGATCTCCTAAGAGGGACCGTAAGTTTTCAAGATGGGCCAGTTATCACCCTGTCCCCCAGGCTTCTCCCTGACACACCCCCTGGCCGTCATGCAGCTAAGGCAGTAGAGACTGTTGTTGTCCATTCCTTGCCCAGGGCCCTGTCTCCTGTGCCTGATCCCCAAACAGAGAATTGCTCCATCAGCCCAAGCAGGGATCTCTCTGTGGCAGCCCCACCCTCGTTACCACAGACGGGGGAGGAGAGGGTGTTGGCTGCAGTGAGAGAGATATGGGAGAGGAACTGTAGCAGCCTGGACCCACAGCAGCAGGAACAGCTGTTACAGGTGCTGCTGGAATTTCGAGACTGTTTTGCTCTGAGTGATGAAGAGGTGGGGAGAACTCATCTTTTGCAGCACGAAGTCGACACAGGGGATGCACAGCCTATCAAGTGTCGCCCTCGACGCCTCCCCCTCGCTCGCCAGCAGGCTTGTGATGAAGCTGTGGAAAAAATGCTGCGGGCAGACCTCATTGAGCCTTCAGATAGTCCGTGGGCAGCAGCCGTTGTCATGGTCCCTAAGAAAGTCGGCTGGCGGCTCTGCTCAGATTACAGACCAGTGAATGGAGTAACCAAGAAGGATTCATACCCCCTGCCGCGCATTGATGAGTCGCTGGACCTGGTCTCAGGGTCCTCCTGGTTTTCATCCCTGGACCTCCGCAGCGGATATTATCAGGTACCCCTCGCAGCTGAGTCCAGGCCCAAGACCGCCTTCTGCACCGGGCGGGGGCTGTGGCAGTTCAAGGTTCTCTGTTTTGGACTGTGTAATGCTCCAGCCACCTTTGCCAGGTTGATGGATAAGGTGCTAGCTGGTGTACCCCGCCAGCAGTGCCTGGTCTATCTGGATGACATCCTGGTGCATGGCAGCTCCTTCGAGGCTGCCCTGGGTTCCCTGCAGCTGGTGTTGACAAAAATCAGAGCGGCTGGCCTGAGGCTGCACCCAGATAAGTGTCACTTCATGCAACGGGAGGTGTACATTCTGGGGCACAAGGTGGGAGGGGAGGGCATCGGCACCATGAAGGAAAAGGTGAAGGCTGTCACTGATTGGCCCATTCCCATCAACCAGAAGCAGCTGAAAAGTTTCTTGGGCTTGGCTTCTTACTATCGGAGGTTTGTACGGGGTTTTGCCTGCACCGCCGCACCCCTGTTCCAGCTCCTGCAAAAAGACAAAGACTTTGTATGGACTGAGAAATGTCAGGAGGCGTTCAGTAGCCTCCAGCGTGCCCTGAGTGAGGCTCCAGTGCTGTCTCCAGCTGACCCCACCTTGCCTTTCATCCTGGATACAGACGCGAGCGGCGTCGGTGTGGGAGGAGTGCTGTCCCAGGTGGGGCAGGAGGGAGAGCGGGTGGTCGCTTACTTCAGCCGAGCATTCAACAAGCATGAGAGGCGATACTGCGTCACCCGCAGGGAGCTCTTGGCGGTGGTGCTGTCAATCAGACACTTCAAATATTACCTGTGTGGTTTGTTGTTCAAGGTGCGGACTGACCATTCTGCTCTTCAGTGGCTCATGACATTCAAGGAGCCGGAGGGGCAAGTGGCCCGGTGGTTAGAGGAACTCCAGGCTTTCAACTTCAACGTGGAGCACCGGGCTGGGGCACGCCACGCAAACGCAGATGCTCTATCGCGCCGGCCATGTGCAGCGGACGGGTGTCGCTACTGCGAGAAGAGAGAGGTGAGAGAGGGAGAGCTGCGGGGAGAGGAGGAAGACAGCACCACCGAGCAGCCGGGGAAGGAGATCCGATGCCGGGAGCTACAGACTGTGGACATGGCAGAGTGGAGACAACAGCAGGTACTAGATGTGGACCTTCAGCCCGTTCTGCAGTGGGTGGAGGCGCAGCAGCGACCACCATGGGAAGAAGTGGCAGCCTTCTCCACAACGACCAAGGGACTGTGGTCCAAGTTCGATGCTCTGCGCCTGCATTATGGAGTGCTGCAGCGGGCATGGAAGGAGCCTGCAACCGGGGAGGAGCATTGGCAGGTGGTGGTCCCCAAGGGCCTGCGAGAACGGGTGCTCAAGGCTGTGCATGGAGCTGCAGGATCCGGACATTTTGGAGTTACAAAAACTCTCCGCCGCCTCCGCCAGAGTTTCTACTGGGGTCAATGCAGGAGGGATGTGGAGGATTTTTGCCGCGGCTGTGACCCCTGCACAGCCCGTAAGGGTCCCTCTGGCCGTTCTCATGCACCACTCCAACAGTTTCTGGTGGGGGGCCCGATGGAGAGAGTGGCGGTGGACGTAGTGGGCCCTTTACCCCGCTCAGACAAAGGGAACCGCTATGTTCTCTCTGCCATAGATTACTTCACAAAGTGGCCTGAGGCCTACGCTCTGCCAGATCAGGAAGCAGAGACCGTGGTGGATGCACTGGTGGAGGGCATGTTAAGCCGTTTTGGAGTGCCCGAGACCATACACTCTGACCAAGGGAGAAATTTTGAGTCCCGGGTGTTTGCCACCATGTGTGATCAGCTTGGAGCACACAAGACTCGCACCACTCCTTTGCGGCCCCAGAGTGACGGGTTGGTGGAGAGATTTCACCGCACCTTGGGACAACAACTGGCTATTCTCACTGCGCAACACCAGCGGGACTGGGATGACCATCTGCCCCTGGTGCTCATGGCTTGTCGTTCTGCAGTTCAAGAGACCACATCCTGCACCCCTGCTCTCCTCATGCTGGGGAGAGAGCTCCGCACCCCGGCAGTGGTGGCGTTTGGCCGGCCCCCAGATTTGGTGGACACACTCTCTGGTCCTGAGTATGCCAGGAAGCTTCAGGACCGCCTGGAGTCAGCACACAGTTTTGCACGGGAGCGGCAGCAGAGTGCTGGTGTGAGACAAAAACGGAACTATGATGTGAGGGCTCAAGGGAGAAACTTTCTGCCTGGAGAGCTGGTTTGGGTGTACAGCCCTCAGCGTAAGAAGGGCCGGTGTCCTAAGCTGGACAGCCAGTGGGTGGGCCCATGTAGAGTGCTGGAGCGGCTGGGGGAAGTTGTCTACAGGGTGCAGTTGCCTGCTAAGGGAAGAAAGGTGGCACTTCATAGAGACAGACTGGCTCTTTATAGAGGGGGCTCAGCCTCACCTGCACAGCGGACATCAGAAGTACCTGAGCAGCCTGTTTCCATATGCTCACCCCCGGCTCCTTTTCCCCCTTGCCCAGGGGCAGTGGCACCAGTTCCTGTATACCCAGCTCCCCAAGCAGCTCGGCCACAAAGGCAGAGGAGAGTTCCCAACCGGTTCAGAGACTTTGTTGGTCCCTTGAGTGGGGGAAGTAGTTAGGAGTGAGACCACACGTTCCGGAGAGGGCTAGAATGCGCCCTGGTCTCACTGGAGGGTCCGGTAGTCTACCTGGACCTTCCTAGAGTTAGAAAAAATTGTGTCCAAGGACTTAAAAAAAAAAAAAAGAAAAAAAAAAAAATCCCTTGTTATCCGAAAAAAAAAAAAAAAAAAGGGAGGATAGTGTTGTCTGTTTGCCCAGTAATGTTGCTTATGCATTTTCCTTCATGCATACTGTTGTTGAAATGTCTGTAGGTTCTCGCTATAACTTCTGTGTCTTCCTCGAGGGCGAGGGACTTTGTGGTGGGGGGGTAGTGTAGCGTCTCTGGTAAAAGTCTATTGGCTGTCAGCCTGTTACCCTCTGGTCTCCCTGTCAAACACTGGACTGCAGGTCAAGTCAATCGACGTGCGGGACGGTGGTTGGTGGAGAGGGGGAGGGAGGCGTCAGTCTGGGAGTCTGTGAGAAAGAGTGAGGGAAGTTGTATGTGTTGCTGAGAGCTGAGAACGAGATTGTGTATTTCATGGTCCTGAAGCTTAATAAAGCATCTCCCTCCGAATTAGTCCTCGTCTCGGACGTTTCTGTGGAACGTTACAATATATTCCCCAAGTAAAATGAAAGACAAGTAAAGTCAATGTTAAAACCTAAAATCCTCTTTGTTGTAGCCTGTACCTGAGTCCAGAAAGGTTGTAAGGCGGCGCGTTTTCATGAAATCTTGTATATAAGACATATATTTATGATTTTGGTATAGCCGCCACTGTTGCCTACCCGATTTATTTGCAAATAAAAATATAACTGATTGTTTGTTTTGCTGTCTGTGCCAGCGATGATGACGGGACGTAGTCACCTCTTTTATATACAGTCTATGGGACGAACACACGCACACACACCGACACGAACACATTGGAGGTAAAAATCGCCACTTTAACAATGATTTACGGTATTGCTGTTTGCCTGATGGACAGAAAGTAATGAGACATTTCAAGTGTCCGACGTTTTGTTCCGTTTGTTCTTTCGGACCGGCACTGCCTCTGTGTCCGTGTCTGCTGCTGTGGTGGTTTGTTCTGCTGCTGCCCACCTTGTGCAGACTGTCGCGGCCCCTTTCCCCTCCATGTATTCTGCCCTCAACTCCTCTGCTGCTGCAGGACTTTCCTCCGGGCTCTCCTGCTGCTGGTGCTCCTTGAATAAGATGCGGGCATTGATCCCAGCCAGGTCGAGGATGTTATAGCAGACCGCCACTGGCCATCTTCTGTACCGCCTTTGACGGAGTACGCCCTCGCATCTGGTCCGAGGCTTCCCCGCCGTACTTGGTGTTGTTGCAGTACATCACAGACTCTGGTTTTGCCTTCGCCCCACTAAAGGTTCCCACATCTGTGTGCACGGTTCTCAGGATGCAGACATTCTTCTTCGGATTTCCCTGGTACACAGTCAGAGTCGCTTCACTTCAGCACCGAACAGCTCCGCTCGCTGTTTCACTGAGGGGGAACTCCCGTTTTGTTTGCCCATGGTGCCAACCAGGCGAGATAATACAACTACATAATAATTCACTTGCAAGTAAATTCGCCAAGAAGCACAAAACCCCGCGAAATGGTGTGCGGTCAATATGACCGCTTATGGCCGAAATAGGTAAA
Organism: Diplodus puntazzo; assembly: GCA_963678695.2. NCBI lineage: Eukaryota > Metazoa > Chordata > Actinopteri > Spariformes > Sparidae > Diplodus > Diplodus puntazzo. The sequence goes on along the minus strand of OZ023167.1, from coordinate 22,839,693 downwards.
ACATATCATATTGTCTTAGTTTTTGTATAAGTTACACAAAAGACAATCCTAAATTAAAATACAGACAAAGTTATTGCTCATATGTGAAAACGGCCAAGATGACCGTCTTGGCCGTTCTGCTAGCAAGCCTTCACTTGGACTCTTCACTGCTACTAATTATTACTCCGCGCTCCGGTCAGCTGAGCTGGCTGCTCTTTTGTCGGAGTTTACAAGAACGGAAGTTGAAGTCATATCCGTTCTTGTCGGAGTTTACAAGAACGGAAGTAAATTAAAATGTGGCGTTACATTGTAACGGTTGAACATGGGGAATAATTAAGTACAGTAAATTCTATAGTTGCAAGTAGATATTACTATATATAACTACCTTCTAATCACCTAATGATGCAATTTCCACTTCCTTTGTGTAGGCCCAGTGCAGTCGAACATATGAAATAAGTTGAAATGTGTGAATTCCTGTAAGTTGCAGGGACATATTGATATAGATTTCTAACCATCTAACCTTCATTTTGAACCACTTTGTCTATTCAGACTTAATTTCCCGTTTATTTATGGTATCACATAATTACTGAATAATCAACTCTGGTAACAAGTACTGATTGGGAAATACTATGTACATGCCTTGTACAAGAAAAATATGTTTCTAGGCATTGTACTGTACACATCAGCGCTTAAATATAAAAGTGGCTGGTAAAAATGTTGAGTGGCTGGTAGATTTTAGAATTTACCAGCCACAGTGGCAGGTGGACAAAAAAGTTAATTTCCATCCCTGGTGTGTGTGTGTGTGCAGGGGCGCCGCCAGGGATTTTGGGCCCATGAAAAAAAATCTAGTTGGGCCTTTGTATAGGTTGCCCATGTCTCAAAGGGCCCCCTGTCAGTGCCGGGCCCTTGGAATCGTCCTAACCTTTCCCCCCCTGGTGGCGCCCCTGTGTGTGTGTGTGTGTGTGTGTGTGTGTGCATGTGCGTGTGTGTGTGTGTGTGTGTGTGTGTGTGTGTGTGTGCACGTGTAAGGGCCTCTAAGAGTCTGGCCCAAGGGCCTCTGAATTCTTAATCCAGCCTTGCATAGGAGCATGACAGATATTACTATTAAATGTGTGTTTATGAGTGAATAGCTACTGGTACATTTAAATAAACCAGTCTTTAATAAAAAAAAGGATTGCTGTGATTCTAGGGGCTCATAACTGACAGGGGTCCCCAAAAACTAGGTTGAAGAAAAACAGATAAAAATATATCCGCAAGCGGCAATCCGTGGGTTCTAGCCCCTTTCGCCCCGAATCCGCCACCCTGACCCTAATCCCCCACAGCCGATGACATCGGCCGCCATGTTCCTCAAAGATGTGTGCAACACATACCCATGATAAGCCCCAGATTTCTCCAATTTGGGTTTTCAGCTACATGCTAATGGCATTTATAGTGCCCCCTATAGGCTGAGCTCAACATGCTTTGGTAGACAGGTTCCCAGTCCTGTTGTGAATCTACCCACCAAGTTTTGTGATGATAGGGCAAAGGGTGTGGAATTATGGCCAATAATTCCTAAGCCCCACCGATTGCGACAATACATTGGTCCGTGGCGGCCATGTTTTTTGACCAATCTGGCTCATTTATAGTAGAAATATGTCTTTTCATTCCCCGAAGCCGTATACCAAATTTGGTGTTGATAGAGTCAATCTTTCAAAAGTTCTATTCATTTTACTGTTTTTCAAATTATGCAAATTAGTAAAAAATCTGTAATAGCGGCTTTCGTGGTGCAAGAGGCTTTTTTGTAGAGTACTATCAGGAGGACATCTATGAAAAATTTCAAGTCAATAGCACGTATGGCTTGGCGGGGAGAGCCTTTCGAAGTTCACACCCTATGTTATAGCGCCCCCATCTGACGGATCGGGATGAAATTTTTGGAGCAGCATTTGGACATCATTTATACTCAACGTACCAAGTTTCGTGTCTCTGGGTCCTTCCAGCTCGCCATAAATTAATAAAACGCAAACAATGATGGTTAATGACGAATAGGCCACGCCCACTTTCACCTATCAACATGGCACTCAGTATATTACTTACAGTTTTTCTCATTTGCTAAAACACTAAAACCCACTGGCTGAACAAAGTTCGCAGATGCCTGAACTCATTTAGCTAATTGTGCAGACTGTTGTCAATACCTTAAACTATTTCACATGGTAAAACACAATTTGCAGATCTCACTTAGACTTTTCAGCAGAACTCTAAACACATTCTCATTCTCAAAACACATTCTGCCATCGAATGCACATGTCATCCATACTGGTAAACACAAGTGGCTACAATCAAATACAAAAAGAGAACACGTCATTGATTACAGTTTTTTTCAATTGCTTAAGCACGATTTCGAATAGAGGGCCCGGTTTTTCAAAACACTACACACAATTAGCACAACCATACACACAATTAGCAGAACACCTCACATCCTTTGCAAAATGAAACACTCTTGTAAAAACTATACACTACTTTATAAAAATGATATTTTGTTACCATATGAAAACACACACGTTTCATATGACTTAATTCTGTCTGAACCAGTTACACACTGCTGCGCTTAACCTAAAACACTTTTAGCAATTCTACTCCTCAGTTATTTGAGTAATGTAAGTGAAGTACACAGAGAAAGTGCAAATATACAATACTGAAAATTCACCAAATACAACACAAGACCAATGCTGAAGAGTGATGAAAATATAATTTATTTATCTAAATCAGTCAAAATTTCAACAAAAGATGTCCATGCTACGACAGTACTGTGCATAACACCAAAAACAAAAAAGAAAAAAATATTAGGGATTATCTCTTCGCCGAGCTGGATCAGGCCAGAGAATTTCGTCGACATCACAGGCGATATCTTCATTAGCAAGACAACGAGGGAAGAACCGCTGTGCATGTCAAATCCATCCTTGAATGGCTATGGCGTCAGTTTGGTCACAGGCCTCCTCCATGGCCTCAATGAGGGGCACTTGAGCTTGGGGCTGCAGATAATACACCCTCCACCGCCACGTTGAGAAGAACTCCTTGATTGGATTGAGAAATGGAGAGTATGGTGGAAGGTATAGCACAGAAAATTGAGGATTGTGCTGAAACCAGTTGTGGACCTGTGCAGAGCGGTGGAATGATACATTGTCCCAGATGACAATGTATTGCATCTGTTGTATTTGGTTCACTGTGAGGATGTTGTGCAGTTGGTCCAGAAATGTCAGAATGTGAGCTGTGTTATAAGGGCCCATATTGGCATGATGGAGGAGGACTCCATTCTGTGTAATGGCAGCGCAGAGGGTGATGTTACCCCCACGCTGTCCTGGGACGTTGATTATAGCCCTGTGGCCAATGATGTTTCTGCCTCTCCTTCTTGATTTTGTGAGGTTAAACCCTGCCTCATCGATGTAGATAAACTCGTGTGGGATTTCTTCAGCATCCATCTGTACAGTGAAAGACAAGATTGTGTAGTTAGGCATGGATCTAATACACAGTAAATTTAGCTTGCAGTGTGTAACATCACAGTGCTAAAGTGAACAATACATACCTCCATATATACATGCTGCAGTTGTTTGATCCTCTCCGAATTCTACTCAAAAGGCACTCGATACAGTTGTTTCATTTGAAGTTGATTTTTTTCAGGATGCATGCCAGTGTTGAGAGAGAGACCTGATGAACATTATTGAAAATGCCATCGTCGCCAATGATGTTGACTTGAATTTCTCTGAGAGTTATTGCATTATTGGCCAGAACCATGTTTATGATTGCTCTTTCTTGTTCTTGTGTGAAAATAGGCCCCCTCCCTCCTTGTCGCTCTCGCCCCTGAATCCTATGTGGAAAGAAATACATAGGATCTCACAGGAACCAGTATGAACAGTGCTGATATGGTACATACTAAGCAGTTGATTACTTTTGTAGAAAGATTTGTTTTTACCTGTTTTCTTGTCAAAATGTCCTGATCACAGATGCCACTGTATATCTGCTAAGATTTGGCTGAACTCTCAGTCCAGCCTCCCTCAGCGTCAGTCTGTGGTTCACCACACGGTCAACTAATGTTGCCCGAATTTCATTTGATAAATTTGGTCCTCTCCTTCTTAGGGCATGTATTCCTGCTTCCGGTCTTCCTCTGCTTCGTCCTCGTCCTCTTCCTCTTCCTCCACCTCGACCTTGACCTTTGGCATGGCCTTTGCCTTCACCTCCTTCTCCTTCTCTTTGAATTCCTCCTCTCATTCTTACTCTTCCTCGTCTTACTCGTTCCATTGCGGTAGAAGACAGGTGAACTCACCTGCTGACTTTTTGTAGTGCTTGAACCTGATTGGTGTGTCTACAATTAAACAATCATGTGTTGGTGCACCTGAGTGTTGTGTTTAACCAATTAGATAATGAGTGTGGTTATTTGAAAGTCAGTGCTTTGGAATTTGCAAGGAAGTGACATCATGATAAGGATCTGTGTCTAATGTATAAGTGTGTTTAGTGTTTTGCAATTTACTGTGTGCAGTCATTTGCAAAAAGTGTGAAGCTGACATTGTGCTTATAGTTGTGCTAATCTGGTCCGGAGTTCTGCTCCTTGAGTGTAAGGTTTTTATAATTGTGTCCGACTTTTGATTTTAGTGTTTATGCAATCCAAAAAAACTGTAAACACAATCACTCAAAATTGATTTCACTTGTTTCAAATCATGTGACACAACCAATACAAGCCAGTTCAGAGAGCAAACAGGTAAATCTTCTGCGAGCCATGGATTTAGCCTGTGGTAATATAGGTGAGGAACCATGTCAGGGCTGGATATGGCACACAAGAGGCTTCTTCCCCTGGTTGCCTCAGGAGGGAAAACATTGCTTGTGATGTCGATGAAGTGCTCTGGCCTGACCCAGCCCAAAGTATTGTATACTGTAGGTACAGTGCATTGTAGGCTGTATACTGTACAACAAACAAATTGTCTGGCCCTGATCATTGTGCTTTCCATTTGTTTACAGTACTGACTGCTCAATAGATCTTGACTGGTTACAGATTCATATCAACAAAGAACAAGAATTACAGTATCACAGGAACAAAGGACAAGTTTGTGAGATGCAGGATACACTGCTGTAAAAATAGGGGTACAAGGAGGAGGAGGAACAAAAGAAATTGCAAAGAGCAAAGCAGAGTATAATTTCTGATCAATTTTGAGCTATGATAGAACATGTTTTCGGTCGCACTTTATTTTACAGTACGTTAATAAGACATAACGGGCCGTTCTTTGTATCAAATTAGACAAAACAACATGCCAATAAGACGTAACAAGCTTTACATTGTATCAAATTAGACAAAACAAGACGCTAATAAGACGTAACAAGCCGTACTTTGTATCAAATTACACAAGACAAGACGCTAATAAGACGTAACAAGCTTTACATTGTATCAAATTAGACAAAACAAGACGCTAATAATAGGTAACAAGCCGTACTTTGTGTCAATTTAGCAGCTAGAAATAACGTAATCTTAGACAGTAAATAAGAGAATTATGCCGTAATTAGACACCTTTTAGCCTGCCCAAATTGTGCTGTAATCAGAAACTGCATATCAGTCGTATTACTTAAAATCTAGGCTATTATACTCAGACACTTTTATACCAAATTATACTGTAATCACAAACCGAACCACAGATCCCAATACACTATTAACCACCATTTAACAAGAACCTCATATAATTAGAAATCAAACAAAATATAATATCAGATACAAAATACGCTAGTTAGACACCACTCCCCCTCCCCCTCCCCCCATAGTTTCACTTTCTTACAGAGTCATTTATTGATCATTAGATCAATAATCTAATGGTTTAACTAAAGTCAAACCATATAGGTTCACATCTGGTCGCTACTACACACGTCCCTGGTAACCTGGATGTTCTCTGGAGTCTTGTGGAGTTAGTAGGTGGCTTCCTCGACGTTCTACTCCAATAGTTAAGACATCACACATTTAAAGCCACGTCACTATCCAACCCCAGTGACATTAGACCAGCTATTGAAGCTGCCAGGACATTGCATCTTTATTTCCCACTGTTAAACCCTTACTACAGTCTTATTATACTTACTTACAGGGTAATTAGTGGCACATAACAACAGAACTGTACTGTAAAATGAAGCGAAGACATACTGACTGTTGGACCCTTATTGCAGTCTTATTAGGTCTACTTAGGAGGTAATTAGTGGCACATAACAACAGAACTGTACTGTAAAATGAAGCAAAGACGTGCTCACTGTTGGACCTTTATTGCAGTCTTATTAGGTCTACTTAGGAGGTAATTAGTGGCACATAACAACAGAACTGTACTGTAAAATGAAGCGAACACGTGCTCACTGTTGGACCTTTATTGCAGTCTTATTAGGTCTACTTAGGAGGTAATTAGTGGCACATAACAACAGAACTGTACTGTAAAATGAACAAAAAAACAGTCTTGTGTGAATACAGGCTCTCCATGCTGCTATCTTGACTGTCTACGCTTCGGACTGAGCTTAACGTCCTTGTTAACCAGATTAAAGCCAAAATAATATAAAAACAGCTATTACTGTCTTCATATTAAATGAACTAAATTAATGCTTGATACACAAGATGACATATACAGCCTACTCATACCCCAAACAAACAAACTCCCATGTTTGCTTACATACACCCACTCAATTTGTTATTTATTCATTTATTTATTGCTTTGTTATTATGATGGCCACTGAACACGATGTGTATGTGTACCAAATGAACTGCTCATATAAACTGCAGAACATTGTGTTAAGTTGCACTGAACACCTTATTGTATGTGCAACACCTCTTATAACTGCTTCAATCTGTGGCTTCGTGTCAACAAATTCCAAAACTCAACATTTATATGCATGAGAACAATACAACAGGACGGTGAGGTCACTAACATTACGGCGCGACGCCATTAAGCCTCGTTTAAGCTCATAGGAGGCTCTCAGTCTTAAGCGAGCGCACTCCACATGCCGATGTTAGCAGCTAAGGCTAGCAACTGTCAGCGGCCTTATTTCTTGACATTCGTAACGCTGTAGACATAGCAACCTAACATACTAACTTAAACGTAAGTGAACAGGGAGCCTGTGCGCTTATCTCACCTGCAACTACAACAATATGCAATCTTGTGTGAGTTCAGGCTGCCCATGGTGCCGTTCTCACTGTCCTGTGCTTCGCAACTGAGCTTACTTCTTCCTCGTTTGCAAGGATTGCAGCGCCAGTCACTCGCCTTGAAAAACCTATACTGACACCTATTGGCGAAAGTGGATGTTGCCACAGTAGGACACATCTGGGGGAGCGTAGCTTTGTAATTAATGATAATAATAATAGTAGTAATATCATATATAATAATAATAATAATAATAATAATAATAATAATAATAATAATATTAACTTTGAACATGATCACTTTATCAATTTGTGATGTAAAATGAATAACAAAATGCAAACAAGACTTCTAACCCTTTTTCTAAAAGTGTCTGTACTTTAATTTAGAATAGTTTTCATATAAATTACACAAAACACAAAGAATATATGATAAGTTTTACCTATTTGGGCCATAATTGGTCATATTGACCGCACATCACTTCACAGGGTTTGCTGCTTTCTTTGTCTCTCTTATCTCTAACTGTGTCAGCGGTCTCCAGCTGCGCTTCTCTGCGAATTTACTTGTAAGTTGATTATTATATAGCCTAGTTGTATTATATCGCCTGGTTGGCACCATGAGCAAGCAAACACGGGAGTTCCCCCTTCATGAAACAGCAAGCTGTTCAACATTCAAGTGTGGTGAAGTGGTGATGCGACTCTGACTGTGTACCAGGGAAATCCGAGGAAGAATGTCTGCATCCTGAGCACCGTGCACACATGTGTGGGCACCTTTAGTGGGGCGACGGCAAGGCCAGAGTCTGTGGTGTACAACCACACGAAGCACGGCGTGGACGACCTGGACCAGATGACGAGGGCGTACTTCGTCAATGGCGGAGCACCAGCAGCAGGAGAGCCCGGAGGAAAGTCCTGCAGCAGCTGGCAGAGGAGCTGAGCACAGAATACATGGAGGGGAAAGCGGCCGCGGCAGTCGGCACAAGGTGGGCAGCAGCGGAAACAACCACCGCAGCAGCAGCAGACACGGAGACGGAGGCAGTGCCGGTCCGAAAGAGCTGCAAACGGAACCAAACGTCGGACACTTGAAATGCCACAAGAGTGTGTGTGGTGAGCAGAGCGGAGATCTGTGACCAGTCATCAGAACGGTGTTATTTCGTTTTTTAAAAAAAAATATCATGACACAATGAATGCATTCATCACTCAGTTGGTATAGGGTTTAAATCTAGCGGTCAAAATGACCGCTTACTGCCGCTCTAGTAGTGTTGGAGTTCTGGCTCTTCTATAGACGTGTTTCAAGGTGTAGCCTATAAATACTATTTACAGAATGAATGCATTCATTGTGTCATGATTTTTTTTTTTTTAAAAAAACGAAATAACACCAAAACGTATATTTTACTTACCTTTCAAGTTTAATTATGCATTTATCAATATTCATATCGTCGCACACAGTAAATCGTAATTAGCTATTGCACATTTACACACGATTTTAATAGAGAAAACTCAGAACAAGGAAATTAACAATTAAAAGTAACTTATATGATTATGAAACATTTTATTTTAACAGTTAATAATATAAAATAAGAAAATAATAATAATTGAAAAAGCTGGAAACGAGCTGATCTAAAACAAACAAAGAGCCGTTTTGATGACTGGTCACAGATCTCCGCTCTGCTCACCACACACACTCTTGTGGCATTTCAAGTGTCCGACGTTTGGTTCCGTTTGCAGCTCTTTCGGACCGGCACTGCCTCCGTCTCCGTGTCTGCTGCTGCTGCGGTGGTTGTTTCCGCTGCTGCCCACCTTGTGCCGACTGCCGCGGCCGCTTTCCCCTCCATGTATTCTGTCCTCAGCTCCTCTGCCAGCTGCTGCAGGACTTTCCTCCGGGCTCTCCTGCTGCTGGTGCTCCGCCATTGACGAAGTACGCCCTCGTCATCTGGTCCAGGTCGTCCACGCCGTGCTTCGTGTTGTTGTACACCACAGACTCTGGCCTTGCCGTCGCCCCACTAAAGGTGCCCACACATGTGTGCACGGTGCTCAGGATGCAGACATTCTTCCTCGGATTTCCCTGGTACACAGTCAGAGTCGCATCACCACTTCACCACACTTGAATAGATAGATAGATAGATAGATAGATAGATAGATAGATAGATAGATAGATAGATAGATAGATAGATAGAAATACTTTAATGATCCCAGACTGGGAAATTATTTTGTTACAGCAGTTGTGGGTCCACAAATAAAACACTTCGTACATAACATAAATAGAATCCAATATATACATAGTGTATATATACAGTGCACAGTGTGCTATAAACAATAAACAATAATAATATATACAACAAAACAGTAGAGAGACCAGAGTTCTCTATCAGGCAGAGGTGAGAGAGTTGTTGTATAAAGTGATGGCTTGTGGCAGGAAAGATTTCCTGTATCTGTTGCTACGACAGCGAAGCTGAAGCAGCCTTCCGGAGAAGGTGCTCCGCTGTCTGACCAGTGTGAGTTGGAGAGGGTGGAGAGGATTATCCATGATGGATAACAGTTTTTTCAGTGTCCTCCTCTCCACCACAGCCTCCAGAGTGTCCTGTTTGCAGCCAATCACAGAGCCAGCCCTCCTGATCAGTTTGTTGAGTCTGTTAGTGTCACTGGCTCCAATGCTGCTTCCCCAACAAACCACAGCAAAGAAAAGTACACTGGCCACCACAGACTGATAAAAGATCTCCAACATCTTGCTGCACACGTTGAAGGATCTCAGCTTCCTCAGGAAGTAAAGTCTGCTCATCCCCTTCTTGTACACAGCTTCAGTGTTAGATCTCCAGTCCAGTCTATGGTTGATGGTAACACCAAGGTACTTATAATCCTCCACCGCCTCCACATCCCTTCCCAGAATGCACAGAGGTTGGAAAGCCGTCTTCCTCTTCTTCCTGAAATCTATCACCATCTCTCTGGTCTTGCTGATGTTCAGCCGCAGGTGATTCTGTCCAGTCCACTCCACAAAGTTGTCTACCAGAGCCCTGTACTCCTCCTCCTGTCCCTCACTTATACACCCAACAACAGCCGAGTCGTCAGAGAACTTCTGCAGGTGACACGACCCGGTGTTGTACTGAAAGTCAGTGGTGTATAAGGTGAACAGGAAAGGAGACAGTACAGTCCCCTGTGGAGCTCCTGTATCACTAACCACCGCATCAGACAGAACACTGCCCATACGGACAAACTGTGGCCTGCCTGTCAGGTAGTCAGTAATCCAGGAGATCATCGTGTCGTCTACACCCATCACCCTCAGCTTCTCCCCCAGTAGCAGTGGCTGAATGGTGTTAAAAGCACTAGAGAAATCAAAGAATGTGATTCTCACAGTGCCTCCTCCACCATCCAGGTGCGAATGGGCTCGTTGCAGCAGGTAGATGACAGCGTCATCAACTCCCAAGTGGGGCTGGTAAGCAAATTGCAGAGGGTCTAGCAGGGCTCTCACCTGCGGCCTCAGGTTGGCCAAAACCAGTCTCTCCAGCACCTTCATGACGTAAGATGTGAGGGCCACTGGTCGATAGTCATTGAGGTCTGATGGTGTTGACTTCTTTGGAACAGGAACCAGGCAGGATGTCTTCCAAAGCACCGGTATTCTCTCCTGTCCAAGGCTCAGGTTGTAGAGGTGTTGTAGGACAGGAGACAGCTGGCTGGCACATGTCTTCAGGATCCTGGGGCTGATACCGTCAGGGCCTGCAGCCTTCTGCTGGTGGAGTCTCTCCAGCTGTCTCCTAACCTGGCCTGCAGTCACAGTCATGCGGGGGAGGCTGCTGGTGTCTTCAGTGGAGGACGTGGAGGTGGAGGAGGAGGTGAAGGTGGAGGAGGAGGAGGTAGAGGAGGAGGAGGTGGAGGAGGAAGAGGTGGAGGAGGAGGAGGAGAGGTGTTGCACAGGAGAGCTCACAGCAGGGAAGTGAGGGGGGAGGGGAGGAAGCATTCGGGGCAGTGAGGGTGTGTGGGGGTCTGGAGGTGTCAGGGAGACGACAGAAGGCTGTGAGCTGAACCTATTGAAGAATCTGTTCAGCTCGTTTGCCCTCTCCAGGCTGCCCGATGACTGTCTGCCGCTCACCTTACACCCAGTGATCTGCTTCATACCAGTCCACACATCCCTCACATTGTTCTGCTGAAGTTTGGCCTCCAGCTTCCTCCTGTAGGCGTCTTTACAGGTCCTCAGCATATCCCTGAGTTCATGCTGCACTTTCCTCAGTTCTTCCCTGTCTCCAGACCTGAACGCCCTCTTCTTCTTGTTAAGAAGGACCTTCAGGTCATTGGTGATCCACGGCTTATTATTAGGGAAGCAGTGTACAGTCCGTGTTGGCATGGTGGTGTGTTCACAGAACCTGATGTATTCTGTGATGCAGTCGGTCATGCTGTCGAGATCCTCCCCATGTGGCTCAACGAGTGCATCCCAGTCTGTCGACTCAAAGCAGTCCTGTAGTGCATCAGCAGCCTCCTGAGTCCACCTCCTCACGCTCCTAGTGTGGACAGGCTGCCGCTGAACAAGAGGGACATACTTAGGGGTCAGCAGAACCAGGTTGTGGTCAGATCTCCTAAGAGGGGGGAGGGCTGTGGGAGAATGTTGAACAGCTTGCTGTTTCATGAAGGGGGAACTCCCGTGTTTGCTTGCTCATGGTGCCAACCAGGCGATATAATACAACTAGGCTATATAATAATCAACTTACAAGTAAATTCGCAGAGAAGCGCAGCTGGAGACCGCTGACACAGTTAGAGACAAGAGAGACAAAGAAAGCAGCAAACCCTGTGAAGTGATGTGCGGTCAATATGACCAATTATGGCCCAAATAGGTAAAACTTATCATATATTCTTTGTGTTTTGTGTAATTTATATGAAAACTATTCTAAATTAAAGTACAGACACTTTTAGAAAAAGGGTTAGAAGTCTTGTTTGCATTTTGTTATTCATTTTACATCACAAATTGATAAAGTGATCATGTTCAAAGTTAATATTATTATTGCTATTATTATTATTATTATTATTATTATTATTATTATATATGATATTACTACTATTATTATTATCATTAATTACAAAGCTACGCTCCCCCAGATGTGTCCTACTGTGGCAACATCCACTTTCGCCAATAGGTGTCAGTATAGGTTTTTCAAGGCGAGTGACTGGCGCTGCAATCCTTGCAAACGAGGAAGAAGTAAGCTCAGTTGCGAAGCACAGAACAGTGAGAACGGCACCATGGGCAGCCTGAACTCACACAAGATTGCATATTGTTGTAGTTGCAGGTGAGATAAGCGCACAGGCTCCCTGTTCACTTACGTTTAAGTTAGTATGTTAGGTTGCTATGTCTACAGTGCTACGAATGTCAAGAAATAAGGCCGCTAACAGTTGCTAGCCTTAGCTGCTAACATCGGCATGTGGAGTGCGCTCGCTTAAGACTGAGAGCCTCCTATGAGCTTAAACGAGGCTTAATGGCGTCGCGCCGTAATGTTAGTGACCTCACCGTCCTGTTGTATTGTTCTCATGCATATAAATGTTGAGTTTTGGAATTTGTTGACACGAAGCCACAGATTGAAGCAGTTATAAGAGGTGTTGCACATACAATAAGGTGTTCAGTGCAACTTAACACAATGTTCTGCAGTTTATATGAGCAGTTCATTTGGTACACATAAACATCGTGTTCAGTGGCCATCATAATAACAAAGTAATAAATAAATGAATAAATAACAAATTGAGTGGGTGTATGTAAGCAAACATGGGAGTTTGTTCGTTTGGGGTATGAGTAGGCTGTATATGTCATCTTGTGTATCAAGCATTAATTTAGTTCATTTAATATGAAGACAGTATTAGCTGTTTTTATATTATTTTGGCTTTAATCTGGTTAACAAGGAAGTTAAGCTCAGTCGGAAGCGTAGACAGTCAAGATAGCAGCATGGAGAGCCTGTATTCACACAAGACTGTTTTTTTGTTGTATTTGCAGTACTCGCAGTATTTTCCTGTGAAATGAAGACACTGGCACCTGGACGGACACTGTCATCATTGTGCAAGTGTGTAACATGTTCATAAATTTAGGAGATAACGTTGTTTTTCTGAAAGCTTCAATAGCTCAGCAGACCTGCAGAGAAGGACTTCCAGGACTTTCCAGTTCGGCTACAAGCAGCTGTGGAGGTCCCAGGGCCCTGTGAAAAGAGCCGGCCACAGTGATGCATCGTGAGCCACATAGCGCCCTTTAGCCCTGTGCTGGCAGGGCTCTGGAGCACTGGAGGCCGTCCACAAGGGTCAGAAAAGCGACCCTCTAAGAAAGTCTAAAAGGGTCTAACAGTTAGCGGGACCACTTTATTTTACAGGACAGTTCTGTTGTTATGTGCCACTAATTACCTCCTAAGTAGACCTAATAAGAATGAAATAAGGGTCCAACAGTGAGCACGTCTTCGCTTCATTTTACAGTACAGTTCTGTTGTTGTGTGCCAGTAATTACTCCTAAGTAGACCTAATAAGACTGCAATAAGGGTCCAACAGTGAGCACGTCTTCGCTTCATTTTACAGTACAGTTCTGTTGTTATGTGCCACTAATTACCTCCTAAGTAGACCTAATAAGACTGCAATAAAGGTCCAACAGTGAGCACGTCTTCGCTTCATTTTACAGTACAGTTCTGTTGTTATGTGCCACTAATTACCTCCTAAGTAGACCTAATAAGACTGCATAAGGGTCCAACAGTCAGTACGTCTTCCCTTCAATTTACAGTACAGTTCTGTTGTTATGTGCCACTAATTACCCTGTAAGTAAGTATAATAAGACTGTAGTAAGGGTTTAACAGTGGGAAATAAAGATGCAATGTCCTGGCAGCTTCAATAGCTGGTCTAATGTCACTGGGGTTGGATAGTGACGTGGCTTTAAATGTGTGATGTCTTAACTATTGGAGTAGAACGTCGAGGAAGCCACCTACTAACTCCACAAGACTCCAGAGAACATCCAGGTTACCAGGGACGTGTGTAGTAGCGACCAGATGTGAACCTATAAGGTTTGACTTTAGTTAAGGTACTGTTTTCTTCTAATGATCAATAAATGACTCTGTAAGAAAGTGAAACTATGGGGGGAGGGGGAGGGGGAGTGGTGTCTAACTAGCGTATTTTGTATCTGATATTATATTTTGTTTGATTTGTAATTAGATGAGGTTCTTGTAAAATAGTGGTTAATAGTGTATTGGGATCTGTGGTTCGGTTTGTGATTACAGTATAATTTGGTATAAAAGTGTCGAAGTATAATAGCCTAGATTTTAAGTAATACGACTGTATATGCAGTTTCTGATTACAGCACAATTTGGGCAGGCTAAAAGGTGTCTAATTACGGCATAATTCTCTTATTTACTGTCTAATTAAGATTACGTTATTTGTAGGTTTCTAAATTGACACAAAGTACGGCTTGTTACCTATTATTAGCATCTTGTTTTGTGTAATTTGATACAAAGTATAGCTTGTTACGTCTTATTAGCGTCTTGTTTTGTCTAATTTTTATACAAAGTAAAGCTTGTTACGTCTTATTGGCGTGTTGTTTTGTCTAATTTGATACAAAGTACGGCTTGTTACGTCTTATTTGCGTGTTGTTTTGTCTAATTTGATACAAAGTAAAGCTTGTTACGTCTTATTGGCGTGTTGTTTTGTCTAATTTGATACAATGTGCGGCCCGTTACGTCTTATTTGCGTGTTGTTTTGTCTAATTTGATATAAAGAACAGCCCGTTATGTTTTATTAACGTACTGTAAAATAAAGTGCGACCATGTTTTCATTCATCAAAGACACGGAAAAATATGAAATTTGTTTTGAGATTATAAATGTATTTCTCCCTGAGAACTGTATGTTTTGAACAATGTGTTTTCTATTTTTTGGTGTATTTACTGACTGCTTGAGAGTGTATATCATTTTGATCGCTTTGTTTATGATTTGAGAGCAGTGTTTGGTTTTGAGCACAGGTAAATCTGTTTTGAGGTGAAAGTTTCATTTTGCATGAGGAGTCAGAGGTTTTGTAGATAGTGCTTGAAGCTGAGGATTTGTTTAATGTTTTCAGAAAATGGAGCAAGGTTTCAGAAATTGTGTTTTAGCAATTGAGAAAAATTGTAATACTCACCCCTAGAGCATGCATACCAAATTTGGTGAAATTCTGTCCAATGGTCTTTGAGATACGCATGTGTAGCATTCATAGTGCCCCCTATAGGTTGAGCTCAACATGCATTGGTAGGCTGATTCCCAGTACAGTTGTGAACCTACCCACCAAATTTTGGGATGATAGGGCAAAGGGTGTGGGAGTTATGACCTATCATTTCTAAGCCCCGCCCATTCCAAAAATACATGGGTCCCTGGCGGCCATGTTTTTTCACCAATCTGGCTCGTTTATAGTCGAAATTTGTCTGTTCATCCCCCGAAGCTGTATAGCATATTTGGTGTTGATAGAGTCAATCTTTCAAAAGTTATGTTCATTTTACTGTTTCTAACGTTACACAAATTAGCAAAAAATCTGTAATAGCGTCTTTCGTGGTGCAAGTGGCTTTTTTGTAGAGGACTATCCGGAGGACGTGTATGAAAATTTTCAAGTCAATAGCTCTAATGGCTTTGCAGGGAAAGCCTTTCGAAATTTAATTTACACCCTAGGTTATAGCGCCCCCATCTGACGGATTGGGATCAAATTTTTGGAGCAGCATTTGGACATCATTTATACTCAACGTACCAAGTTTCGTGTCTCTGGGTCCTTCCAGCTCGCCATAAATTAATAAAACGCAAACAATGATGGTTAATGACGAATAGGCCACGCCTACTTTCACCTATCAAAATGGCACTCAAGATATTAGTTAATACTTGTCCCTAGAGCATGCATGCCAAATTTGGTGAAAGTCCATCCAATAGTTTTTGAGATACGCATGTGTAGCATTTATAGCGCCCCCTATAGGTTGAGCTCACCATGCTTTGGTAGGCAGATTCCCAGTACAGTTGTGAACCTACCCACCAAGTTTTGTGATGATAGGGCAAAGGGTGTGGGAGTTATGGCCAATCATTTCTTAGCCCCGCCCATTACGACAATACATTGGTCCATGGCGGCCATGTTTTTTAACCAATCTGGCTCATTTATATTAGAAATGTGTCTGTTCATCCCCCCGAAGCCAAATACCAAATTTGGTGTCGGTAGAGTGAATCTTTCAAAAGTTCTATTCATTTTACTGTTTTTCACATTATGCTAATTAGCAAAAAATCTAAGTAGGCGGAGCTTCATGGTCCAAGAGGCTTTTTTGTAGAGCACATGGAGCTGCACCTCTGTGTCAAATTTCAAGTCAATCAGACTTACGGTGTGAGGGACGCGGCCTTCCCAAAAACGCATTTTCAAGCCTTAGTTACAGCGCCACCATCTGGCTGACTGGGCTCATATTTTAGTAAAAGTTGATGCACATCATTTCCAATCATTGGGCCAGGTTTCAAGTTTCTGGCCCATTCCAGCTCACGGGAATTTGAGCTCAAGCGGCAGACAACAAATAATAATAAACCGGCACAATCTTAGAAGGGTTCTACCCCTTCGGGGTTAGAACCCTAATAATTAAGCCACCCTAATTAATATATGTCTCTTTGCCTTTACTTGTTTTTGGCAAAAAGTAAAAATCCATATTGACTAGCCCCCTGCATTTGCATGAAATGATACAGTCCTTGCTAGCAGACAGGAGGTGCTCAGTGAGCATGAGGAGGCGCACAGGGTGAATAGTAAATCAGTTGTCCCTGCCCCTCCAGATGGTATGCAAAAAAAATCATTAACTTTTTCATAAAAGCGTTAACCTTGTAACTTGTAATAGTTTGTGATGTGCATTTGGTATCATTGTAATCCTTGAATTGATTCAGTTATGGCGGAAAGTAAAATGGCCACCAAGGCCGCCATGTCGTGTTTTTGAGATGGTTCCATCTCTGAAAATGTTCAGGACCCCAAACTGTACAAGTTTCATGCTTCTATGTAAAAGTGAAAGTTTCACCTCAAATTTGCATATTTGAGGTGAAATTTGCATATCATACGGACTATGCCAGACTCAACAATAGATTTGTCAGCAGCCTGTCATGGTCTGAGTTGGGGCAGTCGGGTGTCTTGTGGTTTCTTTGTGTTTTTTGTGCTTTCCCCATTTGTCTTCCCCCCTCTTTTCTTCCCTCACCGGCTGTTCATCCCATTCATCATCCCTCCTGCTACTTAAAGCGAAACTCTCGCCAAAATGCAACTTAGGCTTTTTTAGTGAATGTATATGAGTCAAACCTTCGTGTAAAAGCAGAATTACGACGAAAGAGGCACTTTTAAGATTGACCGTATTTTTCGTTTTCAGCTCAAACTCATTTTCAATGGGAGCGCATAGGTCCTGACCGAAACCCCTCACCTCAACACAGCCCTGTCTCTCCATACCTCTCCCCAACCCCAATAAACCATCTAAAGAAGATGAGCAACATTGTGTTGAATGACATGTCAGTTAGCATATCTGTCATGGTCTGTGGAAATCTCTCTATTTTTTACTATTACGAAAGAAGAAAACTACATCTTTTTCCACGTACTGATAATTATATGAAACCTAAACAGCCTGCAGTCTGTATTGGATGCTGGACAGTTTGAAACATTGAGGGACTCAGTCTGTATTAACCCTTGTATTATGTTAGTTTCACCCCCCTTACTTTGGTGTTCCCGGTCAAATTTGACCGGTCTGGTTTAACTGCTCTTACAATACCACAAAAAACATAATTCAAACATAATCATCACCAAATCTTATTTAACACCTTTCAATGCTGTAAATGATGTTTCCAACTAGTTGTGGACTTGCATAATTGCTGTGAATATACAAAGAATAGACACTGAAAATTATAATAATAATCAAAACAGCGACCAAATTCACAGAGCATCAGTAAAAATCAACATGAATAGTCATCTGTATGTGTGTTTGTGTGTGTGTTTGTGTTTGTGTGTGTGTGTGTGTGTGTGCCACACAGGAGTGACATTGTACAATCAGGTTGGAGTGTGCCTTGAAAATATAGGCATCACATTTGTAGCTAACTTGTTTTATTTATACTCTCGGGGCACAGAACTCGCATCTCTTCCTCTTTTGCCACTGTCCTTGTTGGGGGGGGCAGCGGCTGGGGTTTGTAGACTCCTAACCAGACTGGCAGAGGCTGGTGTGCGGGGAAGGTGCTGTCTCCGTTGAATGAGAGGAGTCACTAAAGCTTTCCCAAGCTCTGCCATGAAGAGTTGCCTCTTGAAGCACTTCCCCCTATTCCAGTCTGGTGGCCGATGGCCACCCACACCACATATGCATTATATGCCAGCCAGAATCAACAGACCCATGTAGGCTTGGAGGTCTATCTGGTCCAATGTTCTCCATGTGTCCCCACACACACGATTCCCCTCCAGTTTTGTCATGTCCAGTATAATTTCCTCCATGGACTCTGGTAAAAAGAGTTGAAAGCTGACTTGAAGTCATTAACACAAGATATTGCATATCATGTTGGCCCTGGCATCATCCTTACAATGTTTTCCACTCCTGCTCGGCCTCCTCTGTCCTGGGAGGAAGGATACCAGAGCAAGTTGCCACCCTTGGTCTAAAATGTCACCTCAGGTGCCTCTTCTTCTCGTGCCTTTTCTCCATGTGCCTCTTCCTCTGGAGCCTCTTCATCTGTTGACTGGTCAGTCTCAATCAGGGTGGATGTTGTCTTCCATTACTGCCACTTCTTCCTCTATCGCCGGTTCAACTTCGATCTCCTCTTCATCTGATTAAAAAAATCAGTCCAGAGCCTCTTTGACAGTAAAATGCCTACTCATTGTGGTCTCAGAGGACAATGAGAGCAAGGCACACATAAAGGTTTATATAGGTTGTCTATGAGAAGATAGTCTATACTGTAAAGTGTGGTTCAGGTGGAGGGATGAGCACATAAGCACGGGAAAGAGATCAATTCCCATAACAAACACCTAATTGTTTAGTTTGAAATGTGTAAATCTTTATATATGGAGCCTTTGAACAGGTATGATACATTGTTAGGTCTGGAGAGTGTGTGTGGCTCTCCCAGGTGGGCACATAAGCGCGAGAAAAGAGACAAGTTCCCATAAATGACACCTAATTCTTTAGCCTGAAATGTTTAGTTCACGTGGGGGAATATATATATATTTATGTGTGTGTGTGTATGCGTGTGTGTGTGTGTGTGTGTATGTGTGTATGTGGGTGTGTGTGTGTGGGAGTGTGGGAGGGTTGGAGGGTGTTTGTGGTTGTGGATATAGATGTGTGGGTGTACATGGGATGTTTTCCATCTAGTGATAGAACATAATCTAGTATTACCAATTCATTTCTTATGGCGGTCAATTTTGACCGGGAACACCATGGGTGTTGCAAAGTTGATTAGACCTCTCAAAATTCAATGAAAGTGGTGATCAGAAATATGTTCAAATGCCTAGTGTAGAGGATATCATAAAGCCTTGAGACAATCAGAGGAAATATAAAATATTTAGGGCTTTATGAAGTTGTAAATCGGTCAGATTTGACCGGAACATCATAGGAGGGTTAAAGTTACAACCAATGCTAAAATAATAGCTAAATGCTTCAGTGCAGACCTTATTATGGACATTATAATATAGACTTTAGTAATCCCATGAGGGGCAATTTGTTGAAGCAGCTTGTTGAACACAAAACAAAAACTAGCTGTTATTTGACGAAAAATAAAGTTTTAAGGGGTCTTTTGTTCTTATTCATACTAAGTTACTGATCCTTTTTGTTTTATTTTTGTTCGTTTGTTCTGGTTTCATGTATGCTACCATGTGTTCACACAGTTATGAACATATCTTTCACAACAAAAAAGACTGTAAAAGATAGGCTTTAGCACATTTGTTATCAAGTGTGTTAGTCTTGCATCAAATAGTGAATTTCACTGCATGCAGACTGCTGCATGTATGTCTGCATAGTGTTATATTTTAACAGCTCACTGGCAGTAAACACCATACTTTAAGTATTAAACTGCAGCAGACAAGTTGCAAAGGTAGAGTTGTGTAAATCTTTGAATGGGTCGATTAGGTCCTGGAGATGTAGTTACAGCAGTTGTGCAGGGTCAGTGATGTGCACAGGAGGGGGGCAGGGTCGCCCCCCCTTGTTGCCCAGTTGTTGAAAAACGCGCGCTAAAGTGCCCTCTTGGGTGGAAAAAACACACTAAACTGCCACCTTGGCTGGTTAAAACATGATAAACTGCCCTCTTGGGAGGCAAAAACATGTGCTAAAGTGCCCTCTTGGGAGGCAAAAAACACACTAAACTGCCCCTTTGGCTGGTTAAAACATGATAAACTGCCCTCTTGGGTGGCAAAAACGTGTGCTAAAGTGCCCTCTTGGGAGGCAAAAAACACACTAAACTGCCCCTTTGGCTGGTTAAAACATGATAAACTGCCCTCTTGGGTGGCAAAAACGTGTGCTAAAGTGCCCTCTTAGGAGGCAAAAACGTGTGCTAAAGTGACCTCTTGGGAGGCAAAAATGCGTGCTAAAGGTCCCACCTGGTTGGCAAAATACAACTGCCTTCTCAAAAATGCGTGCTAATGTGCCCTCTTGGGAGGCAAAAAAATTGTGCTAAAGTGCCCTCTTGGGAGGCAAAATACGCGTGCTAAAGTGCCCTCTTGGAGGAAAAAATGCGTGCTTCCTGGTTGGCAAAACACACTAAACTGCCCTCTTGGCTGGTTAAAATATAAACTATCTATGTAGGTGGCAAAAGGGCGTCTTTAAGTGCCCTCCTCATTGGCAAAACACACTAAACTGTCCTCTTCGGTGAAAATAAAACACTTAATTGCTCTCTTGGGTGGTTTAAAACAAGTTTAAGCGCACTCCTGGTTGGCAAAACAATATAACCTGCCCTCTAGTGATGGATGGTATGAACGCATGCTTAAGTGCCCTTGTGGTTGGTAAAACACAAGTTCTCTCTGCCATTGCGCTGCCATTGGATGGAGAATATTGATTCCAATTAAGGCATGCAAGCTTTCCCAGAGTCATTATAAACCCTGTTTATGTTCAATACACTTTGTATGGCCATTAGCCCATATGTTCTGTTTTTTTTAAATGTATTTATTTATTTATTTTTTGCAAACGGGCTAAAAAAACTTTCTAGATTTTGTTTTCAATTTACAATTTAGGCTAGGTCATTTAGATTCATTGTATTTAGTAAATAATGGAATAAATTGACAGCAGCTAGATAGATGGCAACTTAAGTTTTAAGAACACATTCCCGTTGTTAAAATAAGTCCATTCCATCCATTTAAGTATTCAATTTTAGACACACTCTCTCTCAAATGCTCACATGTCAGTGGGGACTTAATACTGACAGAGGTGCAACCCGGCATCCTACTGTTGTGTGAAGTAGGTAGCTAATATAGCAAGCTGTCTATTAAGTTAGCAATTTTGCATTACTAAATACTAGTGTATGTAGCTTGGAAGTGCTATTATTAGGTAGAGATACCTATCACATGTTTAAGCCTAGGCTGAGGAGCTAGCCTAGCTAAGTCTTGCGGGAATAGCTTTTTGAAGCTAGCCAGTAAAATGAAGCATTGGGTTAGCATTGCATATCAGGATTTCCGCCAGGTTTAAGTTGACCCCCCGCCAGGCTAAGCATTTGGGATTTTTTTAATTCTATTTTAATATTTAAAAATGCTTTTCTTTAAAATGCCTTTTTCAAGTGCACAGCTCAGTTGGAAACATATACAGAGGCTTGCAAAAGTGTTCACCCCCCTTGAACTTTTCCACATTTTGTCACGTTACAACCACAAACTCAATAGTATATTAATGAGATTTCATGTGATAGACGAACAAAAAAGTGTTTTTCAAACATTTTTAAAAATAGAAAACTGAAAAGTATGGTGTGCAAAAGTATATAACCCACTTTACTCTGATACACTTAAATAAAATCCAGTGCAACCAATTGCCTTCAGAAGTCACCTAATTAGTAAATGGAGTCCACCTGTTTGTAATCTAATCTCAGTGTAAATACAGCTGATCTGTGAAGGCCTCAGAGGTTTGCTAGAGAACATTGTTGAACAAACAGCATCATCAAGCCCAACCGGACAGGTCAGGGATGAAGTTGTGGAGAAGTTTAATAAAGCACGGTTAGAATATGAAAAAGTATCCTAAACTTTGAACATCTCACAGAGCACTGTTCAATCCATTGGATGGGAAGATGGATGGAGCCAAATACAGGACAATCTTGGAAGAAAACCTGTTAGAGTCTGTAATAGACTTGAGACTGGGGCGGAGGTTCACCTTCCAGCAGGACAACGAGCCTAAACATACAGCCAGAGCTACAATGGAATGGTTTAGATCAAAGAATATTCATGTGTGAATGGCCCGGTCACAGTCAAGATCTAAATCCAAGTGAGAATCTTTGGCAAGACTTGAAAATTGCTGTTCACAGACACTCTCCATCCAATCAGACTAAACTTGAGCTATTTTGCAAGAAGGAATGAGCAAAGACTTGCAGCTGTCATTGCAGGGAAAGTTGGTTTTACAAAGTATTGACTCAGGGGGGTGAATACTTTTGCACACCACACTTTTCTGTTTTTTATTTTTAAAAATGTTTAAAAACCATGTATCATTTTCCTTCCACTTCACAATTATGCACAATTTTGTGTTGGTCTATCACATAAAACCCCATTAAAATACATTTACATTTGTGGTTGTAACATGACAAAATGTGGAAAGTTCAAGGGGGGTGAATACTTTTGCAAGCCACTGTATGTCCATGCTTCATCATAGTTTGTTTCTTTTGAGTTGTCAAATATTTGACAATATTTAAATGTGTATTGTTCCCTGTGTTTTTATCACAGAGCCCTATTGGGTGAAGAAAACACACTAAACTCCAGACGACTATTAAGATCAAGACATACTATGAAACATTACTGTTGCAATGACTTTTATGTTGGGCCCCTTTTTGATCTATATTGAGCCAGAACTATATCTCACAGAACCAGTTTGGATTATCTGGTGCTAATTTGGTGTTAAAATGCATTAGAATACAGGAAATGGCATCTACTTAATTGAAAATGTTCTGGGGGAGGACCCCCAGACCCCCCAGGGTTTTATTTCCTTTATACATCCATGTCTCTGTGTGTTTTTCACAGTCCAATGTTGAATCTACACAGCTCTCGTGGATGCTGATCCTAACTACAAATTAACTTGAGTAGTCTGTCTAGCTATATAATGTACCATTTTTCGGCAACACACGGAACTTAGTGCCCTCTTCAGTGGCGAGAACGCGCTGTATGTGCCCTTTTTTTCTTTTCGCCCCTGCCCTTCAAAAAGTCTGTGCACGCCACTGTGCAGGGTTCACATCGCCTGTGGTGATGGTCCAATATGATATTTGTTCATGGCGCCCGGCACCACAGGTTGGGACACAGGAATAGAGCTGCACAAACAACACTAGGTGGCAGTGTGCTACTTGTGTGAGGCTGGTGAAATGGCTTGATGAAGACAAATGACTACAAAGGAACTGAGAATGATATGAATTCATAATGTCTAATAGTGCAGAGGTAAGATGCAGAACTTGCGATTTGCAAAAGTGCGCATAAAAAACATTGTTTTGCATGAGAAAAATTCAAATTCAACAGCTTATTAATTCATATTCACAGATCACACAATACTTTTTTAGGTATGAGAGAAAGTTCGGTGTTGAGCAGCACAGGATTACTTTTGAATGCCAGGTCGAGAGTCATTCAAATCCTCACTTTTCAAAGGGTTTATGTCTGTCAACTAA
The DNA here is from genome assembly GCA_963678695.2 of Diplodus puntazzo. Lineage (NCBI taxonomy): Eukaryota > Metazoa > Chordata > Actinopteri > Spariformes > Sparidae > Diplodus > Diplodus puntazzo. The sequence goes on along the minus strand of OZ023167.1, from coordinate 22,815,842 downwards.
TGGAGAAGCAAGAATTTATTTTTCCATCATTTAGATAAACACTGGTACTGTCAAACTGTGATTGATTACAGTTTTTCTCAGTTGCTAAAACACTAAAACCCAGTGGCTGAACAAAGTTTGCAGTTGCCTGAACTCATTTAGCTAATTGTGCAGTCTGTTGTCAATACCTTAAACCATTTCACATGGTAAAACACAATTTGCAGATCTCTCTTAGGCTTTTCAGCAGAACTCTAAACACATTCTCATTCTCAATTAAGCAATATTACCCGAGAGGGTGTGCTTTAACGTCATTTGAGCACGACAGTGATGCGGTCAGGACCGAGGCGCTTGCGCCGAGGTCCGCAAGCAGCACTGAAGTGTTGGTATTATACAACTAATAGCAACACAAATAAAACGTATAATCAAAGTATATCCATGTTGATGGACATTTTGCTCTCAAATTTTAAAGGTTTTTGCGTGTGTGCGTCGCGTTTCCATGGAAACACTTGGGGTCTGACTAATAACTGAAACAAAATCAGTCATGTCAGTAGACTCATATGTGTAATGGAACGTAGTTTACCACTCCAGCAAATAATCCAAACCTTAGTAACGACCTAGCAACAGAATGGATTTTCTAGTCCCAGATGAGTGAACTCTGAGCTGACCTTAATGTTTTATCGTGGTCTCAGAATTTCCCGACCACCGTAAAATACTATAGGGTGTTTATTTGTTTAAGTCACTCAACAGACCAGGCGGCAATTTGTTACAAGCATTTAATTCCTTCTTCTCAAAAATCCGGGATGAAAATGTCACAAACTTCGACAGCTTCTCAGCGAACTCTCTGGCATCCTTCTGGGCAATAGTTGACTAGGTGAAGTTGTTACAGCGGAGGAAACGATTTAGCGACCAGCACTCGCTGCAAACTCCTCATCTCTGCTGTCACTCACGGTGGCGGACTTTTGTTTCTCCATCGCCCTGATCATTTTGCGGGACACTCTCTCCTGGCGTGCCCGTTTGCTGATAACTCATCCCCGCATGTTTATCTCAGGCTCCTCGCTAACTTAGCCTTCTCCCTCCCTCCACCAGGCAGCCTGGCCCTGTTGCTGTCCTCCTCGTTTTATTTTTTCGCCAATCTCTCAGTCTCTTGGGGTCGACAGAGAAACGTCTAGCGGCGGCTTCTCCCGAGTTTTCCCCTGCATATTTTACGGCAGAAAGTTTAAATTTCAAGCCGTACTTTTTTATTTTTTTGCTCCAGCTCCGACAGTTACTACGTTGCCATGGAGATGGATAAACACAGATTTGGCGGAGTAATATTTTGAGTAATGAGTCAGACGTGCTGTCATGCTGATTTGAGCACGGTCAAAATGTCTTGTTGACCAATCAGATTGCGTGGTCGGAACTACTTGTTGTATAAAACACATTCTGCACTCTAATGCACATGTCATCCATACTGTTAAACAGAAGTGGCAACAATCAAATACAAAAAGAGAACACATATCATTGATTAAACACAACCACTCAAAACTGATTTCACTTGTTTCAAATCATGTGACACAACCAATATAAGCCAGTTCAGAGCCCTGTTGCCTCAGGAGGGAAAATATTGCTTGTGATGTGGACGAAGTGCTCTGGCCTGACCCAGCCCAAAGACAAGAAGAAGCACATTGATCACGTTCTCTCCTTTGATTTTTGTATTGTATACTGTAGTACAGTGCATTGTAGGCTGCATACTGTAAACTAAACAAATTGTCTGGCCCTGAACATAATGCTTTCCATTTGTTTACAGTACTGACTGCTCAATAGATTTTGACTGGTTGCAGGTTCATATCAACAAAGAACAAGATTTACAGTATCACAGGAACAAAGGACAAGTTTGTGAGATGCAGGGTACAGTACTGTAAAAATGGGGGGGGGGGCAAGGAGGAGGAGGAAGAACAAAAGAAAATGCAAAGAGCAAAGCAGAGTATAATTTATGATCAATTTTGAGCTACTATGATAGAACATGTTTTCATTCATCAAAAGACAATGATGGAAAAATACGAAATTTGTTTTGAGATTAAAAATGTATTTCTCCCTGAGAACTATATGTTTTGAACAACGTCTTTTCTATTTTTGGGTGTATTGTTAACTGACTGCTTGAGAGTGTATATCATTTTGATCGCTTTGTTTATGATTTGAGAGCAGTGTTTGATTTTGAGCACAGGTAAATCTGTTTTGAGGCGAAAGTTTCATTTTGCAGGAGGAGTCAGAGGTTTTGTAAATAGTGCTTGAAGCTGAGATTTTGTGTTTAATGTTTTCAGAAAATGGAGCAAGGTTTCAGAAATTGTGTTTTAGCAATTGAGAAAAACTGTAACAATTTCCTAGTCAGAGTGAAGAAGACATCAACAGATTCAGTGTTGAGTGCTCTCGGAAAAAATGACCTCAGTGCTTTTGCAATTTTAGTGTTTGGTTGCAATTTTATGCTGACCTATATTAATCCCTCAGTACATACATTTGCTCCTGTACAGAGGAACAAATGTACACATGAGGTCGGGGTTAGGGCAAGCAGTGGAATCAATATGTGGGTGTCGTCTGTACATAGTTTCATTACTGACCTCATGCCACCTCTTTTCTTCTCAAACACAGATCAATTGGGTGGCAGACAACTTGTGCTTTTCACACACACACACACGCACACACGCACAACGCACACACACACACACACACACACACACACACACACACACACACACACACACACACACATTCAAACTTGCACACTTTGTGAACATGTGACAGCCCTCAGACTCTATCTCAGCCTCCCACATTTAAGCTAATCTGACAAGACAGGCCAGGAAAGGGAAGGCAAAAAGCCTCTGCTAACCCAATTTCAAAGTGAGGGAAAGGATCTAGAGATGGATTGACACTGTTCTGACCTGGACTGTGTGCATCAATGCTGTGATGTGAAAACTTCACAAGTGGCTGCTTTCTAACCCCTGATGTGAAGCAGAGCTGTCAGTGAAATCTTTGTTAGCTATGTTTTTAAAATAATAATAATAATAATAATAACTTTACTTATAGAGCACATTTAAAAACAGAGTTTACAAAGTGCTTTGACAGACAGAACAAAAGCAGGACACTCTAGAAGACAGTATAACAGGATGCTTAACAGTCAAGCCAACAAATTGAAGTTACAGTTTTCCTCAATTGTTTACACACAAATACTGGTACTTGAGACACAATGACCACAACATGTAACTCATGCACCAACCCTCTGTTTTTGTGGAAAAAATTAAAATACATTTGTATTTGTATACCGTGTATACGGTGTGTGTTCTGAGTATAAAAACAATATTCTCAAACATTTTACAACACACTTATGTATGTACTGTATGTAGTAAGTGTAACACTGAACAAAAAAAGGTCTAAGTCATTATGACGAATGGAGAAGAAGTGTTTTCCATTCATCATAGTGTTTTACATTGAGCACATCAGTGTTCAACTGGTTCTTATAAATGTCTATTCATATGATGGTTTGTGTGTGTCATTTGAACACAAAATACCATTTTGAGAAGAAATAACATTGTTTTGAATGTGAAGTTTAATTTTGCCGGAGAATTGAGGGGTTTTGCCCATTGTCTGTGTGTTTTTTGAGTTGTGTGTAGAGTTCTGAGAGTATGAGGCATGCTTTCAGAAAATGTGTGTAAACATAGAGAAAAACTGTAAAAGAAGAAACAAAAAAACAAAAAAAGAGAAAATGGTGAATGTGGTGAATAAGGAAATAAACAAATTGTAAAACTTGATGGTGATACACTTATGTTTGATATCTTTGTTGTCACATTGCCTTTGGTCACCATCCGCATGTTGAAATCAACTGTGGAAGAAATTGCATCAGGCCAGTTCAGTGAAGACATGATTCCCAGAGTACTGAAGTCCCATTAATGTAAGCTCTATCTCCCCCTTCCAAAAGAGGGACCTAAATCAGTCCAAAAGCCTGTTTCTGAGGGCCAGCATCTTGGATGTCATGGTAGTCACAGTTGCTGTGTCTGTCTCAACGACAGTGTGAAACTCCAGTAATGTTGTGATGTATCAGATCAATCTGATCAGCTGCAATCCAGTTGTTTAAGACACCCCTAGTTTGTTCCTTCATAGTACTGCAAGTGTAATTTAACTTGAGCTAAGATTTAGTATGCTTTTTTATGAACATAGTATACTATAGTTTAGTATAGTGTAATTTTTACGAGTATTTTCCTGGGTGTGATTTATGGCATTCTGCAGTAAAAATAGGGACAAATGTACATTTTTTAATACCTAAATGAACATTTTGTATGAATACATTCTAATGTGCGAATTGTAAAAACGTTTTGATCAAATTATTTCAAATGTTAAATAGTGTAAATAAAATCAAATAACAAATAAATGTCATTTTTAACCCATAAGGAAATCTGCAGCTGCACAATGTCTAGTGTCTAGTACATAAAGACGGTTGGCAGTTACACATCAAAAAGGTTTACAGTTACAAAATAGAAAACCAAGATTGAACAGAGGCAAGATGTCTCATTTTGTAGCTAAAACACAATGTTCAAGATGCTGTGTGGAAGGGCATGCTGCAGCAATGCACCATATGAGAAAAACAATGTGTTTTTTAAAAATTGTGTAGACCTATGCTATAGGACCCCATAATAAAAGTATGAATCTGAAAATTGGCTACGACTTCTTGTCAGCATTACAGAAAAACAACATTGTATTTCCATTGTTCTCACTTACCTGACTGGAAAATGTCATTTACAACAATATTAGGCCAATTTTGCACTTTTCAGAGGCAAGAAAGCAACAGTCTTTGCCTCACAATTGAGCTTATGTAACCTGGTTTAGCTGGTGTCAGCTAACAAGTGCTCGAAGTACAAAAACAGTCTGCAATGTAGTTGTCCATCCTGTCATTTACCAGAAAATGAGCATGGAAACACGTTCACCTTAAAACAACACAATTTCCAAGTTTTTACCTAGTTTTAAAAAGTTTTCTTCAAGAGTGAGATGGGCTTCTCTCTATACAATGTAATGGTGGAGGCAAACCATGGTGGAGAGCAATTTGATGTGATATCATGTGGTCACCTGACCCCCAAACCCCTGTTTTGAAGTAAAAATACAATTTAAGTGTTGCTTTTAATTTGTTCTGAGGGAGACGCTGTTTCCCTTTAGGCTAACTGAACAAAAAAGGTTTAAGAAGGAAACCAAGATTTCATTGAGACTAATAAAAAAAGGGACTTTGAATAACTTAGATAGTAGTCGCACTTTTTGTGTACAATACGGAGATTTGAAAAAAAAAAATTCAAATAAGTTTGTACACAAGGTAAAAAATATCAGCTACAATAGAACATCATGAACTACTTCATCTACATGTCTGAAATGGGGTCCATTACAGAAAAAACTTCAAGTCATAATCTAAATTCAATGCATGAGATGCAGGATTTTTAACGGTGGATCCAACAGTGTTCCCTCCTGAAAAGTAAAATATCCAAATCTCCTTCTCTTGGGGGAAGTGATACTTTTTCAATTCTGAAATTTCTTAGGGAGGAAATAGGACGATTGCATTCAACACATTTCTTTGCTTCTGTGGTCAGTTTTTAATGTTCTATTTGTTTTACCAAGGACAAGCTATAAGATAAATTACAAACTTAGTGGATTGGGACATTTGAAGCTGTTAGCTACAAGAACCACAGTGCCTGTTGTCATCAGAGATAGATGCTAAAGTAGCTTGAGCTGGTACTGATTGAGTAGCAAGTAGATATGACTTGGTGTGTAGCAGATGGTCTCTCAGGTTTGTTCCTGTTTCATATACTTTGAGTGGTTGTTTTGTCTTTAAACAAACAAATCAACTGACAATCTGATTCAAGTATATGCCAATTTTTAGTTATTAAACCCTTTATCTGTTGTGCACCTTTTGAATACTCTGTTGCACAGTTATACAGTCATTAGGTTCTATTGTTTTGTTTTTGGAATTCCACAAATGAACCCTGACAAGGCACACCTGTGAAGTGAAAACCATTTCAGGTGACTACCTCATGAAGCTCACGAGAGAATGCCAAGAGTGCGCAAAGCAGTAATCAAAGCAAAGGGTGGCTATTTTAAATAATCTAAAATATAAAACGTGTTTTGAATTATTTCACACTTTTTTGTTTACTACATAATTCCATATGTCTGCATTCATAGTTTTGATGCCTTCAGTCAGAATCTACAATGTAAATAGTCATGAAAATGTTGTTTTCTGGCAAATATGTTAAAAAAAAACCTGATGGAAAAAACAACAATTTTTTTAACAATAAAGGATAGTCAGAGTCTGCCCTAAGTAGAGCATTTCTAGCAGTTGGTTAAAAAAAAATCATTGTAGAAATGATCATTCTCTCTAATGATCCATGAATCTAGAAAACAGGTACTTTGTAGTAATAATACATAGAAAATGTCAGGAATTTAGAACATGAGTTAAGGTACGTAATTTATTTTTTACTGTAGCTGAGTCTTAGACCTCTTGAAAAAACAGACCACATCATCCTGATACCTCTCCATAAGAATATATTCTCCTTGAAATTAAGATCAGAGTAAATAAACTTCTCCTCAAATAAAACCATATAAAGAATACAGAATGAGAGTGAAAAAGCACTACCCATAGGTTGGCTACTCTATGTTTCTAAATATAAAAGGTATCTTGAAACATCTGATAGTTGTGTTTTAACACAGTTGATTTGGTCAGTTCCAAAAGACAGTTCTGAGAGAGACTACCAATGATATCCTGTTTAGAGAGGAAGTATTCCAAGGCCCAAATACATCCATCAGGTGTGATGGATGTATACATAGCATTCACATCAAAGGACACAAGGAATAATTCCTACTCATCAGAGATAGGGCCAATAGATTCTATATTGCTTACTATGTGTCTTGTGTCCTTACTAAATGGAGGTAAGTTCATCAATGGGTCAACCAAAAGGATGTTCAAGACTTTTATGATTGTTTGATGAAGTATAAAAAGCATGAATTATAATATGCTCAACTCTAATACTGACAAGGGTCCCCTGGACGTACATTATACAAGTCTCATCAGAGACTTGAATTAGAGATTCATTGACATAGTCAACTTCAGTGATGACCATAGTAGCACCTACTTTGTCTGCCTGTTTTATGATAATAGATTCATCAAACATACTTTTGCCTCGAAAAATTAGTGTTCTACTAAATACTAGAACTAAATGCTTGAACATGTGCCCTTTGTAGTTGCTCTGAGATGGATGAATTTTGTTTGAAAAATTCCTTTTAGAGCTGGTCCAGTGTTCCACGGCCAGGACGAAAACCGCATTGTTCCTCCTGAATCCGAGGTTCGACTATCGGCCGAATTCTCCTCTCCAGTACCCTGGAATAGACTTTCCCAGGGAGGCTGAGGAGTGTGATCCCCCGATAGTTGGAACACACCCTCTGGTCCCCCTTTTTGAATAGGGGGACCACCACTCCGGTCTGCCAGTCCAAAGGCACTGTCCCCGACTGCCACGCGATGCTGCAGAAACGTGTTGTAGTTTCTGGGCTTCATCAAAGATGTCGGTGTGTAGTATGTTGATAAAAAATTCTGCGGAGGCAAGGCTGGTGGATAATAGAGCACTCTTTATTGAAAACAGATCTCAATTGCCCGCGTCCGTCCAGGCACGGCCGTTACTTGGGTTTCTCTAATTTATGACAAAGTACTGCCCAATGCTTTGCCCTCTGCTCTATTAGAAAATCCCTCGATCTAGGGAAATCTACAAAGTACCACCGCTGACTTCTCCGCTTTTGCGGGCCTTTTTAAAGTCTAATTCTTTGAATCATCCCACTTCTTCCAATTGGTCACTTTGGTGGACTGAGGGTCCATCTATCCAATAGTAGAAAGAGAAGTTAGTCTGCCTCCTCCTGTACATTACCTAACGTCCGCTGAGGTCACTTCTTGGAACTTACAGCCTAAAACGGACCGGATTGTCTCATCATGCTTATATGGAAATGTATACCTTAAGTAAGCGCTAAACAACTAGTATGGGAGATAGATTCAGCTTTATTGCTCCATATGGATCTTGTCTTCCAGCTAAACTTTAACGCACACACACAGAGAACTGTTTAATTGCTTCGGGGCCCCTAGATATGTAAACATCGCATCGGCCACCTCTCTTGCCTCACAGTTAGGGAAAGCAACTATCACTATTAAAGCATAGCTCTGAATGTGTGACTGTGCAGACACCTCAGTGTCAACCAAGACAGCCCCACAACATCCAGAGACTTGAGGTACCCAAAGCCAGTCCACATGTGTTTTGTGGACTTGGAGAAAGCATTCGACCGTGTCCCTCGTGGCATTCTGTGGGAGGTGCTCCGGGAGTACGGGGTCGGAGGCCCTCTGTTAAGGGCTGTATGGTCCCTGTACGACCGGAGCAGGAGCTTGGTTCGCATTGCCGGCAGTAAGTCAGACCTGTTCCCAGTGCATGTTGGACTCCGGCAGGGCTGCCCTTTGTCACCGGTTCTGTTCATTGTTTTTATGGACAGAATTTCTAGGCGCAGCCACGGGCCGGAGGGGGTCTGGTTCGGGAGCCACTGGATTTCATCCAGTCCCAACGCCTTGGGATCCTCTCGGAAGAGCTGGAGGAAGTGTCCGGGGAGAGGGAAGTCTGGGTGTCCCTGCTCAGGCAGCTGCCCCCGTGACCCGGCCCCGGATTAAGCGGACGATAATGGATGGATGGATGGATGAAAAATTCCTTTTAACATATGTTCCTGCAAAACTCAAACTTTACTTTGACTTCAAAGTCTTTGAATTGGTTAGTAGGTACCATATCCTAACCCTTTGTCTAACACAGATAGTCCAGTGGGGTAGTGCACAAATCGAGTAATACCGTTACTGAGGTGATAAAAGCACCAAATTTTACATGAAGCTTCTTTAGGACCTTCTGAATGATTTCAGCCTAGGAGCCCAGCTGAAATATTGAAATTTAGTGTCAAATCGCTTACAAAACAATATCCAAGAAAAACTTTTTTTTGTTTTTTTTCCTCTCGAGTAAAACTTTCATGGTCATGGCCTTTTAAGACCACTGAATAAGCTTCCTTTTGTTAATTTGTGCTCAGGCCAGTAGATCTTCCAAATTATGAATGTAAAATAGAGTACCAAGACATCTTAGACCCCAAAAAACCTCAAAAGCCCTGTATAATATAGGCGAAATTATAAAAAAAGGCAGCAAAAATTGCTTAAATGTTAAGAGATCTTGGTTTTCTCTTTTATTTTTCAATTCAACTTTAGGTCATTCATATAGCCTTCTACTGAGTTCATAGTTTGGCCATTAGTTTTATGTTAGGCTGCATCACATCACATTAAATTCTATTTGTGTGCATAGCTAGACATAGCTAGACGTACTGCTGCTGAATCTGAAGGGGGAAAGCCGATGACATGATGAAATGCCAGTGACGGACTGGGAACAAAAAACGGCCCTGGCATTTTCACCCAACAGCGGCCCACGGAGGGGGGGAGCGCGTGCGACAAATTTTGACGCACGTAAAGAACAGGCACTTCTGATAGCCCCGGTGATAGTAAACGTAAATTCCCAGGCTATTAACAACTACACAACGATACATAAAACACATTAATAAATCATCAGAGCCAGCCGCTCCATAATAAAAACGTGTCTTACCGTCACACAGTCATCAATATCTATCTATTTGCTCTCTGAGATTTCTCTTTTTTTTTGCTAGCTTAAACTCAGTCAACTTCCAACCTCCAACTTCCAACAACCACACTCAGACGGTCTACTCAATTCAGTCTTGAAATTCCCAGAAGGCATTGCTTCATTTTAACTTTTGCAAGCAACTATTCAAATAAAAAAATGCAGGTAGATTTGTTTTATTTCAAACCATGCACGTTTTTGAATATCTGAATAAGACATTTCGCTACAAAAGAATGCAGAGTGATATAAAAGTTTGCGACTGTAGAAGGTAACCATGACTGTGATATAGACACACGTATGTGGTCTTTAAATACAGCTTAGCTAAGTACATGCTATACAGAAAAGAAATAGGAGAAATTTAGATTGCCGTTGACAGAGGGATCTTATTGAGTCTTGAAACGGCTGGTAGACATGAGCTTGGGGCTGCTCTGTGATTGGTCACTCGACGCGTGAGCGGCCGCATAACCAGGCGGCCGTATTGGCATTTGCCCACATTGCCCAGTGGCCAGTCCGTCCCTGTGAAATGCAACGACTGGATATTCACAAGTGCTTCTTCTGTGAGGGTGGCATAGATCAAGGTGCACTCCATGAAATATTAACATTTGATGCCGACAGGAATATCCGACATTTTTCCCGGTTTTGATTCATTTTGAGTCAATTTAGAAGTTTTAGAGGACGCTGAATCTATAAAAATAAACTGCAGGATATTTATGAACACAATTATCCAAATGATGCAGAATATGTACATTTTTATTCACATAACATTACACTCTGAGGTGACAATGGAGGTAACAAAGGCAAGTACCATATCAAACTATGACTATGGCTAAATAATATAGAGAAAGGAGTATAATACAAGTTACAGGTAGAACACAAGAGTCCTGGAACAGATTTTCAAACAGAGGTATACCCAAAATTATCAGAGCAGAAAACTAGAAAACTTTCATCAAGCAAGAGCACCCTGTACTTCTGCTACTCTGCACTATATAACCATATATTCATCATCATCTGCTCTGTCTTCATGTTCTTCTTCGACTACATTTTTGTCGTCTTGCTCTTGTTGCTGTGAGTGTGTGAGCGGGTTGCAACATGTACTATCATAGCCATTGCAGAAGCAGTAGCTGGTACAGGCAAGGCCTGCAGCTGCGCAGCTACGCTTTGTTGTTGTACATGGCTTTAACCCAGCTACAGCTGATAATGTCCAACAGGGCAGGAGGAGCAACGGGGCTTGCATCCAGGACAGGCATGATGACTTCCTCTCCTTCCTTCTCACCTTCCTTCTTGTTCCATCCAAACTTGGTGATGTCCACAGCTGGTGGATCAGGGCGGTCTGCTGCTTTCCAAAGCAGCATCTGTAGATGGGCACGCCGTCCATGAAGGTGCACGTTGCGCTCTGTAGGAGGCAGTGTCTTCAGTGCTGGGGGGGTTTTGCACTTTCGGTATAAGTCATATCTATCATATCATATTTACAGAGCCAGGAAAAAAAAAACCTCACTGCCTCTGTGATTTGCAAATCAGTAGCTCCCTCCTCTCCAATGAAGTGAAGCAGGTCACCAGGTACTACTCTCACGGCCTTAAGCGCGGACACCTTCCCTTTACCAACGGGATAGGGGGTGGTGTCACACCCGGAGAGAGTGTGCATAGCCACCTCTCCATCTGCAGCTGACATGTGATACCCACCCTCCAGCACCAATAGACCATGAGCACAAACACATCATTGTCATCGCTGAGAATGTGGACAGTTTTAGCACCACACCTGGCTGCTTCCAACATGTATGAGATGAGGGAGACATCAGCTTCGTCATGAGCGACAATACTGTCTGCTCTGCTGACCATCTCGATGTGATCTCCTACGTTGTGTGTGCACAGGAGCTTGCCTAGCCTCCACTCGTTTGTCTTGTCCTTCATCACTTTATCATGGCTATGTAGGGGGGTTTTCAGTGAGAGTTGTACTCTATTGAGCTCTCCCCAGCTCTTCTCTGCCTCTCGTGGTCTTTGGCAGAGACTTGCTCATACCGGTCAAAGATAACAAATGTTTGGGTGATGTAGCAATCAAGCCGGCGCTCCATTCTGCTGCGAAGTCAGCCACAGTGCCTTACAATGGCCACACCACGCGACAGATGAGCTGCGATGCATCAACGAGTACAACGTCTTTAACTCCCTTCCCTTGCTTGCTGCATGTCTGCTCCCCAAACATATCTCCACCCGCTGCAGCTGCGCCATCTGAGTGGTAGCACACATGGTTTCCGGCGAGGAGGTCATCCTTGGCAGTAGCAGGAAGGTGCTGCATGTCGCGCAGATGCCATGTGATCCATCTTAAGTAGTAGTGATGACCAGCGGCAAAGAAATAGGGCAGCATCTCTTCAAAGTATTGTTGTTGGAACAGCCAATCACCCTCTTTTTCTGCTCGCCAGAACTTGTGAGCTATTAAGGTTAGGATGATAAAGCAAAGTAGTCTAACTTCTTTTGGTAGCTGTGGTAATATTAACTGTTGATGTATTAATTACTCTGGACTAAGTCTCTGGATTTTACTCAAAAGAACTCCTACCATATTTTAGAGATGGTTTAGAAGTAGGCTATAGCGATATTAGGCTATATCTATATAAAAAAATGAAATGTGCACTACATACACACTGCAATCACTTTTATCTGCTTCTATTTGATCAACTTACTTGCACTGAGATGATATGATCCAAATATTAAAATCTCTGTTTTGTCCATCTTTCCATCCAGCCAGTATTCTGCCCGATGCAGTTACCACAGTGGCAATGACATAGAGTTGCGCAGCCAAAAAACGCAAGCAGAACTGAAGCAATTTGAAGAAATATTACATCTCAACATTCACACCAATGACACTGTGCTCTATTGATTCTGAAATGCAGGTCCAATGTATTAAGCATATAAATAACCTCAAAATCGACTCAAAATTAATAAAAAGGAGTTGAAATATGGCCACTTTTGGTTTAAACTGTCATTTTGAATTTTGAAAATGTCAGAAATGGATTCAGCATCCTTAATAACCCCCAAAACCACTCCAATATTGTCCAAATCAGCCAAGCAGTTGCTGAAATATTGCCCGGCAATCAATGCTAATTAATGCTAATAATGATAATAATGCAAATTGCCCAACATATGGAAGTTAGCATCCGACAGTTTCTTAATACATGGGACCCATACTGTACATTTCTAACATAACACTTTGGTGTACTCAACCTTTCCGGGTTCACAATGGGGCTCTATGGGCTGGCAAATAGACTACAGACTGCTCACCTCCTTGCAAATGCACCTGTAACGACTCATAATTATCAATTACAGGGCCAATAAAGATTATACTTTTTCAATACTTGTCATGTATTGAAGCTTTAGTTATGTAAAAGTTCATACACATAAATAAAACTATAAAATGTTAACTTTGGGATTCATTTGAACACTTTATCTTGTGCAGGAACTTGAAAATCACTGTGTTTTAAGCATATTTCACAGATAATGATATACTGCTAATATGAAGTTTTTTTTCTGAGGGCTCCTAGGCCAAAATTACACTATAGACCCTAAGGAAACACCATGCAAAATTTGGTATTTTCACTATGCCACCGGACTAAGAGAGATGCAATTAATTTAATGACTTACTAATCAGACTAAAGACAGTAATTTCCTCCATTTGTGGATCCGAGGCCAGATCAAGGGTCTTTCTCCTTTTCCCATGTCTTGTACAATCCTTCCTCGGTCTCGACCCCTTCTTCTGGCTGAAGTGTCTGGCTCGTTGATGGCTTGGCTGGATAAAAAAAACTCATCTTGAGGCTGATGAGAGCTGGTCAGAGGAGAGTTGGATGGATGGAGTAATGTGTTGATGGCCTGTGGGTCACAATTTCGAGTCCCATTTAAGGTTCCACCAAAGATAGAGGTTACCCTCACTTGTATCCTTTTTATCTCCATTGAATTTTCTGATTTAAGTTCATTTAATCTCTCTGGAAAGCTTCTCCTGCATGTTTTGATTGTTTGGGACAAAGCTAGTTTCTTTCATCAATTAATTTGTGCAGTTCATCCAGACCCTTCTTAACAAACAGAATCATGAGGTCAAAAAAACACTTATTCAGGATGTCACACCAATTCTTTGGACTTTGGATCTAGTACTGTTCACCATATGCTGCACCCAAAAGAAAAAGAGTTCCAAGATGTCTACAATTATCAGCAGAGCTGTGGGATCCTGGCCAGATATGCCAAGTATCATTCAAATTCAGCCAACACCAGAGAGAAGGTATCATTTGCAGTGAATTTTGTTTGACACTCAAACAACGTCCTTTGCTGACAGCTGATCCAGCTGTGATAGCTGCAACCGTCATCAGCAAGGGACATTGCTTCATGAGATACTGCAGAGTAAGGGACCTCTAACTTGTTTTAAAACAGATTTCCTCTGTCCTCTGTCCTCTCTCCTCCCGTGGATTCCTCATGTGTCTCCACGAATCCTCAGTGAGAGGGACCAAGACAAAAGAAAGGACGCATGTGAGGGAAACATGGGTGAAATTTAGGTGAAATGAGAAGCACCCTTTGTCTCTCTGAGACACACTGCTTGCTTGTTTGTTGTTTGTTGCTTGAGTTTGTCTTAGTGTTTTAGTTTCATAATTTAGGACTGCGGTTAAGTGATAGATTTTGCTGATTTAAGTTTTATTGATAACTGACTTGCTCTCAATAAATTCTATTATATTGTACAAAGCAGTTTTCTGTGATTATTTGTGCATATGCTTTGTGGTAACTGCTGGTTGTGATGGTCAGTGCTCAGATTCATTTTTTTCGCTATTCCTTTTGTCACACACGGTGAGGGTTGTCTCGTTCTGGGTTTTTATTTCGTGACTTCCTGTTTTATTTTGAAAAGTAACTCTCCTCTCGTTTCAGGTCTTGCCCTTCCTCATGTGTCACCGGTCTGATCGTCTCCCCTGATTCCTGATTGTGTCCACCTGTTCCCCTTTACCCTCACGTGTTTCATAGTCTGCGTCTCCCTTTGCCTTGTGCCAGAGTGTCTTGTTCTTCCGTGCACCCCAGCCTTTCGCCACAGCCTTCCTCTTGTCCAAGCCTTGTTTCCTTGTTATAGCCTTTTCTTTCCTCCGTTGGAGTGATCTTTTGTTTGGTAAATTTTCACAGCTCAGCCTGTTAGTGTAGATTTGTTTTATAGCTGTTTTGCTTTCCTCTGTTGGAATGATTTTTTTGTTGTACATTTTCATAGCCTAGTCTTGTAGTGCAGTATCGTAGTCTTTTATTTGCCTCCTGTGGAGTGAATTTTGTTATCACCTTTTTCTCTAGTCTGAGTTTCCTATCTTTGGAATGGTTTTGTTTTTTGTTTCTTTTCCTCTGCATTCAGAGTGTTTTATTTTGTTCCTTATAAGCTTGCCTTGCTCTGGACTAGATAGGTAATTTTTCACAGCCTGTTCTTTTGTCACTCTAAGAGCTTCTGAATTTCAGAATAAAAGCCTGTTTATCTGATCTCACTCTGCATCTGAGTCCTCCTTCTAGTCCAGGCCTGACACCTTTTTTAATGTCTAAATATTTTAAAAATATTTACATTTAAAGTGAACCCTTCTTTTGAGACTGTTTTAGTCTGTTTATTTGTCCCTGATTCCAGGGTGGTGCTCCATTTTAATGAATAATGTAGATTATTAATTTGAATAATTACTATTAGTAATTATTTGCTAATAACCACCTGCCCTACCTTTTGTACCCCAACAGTTTGACTGCTCAAATAGCTTTAAAACACTACAACACTAACCCATTCACACACTGATGGCAGAGGCTGCCATGCAAGTTGCAAACCTGCTCATCAGGGGGAATTCAGTTTCTTGCTGGAGGATACTTTGACCTGCAGCCAGGGGAGCAGAGGAATCCACTCACCAACCTTACAATGTGCTGTGTACAGTTTACAGGGGTTCTATTCATTTTGTAACATCTTATTTGATAATTTTCTTAAGGAAAACCTAATGTACCACTTAAGTCAATCGAAAATCCTAATAAACTGTAGTATAGAATCCCAATTCTTAAAAACTACAATACATACAAATCGGCATCCCTTGTGATGGTATCAAGACAAGAGACAAGCATATTTTCCTGGCCCTAGCAATAAACCTGTTGGGAGATGTACTTCATGATGCAGCTTCTCAACTGATTAAATTGTAGGCTTCACACATGGAGCCATAAAGTGGAGAGCTACGGTTATCCTGCAAGTGGAAGCAGGGAGGAAGGAGGGGAAATATATGAGTGCTTTGGGTTGTTGGTCTACATGAAGGCAATAATAAGAGGCATTAGGGTTGTGCAAAGAAAAAATGGTTGGAATTAATTTAACTCACAGTGTGTAAAAATAACATTACGCCAGTTTTCACACCCATCAGATGAAGTGTAATACTTGTAGTCTTGAAAATTTGCCCCAGAGCCATGTGAATTCTTAGAGTGGACCAGTCTCCAATCAACAGCTGTCAGTGTCAACTAATCATCTCTGAAACAACTTAATAGCCAATATAAATTTTGCATTGCTTATGTCTGCAAATCATGGATATAAGGGGTGTGCATCTCTCCCTTGTAAATAGTTGATGAAGATTCTCAGTCATCCAGGTCATGGTAATTCTAAGTGCTGTACTGCAGGCAACTGGTCTTCTTTCAGTTCCTTGAGGGCGTTTCACCTTGTTATGCTTCTTGGATGAGAGGTGAAACATCTTCAAGGAACTAAAACAAGTCCAGTTGTCTATGACACAGCACTTAGAATCCCTTGCAAAATATCTCCCAGCTAGTATCGTATACATACATGTGTAAAGAATGCATTTTAGTAGAGCATTTTCAAGTGGGTGGGTGGTGTCTATATGTTTGTGTAGGGCTTGTTGGATGTATAGTTTTGGATATGAATGAAAGTAGGTGGCACAATTCATCCCCCAAGCTCCCTTGTAAATACATCTCTTATCTAGATACAGGGGCTCCAATACAATTATACACATATTTATCCATTTTCAACACAGGGCGATTTAGTACGATTTGATGCAATATGATGTAATCTAATACAGTTCTTATTGGTTTGATGTAGTCATCACAATAGGCCTCTAAAAAGTGATAGCATTTGTGGTTCCCTGGTCTTTTATAAAGTATATCTGATATACCTCAGAGGACCAGGGAACCTCAAGTATTTTTGTTACTTTATGGCATGGGGAAAAATGGCCGACAAATGCCATTTTGAAACCTCCCTGAGGTCAGGTTGACAAAAAGGACAGGTAACACTGTCACTGTAACACCCAGGTGCCTCACTGGCAGCTACGGTGGAGAAATTGATCCGATGTCGGTGTCTTTATCTTGTGTTTTCTGGTTTGCGCAAGCTGTACTAGCGTCCACATAATTCCTCCTTGTGGTTCGCACACCGTCTCTCCAGGTGAGTGTTACAATCCTGGTACTGGTGAACTAAATATATGACCTCACAAACAGCCAGACTTTTGTCCAGTTTTCCTTCTTTCTTTTATAATCCAAATGTCTTCTGAACTTGCATGAACATGCCCACAAAACATATCATTGGGCTATGTTTAAAATTTCTTTGCATTTAAATGTTTATGTTGTGACAATGTCAAGGTTAAGGTCTGCTTAGGTTTAGGCACAAAAAACACTTGCTTGGGGTTAGGAAAATATATATATTTAAAATACCTGGTTTTGTTAACACAAAGATGCCTACAAAATGTCTTGACGTTAGGAATAACAAATCTAAGTTATGCACTTAAATAACGTATAAAATGCATCTATAGTCTTAGGCCATGTCCTCATGTCAATTGGTGTTTTTTAAAACAAAGGACATGCATTTCTATGCATTTTGGCCTTTTGTACATATGCAAACATTGTTTTAGATCACTGACAACACTTTTGAAAGACTCCTTTCAGAGTTAAGCTATTCGGAAATGCTGTTTTCAGTGCGGATGGGCAGAAACAGATATTTTTGGAAATGGTGAGGAAGACTCACACATTTAACAGTATTTGTAACATCATTGCCAAATGTGAATTTGGGCCAGTGCAATGATATTTAAGTATCTGAGTTTGTACAGTGAGAGACAGTTGTGATATTGTTTATATTATACATATTAATAAACCCATTTGGTGCTCGGAACCTAGAAAAGCATTTAGTTGCAATTAATAATTTATATTTAAGGTATGTCTTTTGTTAAAGTTTTACCAGGGTATTGTATGGAAGTCAGTGCCATTTAAATATTTATTTCACAGTAATATTTCCACCTCAAACATCATCAGGTTCATTTTTATGTAATGAAATTCTAATCTATTAATTGAACATCTTTTTTTATTGTTATTTATCACCTTCTTAATGGTTGACAGAAACAACTTTTCAAAACTGAGTTTTTCTGGCCAAAAACATACCGGCAGATGAGCAGAATCATTTTGCATCCAGTGCAGGTTGCATTGTAGGTTACAGGAATAACGTGCAAAATGTTAAAAGAGGAGTGTCTGAACCACATAGCAAATGTAGACTACCTTAAGATGTGCTTTTGGGAAGATTTCTAGAGCTTGTCTAATTAATAATTGACGTGTGCCAACTCAATCCCACAGTAGCAAACTGAGGACATTTGACAGTAGTTGTTGTAAAATCACTGCTTAGACACTATTGTGTTAATGAACACCAACCATCAGTGATACATATCAAAATTTTTTTGCATGTCTCATATTCGAAGCTGAGTAAAGCTAAATTACAGGTTGACGACATGTTTGAACATTTTCAGTTATGTTATGCCATTAGTACAGTATAATCCAGCTAGTATGGTATACATACATGTGTAAAGCATGCATTTTAGAAAAGCAATTGCAAGTGGTTGGACAGTTTCTTTATGTTTGTTTAGGGCTTGTTGGGTGTATAGTGTTGGGTATGAAAGAAAGTAGTTGGCAAAATTCATCCCCCAAGGAGTTAGAAACAATAGTGGTAATGAAGTAGAGAATAAAAGGCAAGGTTGGGTGTGATGATAATATTCTCAGCCTTTATTGAGCCATGAAGAATCCCTGAGCAAGAAGAAACACAGGGACTGCTCTACCCTTGATACATTTTTAATGAGCCTGTCTTTGTTCAGCTCCCTGCTATTTCAGGAGGATTTTCACAGCCAACCCACATTTGATCATGTAGACATCTTTTCTCTTTGTTATTTGCTGTGAGCAAAGAGTTAGTACTAATGTTTGAACTGACCAGGCATGTTCTATCTATCAAATCAAGGTTGATATTCATTGGGAACCTACTGAACAGTCATTAGTAATAAAAAGAGATACGTGTATGTGGCTTTGGCTCCTTAATCATGTACATGTACATAAACTGGAATGAAACTATGCCTGTGAGGTTAAAGTGCTGACTCTGATCAGAAATCTGGTTAAACAAATCAGAAAAACAATGTAAAACTAAAAGGTTTCCATTAATGTATTAACAACATACAGTCTAACTACACAGACCCCTAATGTTTGTGGGCTCCCACAGCTGGAGAGCACGGGCATTGAGTATTTTTGGACACACCCTGTCCAGGCCAGTTGCCTTACTAGGATGGAGGCTCGCCAGCTGTCCTCTGACCTGATCTGAAGTGATAGTGATGTGAGAACAAGACAGGCATCAGGTTAGGGGTCATGGGGTGGTAGCTTGGCAGGCTTCAGCAGCAGGAGCAGGAATGTTGACCCTACTGAAAAAGAAGTTGAACTGATTTGCTCTCGCATTGGCATGCCGAAGGTCAACTGTTGTGTTTTTTCTGGTGGAGCAATTTATAAACTGACAAAAGTCAGAGGGGGCAGAGTCTAGTGAAGCATAATTGAAGTCTCCAGAAATCACAATGAAGGCCTCAGGATGTTGCTTTTGTATTGTCGTAATAGTGATGTGGACAATGTCATAAGCGGAAATCACAGGGAGGACGGGAGGGTCTGGAGCTCCGCTTTCAAGGAAAGACAAAGATTTGCCCCCCTCAATAACCTATATCAATGAAAACATATAATTTGAAAGTATATACTAATATGCAATGAAAACACTTGTGCTAAACTCAACGGAACAATGTGTTGTTAAGTTTCTAATGATTGGTTCCCCCCCTCCATATGCCTCAAAGTGGTTTGTTCCACTGCCAATCAAACTGCATCTCACACACCTGTCTGTGGTGAGGGTTGACATGGGTGGGTGATAGCCCCTCCATGAATGAATAGCACAAAACAGGAGGGCAAGCTTCTCAGGTCCAGACTCTGTCCACTTACATCTGAAGGAGAAAAATCATTCCTTTGAGGACAACAACGTAAACATCTTGGCCAGAGAAGACAGATGGTTTGAAAGAGGAGTAAAGGAATCCATCTATGTCAAACTGGAACGACCATCTTTGAACAGAGGAGGTGGCCTAAAGCCCTATTCGCACGGGACTAGTATAACCTGGGGACCTCATGTGATTTAGAAATTACCCCACCACGTCTGTGTTTCGTGCGGCGCATTCGCCTGAACTATATGTCTCCAGAGGTATAGCTGTAACCAGCAGGAATATCAGTGGGTCTAATGGGGAATTCACTTGTAAGATCTTGTCAGTTTCTTCCTTGACTCTCTTCCAGAATTCTTGGATTACTGGGCAGTCCCAAAAGATATGAGAATGATCTCCAATGTTTCCACATTTTCTCCAACACAATTCCACATTAGATTCTTTCACATACCTTGAAATGATGAGTGGTGTATTGAAATACCTTATTTTTAATTTCCAGTCGAATTCTCTCCATAACTGACTATTAAGTCCTTTATGACAATTTACACACAGCTCTTCCCATACATTATCTGTAATCATCATTTAATTTCAATTCCTATTTTCCCTTAATACTTTCAGTATTTTGCCGGGTATCATTTATAAGCCTTTTATATATATGTGAATTAAAATGTATTTTTATGGATTTATTTTCTCCTAAAAGACAATGCAGTACAAGGCTGGATTACAAAGCCTCTGAAAGGGATACGATCGCACCGGAGAGCCTGTTGAAAGATAGTAAAATGTTCCTTACCGCATGCTGCCATGCATGTAATCTTTTTTTAAAAAAAAAAAGCCATGCATGTAATCCATCTAATCATGTTTCGAGATTTCGCTCTTCTGAGCATGGATTTGAGCGAGCTCTTTCTGCGAATGGGTCTCCATGCTGTGTAACTAGATGAGCCTCCTGAATGTGCACCCAAAATGCTGTCAAAACTTTCATTTATAATTGCCAATGCTGCCTCCATAATTTTCGACCAGGAAAAGGGCAGAAAAAAGGTGCGGAAAACACAAAGAACCTTTAAAAAAACAAAAAACGACCCCAAATCACAGAGATGCCGATTTGCACGGGACTAATATTATCACATGACCTCTGTGTTTGGCGAAATATTGTAGGTAATTTTGCGGTAGAATTTTTACAAATTACGGACATGGCAGATTCGCATGGGATTACGATCACAGACAACCTCCGCAATTATTACAAATTACTAGAGGTCTCCAGGTAATCCTAGTCCGGTGCAAATCGGGCTCATGACCTTACTTATCACCCACTTACAATGCTGTTCTGCACTCTCTCCCCAGACGGCTTAACAACCATTCACATCTGGGCTCAGCAAGCCTTAGAAATCCACAAGAAGGCTGGTTTGACCAATGACCCACAAGTGGCCCTAACAACTCTGAAACTCAGAGCTCACAACTGGCTTCGTCCCACAGAGTTTAAAAGCCAGACAACTCCTCTCAAGTTAGTTGGAAATGAAGAAGCTTCTCGGATGAGAGGTGAGACATCTTCAAGAAACTGAAACAAGTTCAGTTGCTGACAATACAGCACATATATTTATGCTTTATACCACACCTCCCTGCTTCACAGTTAAGGTACACAGATAAAGCTGACGGTACACAGCCGCCCATAGCTGTTTAAACACCTTGGCTAACAGGATTTGGACATGCAGGAGGTGTGTAAATGCGCGGCTGCAAAGCTGAACATCCCATGGCCAGCCGTGCAAGCGGAGACAACCAGATCGCGCTATGATGAAACGAAGCTGCCCAAGCTAAAGAAGACTGGAAAACAGCTGCTTCCCATCTTCCCAGAACTCATGGATGAACTGGCCGCTACATGGAGAGCCAAGCCATACAGAGATAAGCACCCTATCCCCGGAGGCTGTCTTCTTGACTGCCAGGAGATGGATGCACATGGGCTGGTGCTGGAGGTGGAGTGAGTGGTGGCGTCTCATCCTCATTCCGATGCTCAGGTATCAGTGTAGGGTCCCCCTACCCTCCAAAGCTGACCGCTCTCAATCTAGTCTGACGGACAAGAGCTACAAAGCGTCCGCCCTCACTGTCTGAGCCCTGAATGCGTCCTCACTCCTTATGGCCTATCAGGCAGAAGAGATGACAGCGAAGCCAGACGTGAAGCTGTGGGAAGAGATCTGCATAGTCACTGTAAGTGGCCACCAGGGGTCTTCATACCTGATTTATTTCTATGCATGTTCCGGGGTATCTTCATGTGCCCCGGAAACAGTATAGGGGTTATTGGTGTCATCACATGCTCCTTTTTTGTCACACACACACACACACACACCAAGTTTTTGCCAGGGTAGCCACCAGGTTTGGAGAAATCAAGAGGAATGAAGGAATATGGTATGTAAACTAAGTATGTTCAGTCATGATGCTATGGTTTATGTCAGCACGACTTTAACTGCAGTGTTTGTTTACTGCTAGAGGAAATATAAGTTGGAGCTGGTACGTGTCGGAGTGCAGAGTTTACGCCCTTGGTCGGCGAAGTGAGGTAAATGTTGTGTCTTGTATGCGTAGGTAAGTATTGGTTTCACAAAACACTTAAAGGCCCTTTTGCTGTCAACAGATTTTTGATATTGTAAATAAAAGAATGGAGACCATCAATGAAACCTTTAATGATCGCCTTGAAAATGTGAGAGTGAGGAAGCAGCTGAGTAAAAAGGAATATGGATCTGTCTTCGGAAGAAGCAGCACTGAAACAGTTGTCTCACAGTTGCTTAAAGGATCCGATGATCATTACACCAACATCTCCAGGTCCTCTAGTAATCGAGCCGATGCGGAGGCAGTACTGGCAGCAAAAGTGGAGCAGGCAAAGACCACTCAGGTGCTACAGGATCACCAAGCAGAATTGGATAAAATGGAGATTGAGTGGAAACTGTAAGAAACAGAAATGCAGGCAGAAATCAAACAAAAGGAGGCTGAAACAAAATTAAAGCTGGAAGAAGATAAATCAGAGTTAAAGCAGCTGCAAGCAGAGAGTGAAGTGAAGGTTGCAGAGGCCCATGTCAGAGCATACAACAGTTTTGACATGCCTGGAAATTGTGTGGATGAAGCCGGCTACGTTGCTCTTGACAGCCCAGATACATAATATAAACTTATTCTAAACCCACAAGTTACACCTTTAGAACCTTGACACGTGGCACTTCAAAGGTCAACTCAGGAAGAGGCCGGCATTTCTCGGGCCAGCTTGGCTCAAGCAATAACAAGCTCATTTACCTTAAGTCGCTTACCTGTCCCAGAACCATCAACTCTCACAGGCAACCCCTTAAAGTTCATCGATTGGAAAGTGTCCTTTAAGGCCTTGATTGACCAGAAGCCTCTCCCAGTAAGTGAGAAAATGTTTTATTTGAAAAGTTACCTGGCAGGAGATACACGTAAGGCGGTGGATGGGTTTTTCCACCGGAAAACTCAGAGGATGCATATCAGGGTGCTTGGGCTGTTTTGGATGACAGGTACAGAAGTCCATTCATTGTTCAAAGAGCCTTCAGAGAGAGATTGATGAAATGGCCCAAAATAATCGCTTATGATCCCAAATCACTGAGAGAGTTTACAGATTTTCTCCAAAGCTGTGCAGAAGCTATGCCCCATATTAAAGGTCTGTCAATTCTCAATGACTGTGAAAAAAATCACAAACTTCTGAAGCAGCTGCCTGAGTGGATGGTGCGTAGATGGAGTTGGATTGTTGTTGAGGAGCTGGATCAATCTGGTAATTATCCAAGCTTTCATGCAAAGAGAAGCCAGAATTGTGTGTAATCCCATTGCCTCCCCTTTTTTGATTAATATGAAAACGACAGATGAGGCATTTCCAAATAGAGCTAAAATATTGAACACCAAGCACTCAATTAGAAGACTCCAACTAGGTGACACAAGAAAAGCCAAAGCCACCGTGTTTATTTTGCAAAAATGTAGTATATGGAGTTGCTAAATGTCCAACTTTTGCAGCAAAGCCAATGGATGAGAAAACAGCCTTTGTATTTGAACATCATCTGTGCTTTGAATGCCTTAGGAAAGGCCACAGCAGCAAGGATTGTAGAAAGCGACACTCCTGTGACACCTGTGGTCGGCGTCATCCCACCTGTTTGCACAAAGGAAAACACAAGACCTGCTGCCTCAGGAGATCATGTTAATAATGAAGTCCATATAGCCATGTCCCATGCTTTGACACAAAATGTCTCTGCTACATCCAGCATTGTTCCAGTCTTGGTGTCCTCAGCAACAGAGCCCCATAGAGAAATACTTACCTGCGCTCTTCTCGATACACAAAGTGACTCCACCTTCATTCTGGAAAACTTAATTTCAGAGTTAAATGTAAGTACTCATCCAGTCCAGCTGAAGTTAAGCACAATGACATCTGACATCTGCTCGCTGAGATGCTGTCATTCAACCATACCAGTTTGACCCAGAATCGGACCCAGAAGGAGAGGCTCCCGAAGAAATACAGACTCTGTGGCTGCAGCAGGACGTTTCTGAATGGTTAGTGTGTCTGAATATTACTTAGTTTGTTCGTATGTGTTGTTACATTTACCACCATGTAGCTAGTGGTTAACAGCTAGCGAAACCCGTGTTTGTCTCCAACACAGTCTCCAAACTCTTGGACACTGTTCGCATAGTTTCTGTCTCCAGTCTGCACGTTTCCAGATTTTTTACTGTGACAACCAAGCTCCGTCGTAATATTATTAGGGGGCCAAGCCCGAGGGGCCGAGGGAACGCGTATGCAAGCATACCCTAGGAACCCTATTGTAATTATAAAGATTTTTATTTTTATTTTTCTCCAGCTAAAAGTGGTGCTGCAGGCTAAACCGTGCAAGGGAGAGCAGTGCAATTTGGAGGGTTGGTCCAGACTCCTGCGAATATCTCAGACACAAAAAACTACATACATCCGCCTGCAGGGGGCGCTATAAACTAGGCCAACACGTTTTTGCCTATAACTTCCAAACCGTATGTCGTACATTCAAAATCGCAAAAACTAGAAAACCTACTTTTTCGAACTCCTCCTTGGGATTTTGTCCGATCTGCGTGAAACTTGGCACATATGCTCTTCAGCTGAATCTGATCTAAAGTTACCAAAAGAATTTTGCTCGGTCAAAAAATGCGCAAATTATTCACGAACAAATTTCTGTAGCTAGCTATAAAAATGTAAAGATGAGATCCTTGGTTGCCATGAGACTGGGAAGTGATGAGCTGAATTTGGCGAATTGTGGCCACTAGGGGGCGCTAAAAATATGGGAAGTTTATATTTCTTGAACAGCTACACCGATTTTTACGAAAATTTGGTCGGTATGATGTAGGGCCAATCCTGAGGCCATGTCTTGAAGGTGGTCATGACTGCTCAGTGTGGGCGTGGCATATTACAAGACAAACAACAAACATTAATTTCAGCCAAACTATTATGCTGAGAGCTTTGACATTTACATGGTACATATAGAATACGACACAGTTCTTCCATACCAAAAATTGCACATGTACTCCAGTAGGTGGCGCTATAATGGATGCAATCGCGTTTTTGCCTGTAATTTCCACATTTTAAATAACACATTTGCAAACCTTATAACCATATGTTCCCTGAATAGAGCTGGGTTTTCTGACATAGGACACGCCCACTTCTGCTGCACATTTCGTTCGCTAAATCGCCACATATGCAAAACCTACTTTTTCAAACTCCTCCGTGGGATTTTGTCAGATCTGCATGAAACTTGGCACGTACAACTCTTCAGCTGGACCTGATCTAAAGTTATCAAAAGAATTTTGCTTGGTCAAAAAATGTGCAAATTATTAACAAATTTCTGTAGCTAGCTATAAAAATGTGATCCGTTTGATATCTCGGTCAAACTAAATGCTATTAACACCATTGAATTTGAGTTCCTTGGTTGCCATGACACTGGGAAGGGATGAGCCGAATTTGGCGAATTTTGGAGACTAGGGGGCGCTAAAAAGATGAGAAGTTTATGTCTCTTCAACGGCTTCACCGATTTTTACAAAATTTGGTCGGTATGATGTAGGGCCAATGGTGGTCAATGTGGGCGTGGCTTAGTACAGCAAATCCAAATCGGCACACATTCAGCCTTTTGCAGTTCCGGTGCACTTCCGATTACAGCGAATACCACGGCTCAGACGTTGGCCTGTGTCCTCACTTTTGCCACGAGCCCATCACCCTTTGGGGACAACTTCCGTGGGCTCTGCGGTGCGCGGGGGTCCTTGGCCCCAGTTTATAACTGCTTGCAGTTCTAGTTACCATTAAACTCGCTTCAAACGCCATTGCATAGCGGACCGAAGCGGAGCTAGCCAATTTCAAGCTGACTTCACCATACTCGTAGGCAACTGTAAATACTATCAAAACGTGGCTCGGGTGCAGTTGCTGGGTCCCGTATGGTTGGGACTGATCCTTTTGCGAGGGTCAGTGTCGAGGCAAAGCCAGCTTTGTATTGACCCTCACTACTGAAGCAGTCTGACGTGAAGTGGTTAGCACACACATACAAACTAACAGGAAGCGTAGCCGGCACGTTGTCGTTAAAAATGAAACACAACCACTGTCTCTTCTGTTGTTCTGTGGCTGGGACAGACTATAGGCACGTTTGTTTTATACAACCAACAACTGAACAATTTGCGTGTCTAGCTCTGAGCGACTACTAGGGATGTATATCGTTAATTACCGATACCGATACCTCTTATCGGTACCGATGCTTATCGGTACTCTTATCGATACTACAACATGTAATTTTGTGTAAAAAAAATAAAGACTTTTTTTTTTTTTTAAGATACTTTATCTTAAAAATTATTTATCATGGGGAATTATTTATCATGTATTACATGCAAACACACCCGAAGTTCTCTGCATTTAACCCATCCTAGCTGCGTATATATTGTAAGCATGCACAAATACACACACACACCTTGCAAGCTAGGAGCAGTAGGCTGCTTTTACAGCGCCCGGGGAGCATATGGGGGTTTGGTGCCTTGCTCAAGGGCACCTCGGCAGTAGCCAAGGAAGTGAACTGGCCCCTCTTCAGCTACCAGTCCACTTCCATATTGTAGTCTGTAGCTGGACTTGAACCGGCCACCCTCCGGTCCCCAAGCCAAGTCTCTACCGACTGAGCTACTGCCGCCCCAAGATGATTTACAAGATGTCAAAAGATTCAACCTTCTTTTTATTACCACAAGGTAATAATAAAGCTTCAACAGAACAGAAACTATGCAATTACAAATACTCTGCAACAGATAACCAGGACTTTTATATCTGGCACAACGCAGCATTCCAGAAGGTTTTTGAACTACTCATGTTGTAGCTGCTGCTGCAGGCAAAAAGTGTTGATCCGCGAGTGCAACCATCAGGAAGGAGAGTAATGGTGGGACGCTCCTCAAGCTTAGTTCCATATAAATGCATGGATAATTCATTGTTTTGTCATTTGCGAAAAGCAACATTGACGTCCATGTTGAAAAGGGAGCCTCATATTACATGCAATACAATCAGCAGCCGGAAAAGTCTCGTGACATCTCGCGTGGATAGTTTGTTGCCGGAAGCCAGTATGCTACCGGTGTTTTTGGTTTCTCTCTGTTTCCTGAATATATCCGTACGTGTGTGAATGTGTAAATGAGAGACATTAGCTTATAGCACTCTGTAGAAGGAGCTTTATAAAATTTCCTCCATTGACTTATATCAGTTCATAGGGCAGAGCTGCCACATCCAATATGGGGGCGACGTCGATTTACGGTCCAGCGTTGATACCTTCAGTTTATTATCAGGAATAATGACTGTAAAAGTATCATGTGTTTCATGGGTCTGACTGTGAGACTGCAGTCTGACCCACAGTCACTACCAGCTGCTCTTCAGAGCGGCTTCATTACGATCACTGTAAATGTTAGTGCATTTGCGCACTGGAAAAAAATGTGCGGCTGATTTAACCATGCAAACGCGAACCATGGCTGGCTTGACCGCAGTACAGAACTGGACATGGTGGTGATTTCCCCGCTGTTTCTGAAAACATGTACCACAGTCTATGCTACCTACACACTCTCCTCTTGTCTCTCTTCTTGCTCCAGCATCGAATATGCACACCGCCCCCTAACGTATTAGACGCGTAGCACCGTCGGTCAGACTGGGGGGCTGAAGAAGAACAGAGGCCGCTGACGTCACTCTCCTGCGCCGCTTGGGATTGCGAATTCAAATTGAATTTTGGAACATTTTTTGCGGGGGGCGGGCTAGAAAACGAAAAAGCAATTTCCTCCTAGTTTTCTTTTTAGTCGTGTGACAAAATGAGCAGTCTTGAAGAAGAAAATGAAAATGCAATTTGGATGATTTATTACTCATTTTATTTATGAGTCAAAAAATGCAGCTATATTCTGAAAATGAAAAAGCATTTCTGTTAATCCATTTTAATATTTTTTTTTTTAACTATTTCATTTTCAGTTTTATATATATGCAATATACAGACAGTGCGACGTAGACAGACATAACAAAAGGAAAACATAGGGGCTAATCTCCCTGCCCCACAAAGAGAACCCCCCCTCAAGAAAAAAAAACAAAAAAACAAAAAACACAGTCAGTGAGAAAAGTCAATGCAAATGACTACATTAATTAACTTGGTGTAAGAGATGTGCTAATATGGAATAAATATGGCTGCCAAATTTTCAAAAAGGTATTATATCGTTTTCTAAGGCAATATGTGATTTTTTCCAGGGGGATGCAACTATTCATCTCAAAAGACCACCTGTTAATGAGAAGAGGGGAATCAGATTTCCATGACACCTCAATGTACTTCTTGGCCATTCATAGGGCAACTTCCATGAATTTTAGTTGTGCACTGTTTAGAGAGCCACAAATACTTGTAAAGTTCCCCAATAAACAAAGTTCAGGGTCCACTTGAACATTAACTCCTGTGATTCTGGTTAAAGTGGAACAGATATCATGCCAGAAAGGCCTCAACTTCGTAAACAGCCAGGTACAATGCAGAAAGGAACCAACGTCAGTATCACAATTGAAGCACATATCTGACACGTTAGATTTGAATGAGTGTAATTTTTCTGGGGTAAGGTATAATTGACATAAAAATCCATTTTAATTTGAATTATGGAACAGATTCGCTTCCATAGTTGGTAGGCTCAGGGAGGACCAGTTTATATATGTAGACAACAGAAAAAACGTGTTTTTCATAATATGGGACCTTTAAAGTGGTCGCAAGGATTAACCCCCTCGGGTATAATTGGCAGTTTCTGACTATTTTTGATTTTGCCATCATATTTCACCTTAAGAACTATTTACCTTGCCTTGTTTGGTGTCATTATTTTCAGCACAACCTCAAGTGTGTGACTGTACAGTTACTTTTTTAATTTTGACATACTGTATTAACACAATGGACCTAAAATCACAAAAAAAACCCCCATAAAATCTGAGTCGGAAAAAGTTAGATATTTTTACTGTTAAAAACACAAATATGTTTAACGAACTATTTTTGTTACTTATAATTCAAATATAAATTGTTGTTTGCCAAATTTGTGCATACTTTTTTGAAATTTACCAAGTTATATGTAACTATTTACATTTAAATGCAGGCAATGCCTTAGGCTCAGGTCTCCCTCAGCTCCTTCCAGCTCAATGAAGAGCTTCCACATTCAGCAGTCTCCTCATTGTTTTGACTTGTTAAACAAAAAAACGACTACACTACACACTAAACACACTACACCAAACACTACATAACACCGTAACACTCTACACTCCAAACACGCTAAATGTCACAAATTTCTCAACTCTCAAAACTCGCTATCTCTATCGCTGTCTCTATCGCCGTCACTCTTTCCCCGCCGTCCCTCCCACAACTTCCCCCTGTTCCTCAGCAACCAAATCACGTAGTTTGCCATATCATTTTGTGACTGGTTGGTGTGGTGCCTTTTTCCACCAATACGAAAGGGGGCATCACGTGTTTTTTTGCTCACAAACACTTTCTGCTTGCGGACACTTTCGTGAGAAAAGCCCATTTGTATCATTTCTTCCTGCACCAAATGTGCAGCAAACGTGACAGCAATGATAGCAAAAAAGTGTGGCGTACATTACATATTGTAAGTCCGGTTTTACTTGGCCTATCAACACAAATTAAAAACTGGTATATAGTTTGAAGGCCGCACCAACACATAAATCGGAGCCGAGACTCACTGAGGCTGCGTCTTGCTGCTACATCATCTTAAATTGGTCACGTGATTGGGACGCGCCGGCGCATTAATCGACCTCAGAGGGTTAAAAGACTTGGGACAAGGCTTAGATATGACAACATTGTAACCGTGGCAGAATGTAAAATAGTGGTTTAAAAGTTTAAAGTTTAATGTTTAAAAGTTAGTGCAACAGCAAGCCTTCCCTGAGGAGCTAAATGCCCTTCAAAGAAACCCCCAGGGAGCCAGTCTTTCAAGGTCAAGTCCTCTTTTTAAGCTCATCCCATGTTTGGAGGGAGGACTTCTTCGTGTTGGAGGGAGACTTAAAGGTTCAACTTTCAGTGTGGAACAAAGGCACCCTGTAATTCTCCCAAAGGATGGCCATGTCACCAAGCTGATTCTGTCCCACTTTCACAGTCATGTTTATCATCAAGGGCGAAATCAAACCTTGATGGAGCTCAGAGCCCATGGGTTTTGGATAATAGGTGGGAGTATAACAGTGGGAGAGTTTGTTAATAAATGTGTGCAGTGCCGTAGACGAAGGAGACCGACTGAAGAGAAAAAATGGCTGACCTTCCTGAGGAGCGCTGTAAGATCTCGGCACCATTCACATTTTGTGGAATGCATTGTTTTGGTCCCTTTGCTATCAAGAACGGTTGTAAGGAGATCAAGAGATATGGGCGAATCATTACATGTCTGTCTTCCAGAGCAGTTCATATTGAAATGCTGGACGACCTGTCCACATCCTTCATGAATGCCTTGAGGTGCTTCTAAGTTTGCGAGGAGCTGTTTCCCAGCTTCACTGTGATCAAGGCACAAACTTTGTTAGCGCCAGTCATGAGCTCAAAGAAGCCCTTAAACAATGTGACAGTGAAGCACTCAAAGCCTTCATGGCCAACAAGCATTGTGTTCAATGCCCCCTCAGCTAGTCATGCAGGTGGTGTCTGGGAGCGGCAGATACGAACCATTCGAAGTGTCCTTAATGTCAGCATTGCACAGTGTCCTGGAAGACTCGATGATGCATCGCTCAGAACCTTGTTCTATGAGGCAATGTTGATTGTAAACAGTATTCCTCTCAGTGAGGATGTTATCAATGATCCAAAGTCGCTGGAATCTACTACTCCAAATCATCTTATTTTGATGAAGGCCAAGGTTGCTCTACCACCTCCTGGAAACTTTGTGAAGGCAGATTTATATACAGCAAAAAGATGGCGAAGATTCCAGTACTTGGCGGAGGAATTCTGGAGTAGATGGAAAAGGGAATACCTTCTGAATCTCACCTTGAGACAAAAATGCCATGTTCCTCAGCGTAACTTAAAGGTGAATGATGTGGTCATTATCAAGGAGCACACCCTTCCAAGAAATGAGTGGCACATGGGACGAGTTTTTGAAACTACAGAAGGATCTGATTGGTTGGTTCGCCATGTCAAGGTTCAAGTTGGAGAGTGCAGGTCAGCGATAAAGCAAGGTTTTCCTTCAAAACCAACAATCATTGAACGGCCCATTCAAATACTGGTACTCTTACTGGAAAGCAATCAACGTGTTGTATAAAAGGGGTCAATTGTTAGTTATGAATTTTGATTAGTTGCTGTGTTGATTGGTAAATTGTTGAGGTTGTAGCCAACTCCAACAATTGGGAGTGGGAGTGTAAGTGGCCACAAGGGGTCTTCATACCTGATTTGTTTCTATGCATGCTCCAGGGTATCTTCATGTGCCTCGGAAACAGTATACGGGTTTTCGGTGTTATCACATGCTCCTTTTTTGTCACACACATATGGCAAGCTTTTGCCAGGGTAGCCTGCAGGTTTGGAGCAATCGAGAGGAATGAAGGAATTAACTAAAACTAAGTATGTTCAGTCATGATGCTATGGTTTATGTAAGCACGACTTTAACTGCGGTGTTTGTTTACTGCCAGAAGAGATATGAGTTGGAGCTGGTATGTGTCGGAGTGCAGAGTTTATGCCCTTGGTAGGCGAAGTGAGGTAAATGTTTGGTGTGTCTTGCATGTGTATGTAAGCGTTGGTGGCTACAATGAATTGTGTTGTTAAATTGTATGAATGTGGACGAGGGGCGGGAATGTAAATTTAACTTGTTGTATATTTTAGTATGTGCAATTTTGTAATGAAACCTTTCGTGTGTGTTTTAGTTTCACGGTGGCAGAAGATAAATAAGAGATTGTACACCAGTCGAGCTCCAGCCTTTACTTTTGAATGCCAAGGGACCGTAACAGTCACTAACCACTGCCTACACCTCCATAACCCTAACCCACAGGCAGAGTTATGGGCCTGATGGTCCTACAAGAGAGAGCCAGGTGGTTAAACCTCACCAACCTTGCTACGAAGGATACAGAGGATCTCCTGGATACGCAGGTTGTCACACAGGGTTCTCTTTGGCTCATCTGTAGCCTCAATCCAGAAGAGATGTAAGGACAAAAAAGGAAAAATTAAGTCCTAAACCTCTGCCTGCCAAGTAAGGCTCATTTGTGCAGGTGGTGAAAAGCAGGAAGAGGGCTGTTTGACGCACCGTTCACATAAGAGGAGCAGGCAGGCACTGCTCTTTTCACCTCAACTGTTCTACTCCGTCCTTGTTCCAGGTGAGGCTCAGTGGGACCAGTTTGCAGCTGCACTCACAGCAGGGGCTAGCTGTAGCAGAGAAAGAGTCCCCAGTGAGAAGAAGAGACAAAGTACTTGTTCGTGGTTCCACACGTGTCTCACAAGCACTGTCAGGTGTCAGACTGCAATAAAGTTGTCCCAACTGAATTAGGCAAAATGCAGAGGGCACAGTTGATTTTAAAAAACAAAAACAAAATTGTTTACAACCAATACAGTCTCCTACATACGAGGCCTCTCCAGGTGTTGGCTCAAGAGGCTGCCATTACAAAATTGGTTAGTTGGCCAGTGGTTGTACGAAGTCAGAATGGGTGCTGAGAACGATAGACAAGGGCTACAGACTTCAGTTTGCTATTTTTCCACCACAGTTCAAGGGAATAAATTATTCTCCATCTCAGGGAGAGTCAGCTTGTAAATTACAAGAAGAGATCCACTCTCTGCTAGTCCCGCCTGGTTAGAGCGAGGAAGGGTTTTATTTAAGTTACTTCATAATCCCAAAGAAAGTGGGATGAGGCATCTGGGCTATGTTAGACCTCAGGGCCTTGAATAGATATCTTAGAAAGTAAAAATTCGGGGGGGGGGGCGGTCATGTGATCCGGATCAAGATGGACGCTTGAGACTTTTCTCCGCTCCAGGCTTCAAATAAATCTGTATCTTTCTCGATAACATCAGCCAAATTGTACTTCAGAGATGCCTAGATGCAGCAAGACAAGGACTTTCCTATTTTTTCACCGTCGGGCTCTGCCGTTAAGAAGAAAACTGTTCAACAAGCGGCCTCACATGTCCTGAGCGAGGCTAACCGAGGTGATGCTAACACCCCGGAGCTAACGCTATCTGACCAAGCAACTGTGGAGCAGATCTTGGCTGAAGTAAAGTCTGTGGCCTCCCGGGTAAACGACATGGATGAATCAGTTGGCGCTCGTCTGGACATCATTGACGGCGCACTGAGCGAAATAAAAGTACCTGTCACCTCGGTGGAGAGCTCTCTGTCGGCTCTCTCTAACCGAGTGACGGACCTGGAAAAGCGCATGGATGAGGCCGAGGAGAGGGTCTCCGCGACGGAGGACAACCACGGTGCCCACGGCACCTGCATAGCCGCCATGGAAAAAACACTGAAGCAGCTGCAGTTGAAAATCGACAACTTAGAAAACCGCGGCCGACGTAAAAACTTGAAAATTATCAACCTTCCAGAGAAAACGGAGGGCAACACTCCCCTTGCGAACTTTCTCCAGACAACATTACCGACTTTGGTCGGCCTGCCTACTGACTATCCCCCACTGGAGATCAAGCGCGCCCACCGAGCCCTGGCTCCTGCTCCGGCTCCAGACAAGCCCCCGAGAAGCGTCTTGGTCCGGTTTCTACGATATTCTCAAAGAGAGGCTGTACTAAGAGCAGCAATAAAGAAACGCGACATCCATCATGGCGGCTCCCAGTTACGGTTCTACCCTGATCTGTCTGCGGAGGTCCTCCGAAGGCGGCGAGAGTTTGACACCGTAGGGAAAGCACTGGCTCGTCATAATAAATATCGAGGATTTGCCTACCCAGCGCGCCTCCAGTGTCTCCACGAAGGTCAAATCCGACTTTTTGACACCCCTGAGTCCGCGGCTGCATTTCTGGACACTCTTAAATGAGGTAATTTCTTACCACTTGTAACGGAGAAGGATGGATCTTTTATGTACACTGAGCCCCCATTGAACAATGTGCATTCTTTGTGACCACCACATAGACTCTGAGAGAACAGTTTATACAAGGGTGCCGGTTTAATTTGTAGCTTTCTCCCTTAGAAATAAGGTGATTTTAGTTTCTTCTTCGGAATGCATAAACACTGATAATTTTGCATTGTACTCAGTTTGATCTCACACCTTACAGTGCTTTTTATTTTCCATGATGTTTTCTTACAAGTATAGCACTTGCATTTTTAATTTAGCTTTAACAGGTCATATGCCCTTGTGTCAATTTAATGTGTAATCTTAATTTAAAGTACACCTTGCACAAATGTTGTGGTCCAAGCACAATCCGGAAACCCATCATTCTGGGGTGTTTCTCGGTGGTACTCATTAGTTAGCCTGGGGTATGGACACTGTCTTGGGTGTCTAAGTTGTTACTGTGATAACTGTTAAGT
Source organism: Diplodus puntazzo (assembly GCA_963678695.2). Lineage (NCBI taxonomy): Eukaryota > Metazoa > Chordata > Actinopteri > Spariformes > Sparidae > Diplodus > Diplodus puntazzo. The sequence continues at coordinate 22,781,026 of OZ023167.1, read as the reverse complement.
TAGGATTTGGACTATGCTTAGAATGCCCAGTGACTTCTTTTGGGGCAGTTTTTTCCTGTCGTTTGGGGATAGGATTGGGGTGGGTAAGCGATGCTGTTTAAATTTTGTGTGTTTTAGTTTCCTTTTGCTAAATGACCGGAGTCTAGGTTCACTCTTTTCTATAATTGCTTATACCCTGATTATTTCCTCTACACTCAGTACTTGTTACTCAGTTATTTTCCAGCTTTGTGGCTCTTATGTCTGGTGCACTTAAACTCACTAATTGGAATGTTCAAGGATTGGGCCATGTAATTAAGAGGAAGAAGATTTTAACGTATTTGAAAAAACAAAAATCTGACATAGCATTACTTCAGGAAACAAGGCTATCTGATACAGAACATCTGAAACTCAAAAGTGAGTGGGTAGGCAAAATGTACTTCTCCTCCCATTCACAGAATAAGAAAGGCACAGCTATTCTCATAAATAAGAACCTTCCTTTCATTTTGGAACATGAAGAAAAATATTCAGAAGGGAGATTTATATTGATTACGGGTTCGATCTTTGAACAACATATAACTATTCTCAATATTTATGCCCCAAATAATGATTCACCTCAGTTTATGTCACAAATGATTTTGATGTTTAACCATCATTGCAATGGCCTGGGCTTTTTAGCTGGCGACTTTAATTGTAAAATGAATGCTTCTCTGGATAAATCCTCCTCTGCAAACATATCTAACCTGAGGTCGTCTGCCGTTCTTAAAAATGTATGCACTGATACCGGATTAGTTGATATATGGCGACACTTAAATCCTAAAGTGAGGGACTACACGTTTTATTCACATCCTCACAATTCCTATTCTAGACTAGATTATTTTTTTATTCCCAAAAACTTTTTACAATCTGTCCAGACCTGCTATATAGATCCTATTGTTTTATCAGACCATGCTCCGGTACATCTGTAAATTAATCCAGTATTTAACATCCCTAAAACTCCCACTTGGAGATTCAACACGTCATTTTTGAATAGTGACTCTTTTTGCACCTTTGTCTGGAACAACTTATCGCAATTTTGGCTCGATAATAAAAGCTCTCCGGTGTCCTCTGCCACAATCTGGGACGTGGCTAAGGCCACTTTACGTGGACACCTTATTTCCTTTGGTTCTCATCAGAAAAAAGCCTCAGAGGCAAACAGAAAAAACCTTGAAAAAGAAGTGATTAGGCTGGAGCAAATACATAAACAGTCACCCACACCAGCAAATTTAAAGGCACTAGTGGCTGCTAAGACTGAACTTAAAATAGATCATACTTGTCATGTCCAGAAACTATTACTTTACACTAAACAGAAATATTATGAATTTGGTAATAAGTCTAGTCGCTTGCTTGCCCACCAACTGAAAAATCAAAATAATGATCGCTCAATTACCTTGATTAGAACACAGAATGGGGATGTCACATGTGATCCAGTGATTGTCAATAGCACTTTCCGGGATTTTTATAGGTCTCTGTATAGTGCAGAGGAAGCTGACGCCGCTGCTATCGCCTCACATTTGAACAATATTCCTTTGCCTACCATTGGGGAGGAGGATCGTTCCAGCTTAGACGCTGCATTCACGCCTGAGGAGGTTTTAGCCGCAATCCAGTCTATGCCAAATGGGAAGTGTCCAGGCCCAGATGGGTTCCCATTGGAATTTTTTAAGAAATTCTGGCCAGAGATCCACCCAATTTTTATGCCCGCCATCAATGGTATTTTAAGAGACGGCATTCCCCCCTCCTGGAGATATGCTTCCATTAGCTTACTTTTAAAAAAAGATAAAAACCCTTTGGATCATTCATCATTCAGGCCTATTAGTTTACTTAATGTGGACTACAAAATTGTTGCAAAGACACTGGCTTGGAGATTGGAAAAGATCCTTCCAAAAATAATAAACCCAGATCAGGCAGGGTTTGTAAAATCTAGATATGGCACAGACAATGTGCGCCGTGCTCTAAATATTGTTCAGTATCTTAGCTCCCACAAAAACCCAGCGTTAATAGTCTCCCCTCGATGCCGAAAAGGCCTTTGACCGAGTCTTTTTTGTTTCTGGTATTAGAAAAATTTGGTCTGGGCCCTAACTTCATTAATATGATTAAAACCTTCTACTTAGACCCAATAGCGACAGTTAATACTAACGGCCTGTTGTCTGATGGCTTCCCGGTGCGCAGGGGCTGCAGACAGGGGTGCCCCTTATCACCTTTATTGTTTACATTGTTTATTGAGCCTTTGGCCGAGGTCATCAGAACTAACCCTGATATATCTGGAGTTAGGGTGGGTGAAGAAAAACACATTATTTCATTATTTGCAGACGATGTCCTTTTATATCTCAATGATCCTGAGAAATCAGGAAATTCGGCAGTTTTAAAATCTATAGCCACATTCAGTGCTCTGTCGGGTTATAAGATTAACTTAAGGAAGTCGGTCGCTACCCCTTTTAATATCCCCCAGGCAGTGTTGTGCCTGAACGCGTTCAATGAACGATCGTTCATGAACTCGTTCATATTTTGGGCGAACGTGAACAGAACGTACTGTATTCTGCCTGATGAACGTTATTGTGAACGCATTCATTCTGGCGTTTGTGAACGGCGCGTTCTCTCAGTTTAACTTCGTTCAACACAGTGCCAGATTTCCATCGAGCCTTACAGGCAAAAACCGGCTAAAACACACCGTGAACAGGCCTTAATATGTAGCACCCAAAAAACACCCAATCCAGCTGTTGTGTATAAAAAGGACGCTGGACAAGTGGTTTGTGCATCTCGCTTCACTTTCGGTCAAAACGAAACTTAACTAACGTTATTTCAGACAGAAACAGCTGCATACCAAACATGCACTGGGGCATTACCAAACGAACACAGATTAATTAGTCCTGAACAGACATAACAGTTTTAAAACCAAGAAACAGCTGATCACAACAGTCAGTCCATCACTTCATCCGCGGACATTAAGATGAACAACTGAACAGCCGCTGAGATCCAGGAGATGCAGCGTCTCCTCGGTCTCTGTAGCTGTTTGGTTGTGTTAGCTTGATGTTGTGTCAGCAGGCTAAGGGCGGTCGCTACTTTCAAATTAAAAGCCCCCCGCTAAGAACCCAGTTCTAAACTGCAATGGGGTGCAATGTAAAGTTCTTATTTTGAAGTCAAATTCGCTGTTAAAAGTTCACAGCCCAACTTCGAGCTTCACGTCACATGTTTACGCCTACCTCAGAGGCGGCTTTTGGAAAAGGAGGAATATTGCACCTTGGTTTTAGAAAGACAGGCCGGCACATTGCCGCACTTACCTTGGAGTAAATGTGCCGCCTTTTCTATCTAAAAAGGGCTACTGGCAACACCAGCCACCACAGAGTCGCTACGCCGCTTGCGTCATCAATGTGCTCAGCATGGAGACAAAAACAAATGAAGGCTTAACATCTGTTTTTTTTATTGTGATATATCTAAAAAGTTTTGGAGTGTTGTTGAATCTCATTTTTTGATGCTGCCAACTCTGTCCATTCTCTTACCCTGAAACATGTTATTTGCTACTATATTAACCTAGAAGATGATGCTCTTGAACACATGATGAACTTTGTTATCCTATGCAAAATGTTCTATTCTCAAACAAAAATTTGCAAAATCACTACCTAAATTTGCTCCTTTTCTCCTGGAACTGAGCTCTTTGCTTAAATCTCTGATTTTGTTAAATAACAAAAAAAGTAATACCTTACTGAGTCATTTTGAAACGTTTTCCCTGAAGCCACTGTCTGAACTATCTATTTATTTATTCTTTTATTTTTCCCTTTCTTCTTCTTCTTTTTTAAAATTACTTATTATTTATTTACTTATTTGTGTATTTTTTTTATTTTTTATGTTTTATTTGTACTCTATCCTGTACCACAAGCCTGAAACGGCACATTGAACTAAAGCACCCGGTGAGCATTTCAAGGTCTGTGCAAGTGAATAAAAAATCAAAAGACATGGCAACAGTGAGCCAAAACAGATCCTCTAACACCCAGATCACATTAACGGCGTGCAGTAGCGGCTCCACTGTCTTCATCTCCCAGCCGCAGCTGGACAACCTGGTTTTGCAGTATATTGTGGGAGAGCTGCAGCTTCAGTGTTAAAACTGATAAAATAATAGCTGTCTGTGGTTCTAGATGGGCTGTGGCAATAATATTGAAAAATAATAGCTTGCATCAACATATTGAAAAAAAAAAACGAACTATGAACTCGTTATTTTTTGGAACTGTGAACTTAGTTCAAATTTTTGAATTATGAACTATGAACTGAACTAGTTCATTTTAAAATTTGTGAACTGAACTTTGAACTAGTTCATGTAGAAAGTGAACTTTCCCAACACTGCCCCCAGGATATGCCAATACAATCTCCTTTTCAAGTGTCCAGGAAGGGTTTCAAATACTTAGGTATCTTTGTCACTCCTGATTTAAATAATCTGTTTGAAATTAATTATTCACCCTTAATCCAAAAGGTTTAGAATGATCTGACAAAATGGGCCTCCCTACCAACTTCTCTTCTTGGGAGAATCAACACTATAAAAATGAATATTCTCCCTCGATTCAATTATCTATTTCAAAATCTCCCATGCTATTTGACCCCTGCCTTTTTTAAGTCACTAAATGTTCATATTTCTCGCTATATTTGGAATAATAAACATCAAAGAGTTAAGTTCTCTCTACTCACTAAGCCAACGGATTTGGGAGGCTTGTCCCTGCCCAATCTACAATTATATTATTGGTCAGCACAACTTAAAATTATGTCAAATTGGTTTATGAACAGGAAAGACTCCTTATGGTTGGGTCTTGAATCTCTATGTTGCTATCCCAGAAGGCTTAACTCTCTTCCTTTTATCAATAATGTTGATCAGTTAAATCATCTCAAGAACAACATAATTGTTTATAACACACTACTGGTTTGGCGAGATGTGAAGAAATACTTGAATATCCCCCCTGTCTTCTCTCTCTGTTCTCCCTTGGCTTTGAATCCAGATCTACCAGCACAGATTAGGAGTATTGGTTTGTTGGAGTGGGCATCTAAGGGCCTATCAAACTTTACAGACCTGTTGGTCTCCGACTCTTTTAAGTCATTTGATCAAATCAGGGTGGATTTTAATATTCCCCACAAAGATTTTTATAAATATCTCCAAATTCGTCATTTTATAGGGTCTCTCTTGAGGGCAGATAGGATCCGCATGAGAGTGTCAGAGTTGGAGAACACTGTAGTTCTGGCCAAATCTCCCAAAGGACTGATCTCAAAGATTTATACTTCACTATTTTACTCTGATTCTTCAGGCTATGACTCTCTGTTGTTGTGGGAGCGTGATCTAGAGGTGACATTCAACCGTGTAGACTGGGACAAGATCTGCAGCGGGGTTTTCCCTAAATGTACATCAATTTCTATACACGAACAGAATTTTAAATTTTTTCACCAAACTTATTACACACCTGTTCGCCTCCAGAGAATGTTCCCTGGCACCTCCAACCTTTGTTATAAATGTAAAATACACAAAGGTACATTTATTCATTTGTTTTGGTCATGTGATCGCATTCAGACTTTCTGGAAGGGGGTTCACTCTGTAATTCAGGAGGTCATTGGTTAACAGCTTCTGTTGACTCCTTCTTTCTGTCTACTTAACTATGCTCCAGATACTTTCTTGGACACGGACACCAAATCTCTGTTGATAATTCTATTGTTTTTGGCTAAAAAATGTATCTTGCTGCAGTTGTCAACTCCCCAGGTCCCTACAGTGGACATGTGGATATCACAGATTTCTGCTCTTATTCCTCTCGAGAAATTGACTCATGATCTTAATCACAAATCGGACAGGTTTTGGAGGATCTGGAAACCTTTGCATTCCTTTTTACAGAAGTTACAAATTCATCATCTGTCCCTGGAAGATGAGGACTGTATGCCCTTTCATTCACTTATTGTATGTGCTCTTCATTTACCTGTCTCCTGTCATTTCTTTATTTACTTATTTATCTTACGTATGTGTAAAAATATATAACGCGTCGCTCACTGTTAGTTTGGGGTGGGATTTTGTTTTGTGCTCTGTCTGATTTGTTTGTTTGTGTTTGTTTTTATAATGTTTGTGTTTATAAAAGTGAAAAACCAATAAAAAAAAAAAAAAAAAAGAAAGTACAAATTCAGAATGTTGACTCACACGTCACTTCTGCATTCCGTGCACCCTGTCAATCATGTCAATGTCAATCAACCCAAAAGATGCATATTTCCACATTCCCATATACCCTCCACACAGGAAATACCTACAATTTGCCTATCAGGGGTTTTCCTACTTTTGGCCTCTGACCCAGCCCGAGGGTGTTTGTAAAATACACAGAGGCAGCATTAGGCCCCGTGAGCGAGAAGGGCATACGTGTGGCGACAAACATAGACGACTGGCTCATGTCAGCTTTCTAGTAAACTTTTGCAGAGTTTACTAGAAAAAGGTAGAGCGTTTTCTACCATAGAGGTTTATTTGGCAGCTATATCAGCTTGCCATGTGGGTTTTGATGGCCACACAGTGGGACAACACTTGCTGGTGTGTCGGTTTATGAAGGGAGCACAGAGAAAGTTACCCTCAGTAAGATCAGTAGCACCATCATGGGATCTGCCAACAGTCATGGAGGCTATTTCACAGGCACCCTTTGAAACCCTAGAACAGTGTACATTGATTGGCATTACTGATGGTCCTGACCTCTGCTAAGAGGCTGGGAGAAATGCACACTTTGTCTGTGAATAATACTTGCATGAAAATTGCACAACTGTGCAAAGTGGTGGGTCCCTGTATACCTATAGAGCTGAAAAACTTTCAACTCTACTTCTGCAGAGCACGAATGGCGACAGACCTTGTGTCCAGTCCAGGCTCTGTTGATATATGTGGACAGGACAGCAATTGCCATTGCACTTACTTACACTAGTGGAGGCTCAGAACCTCCAGCAGGTCTGTGTGCACATTCTACTAGGAGACTGGCATTATCCTGGGATCTTTTCAGGGGAGTCCCAATTCAGGATATCTGTGTGGCAGCTAGCTGGTCTTCGCTCCTGGCTTTTGCTCGGTTCTACAGCCTGGATGTTACAACACCCTACTTAGCTCGTGCAGTGCTGAGTGTAGGGGTAACTGGGAACAGGGGTTATTCGCTAGAATAAGTCTGCTGTCAGGGCTGGTTCCAGTAATGAGCTCTTAAGCAATCCAGGAGTCAGTATATCCCATAGCGAGATATGAAGCAAATGAAAGAGAACTGTAGGTTATTTGCATAACCCCGGTTCTCTAAGTAGAATGAGCGAGTGTCTCATCAGACCACCCTCCTTGCTGGTGTGAAGCGAGGAAGAGGTGGGCTAAATTTTTTTAATGATGAATAAAATTATGTCAGCCCTTTATAAAGGAAGGGCTGGTGGCTCTACGACATTCACGTCATCAGGGCCAGCCTATGGGCTGCCGTAATGTAATAAAGAGCTTCTGTTGAGGGCACGCAGGGGCATTACCTATAGTGAGACACGCACTCATGCTACTTAGAGAACTGGGGTTATGCAAATAACCTAAAGTTTCCCTGCCTTGTTCATAGTATTTTCTGTTGCCAAGCAACCAACCAGAGTATACACGCACATGTATCAAATCCTCTGCCTTGCCTAATCATCTAGCAAGGTGGAACAAACACGTGTCTTGTTATGTCATCTATTACATATGTAGGTGCCATGAATCCATATGTGTAGCATGTTTAAATGAAGTGATAGGTACTGTTTGGATTGTGGGTGTTTTCATGAGGCTGTGTTTTGTTGTAAATCCACGGAGGCGGATAGTTTAGGGAACACTTAACTCAGAATTTTGCTTAAATCTACTACTACTTCAATGGAGGTCTCAAGAAGACTCAATTAGACTTAATAAGAATAATAAGAGTGTTGTTGTATATTGCATGGTGGTCAGAGTAAAAGATATAGCCGTCAAAATGTTCTCACATAACTCAAATTAGAAACATTTTGACTAATTAGTGGGCTGTGTAAGGGGAGAGTGTTACAGGGATTCAGGAAATAGGAGGTGGACCCAAATGCACAGCAGACTCAGGAGGCAGGATAAGGAGGAAACAAAAAACGAGCTTTATTAAACAAAAGGCGAAATCCACAAAAACCAGGAGCACAAAGAAAATTAGTCCAAGGACCAAAAAGAAAGAAAGTAGCAAAAAACGCAGAAACCAAAGTACCAACAAAAAAGGCAAAGTACAAATCAAACTAAGTAATAACAGAAATCAAAATCCAAAACATACCAAAAACTGGAGACAAGATCGGAAACACAAGGAAAGGGCGGGAAATATCACACCAACAGGAACAGAAGCAATGAGCTGACAAAGGGTACATGGGAAACCAAGGCTTAAATACACAGACACACTGATGAGGGAATGAGGAACAGGTGGGGAGCAGAGGGGGGCAGGTGAGATAATGAGGGAATCACAAAGGAGAAAGCATGGAGGAAACAATACTGACAGACAGAGGGAGACAAACATACACAAGAGGGAAAGCACAGAGGGAAGATCACAGGAGACTCTTGCTGTGTCCCAATTCAGGGGCAGCATCCTTCGGAGTGCGCATTTGAAGTGCAATTACGTCACTACACCGCGCGAAGCCTGCTACTATCCTTTGTGGCTATAAATTGCCCAAGATTCGTTGCGCGCCCAAAGAGAATAAATAAATAAATAAATAATGGCGACCTCAAGTGGCGCAGATCTTGTATTTAAAGGTCCCATATTATGCAAAATACACCTTAGAGCGGTTTTCTATCAATAATATGCAGCCCCGGCCTGTCTACATTCCCCCCGGTATGAAAAAAGTTCAACCTCTCCCTTTTTTGCTTTCTCCGCCTTTAGAAAATGTGTGCTTATACAGGCCAGTTGAAGATAGTCTGTCGGTGATGTCACCGACAGATTAGATGCGTCCCCCTAGGTTGGTGGCACCGCCCCAGGTGAAGGTTTGCCACACCCTAAGGAATTATCTAAACGGCGACATTTTTTTCTGCTCGGTTAGAAAATGGCCAATGTACGTCCGGGAAGAAGTGGTTGCTCTGTCGTTGGCTGCACTAACGAGCACCAGAGTCTTTTTAAACCTCCCTCATCGGGGGTCTTGAGGACTCAATGGAGTAATCGGCAGACTTATACTCAAAGGAATACTTGCAGACCAAGGACATGTAAGTATACAAATAATGTGCTGTGTGTTTCTGTAGATTAGGCTGAACTCGTGCGTGATGTACTGTGTGTTTTGCCATTGAGAACAAGGTAAGGTTAGCGGCTAACCGCTAACATTAGCTTCTCTGACCACACAAAGTAGTGCTACAGCAGAATCATTGTGTGTAGTACGTTTCTGATCTCGCACATTATGTAATATGTGTCCTAGGGAAATGTCTGCATGTACAGGTATTTAGCTGTGTTTATTTAGCAATTTTACACGAACTAACCAAGCAGTATCACCTAGTACCAGCTAACGCTAACCGCGAGCTTCCAAGCTAATGCTAACCGAGCCCCTAGTTCGCGATCAACACGGTATCCACATGAACCCAGAGACGCGGTCGGTCAAGCAGTACATGCACACACCCTTTGGCGGGTCCAAGTTTTCAGGATTTTGTGAAATAATGCATTTGAAAATGTTTTCTAAACTGGAATATGTTGGCATAGGCCGGGGCAAAACGAGTGTACTGTTGACTGCTACATAGAGCCTGACCCGCCGCTATCCTCTGCCGGGCCGGGCTGGGCTCTTGACCAAGCATTTGTGCTTTTTTGTTTTAAATAACTCAAAATAATGACCATATTTCCAGCTAGAAAACTCGCATCTCTCTCCTCCCTCCATTTTTGTGTTGCTGCGTGGTGTACACATGAGTTATCCTCATGGCTAAAACGTGACTTGTGACATCACTCCCCGAGATGCAAGAAGAAAGCAAGAATATACATTTTTACTAAGGATAATGACAAAAATAATTGTAACGCACTACTGGTTTGGAAATATTAACGCGTTAGATTACTCGTTACTGAAATAAAGAGGTCAGATTAGAGTAACATAACACCTTACAGCCTTTAGTGCTTTAATTATACTATAACAGTGCTGTCATGTGTTACTCCTATCCATATCTGGGAATGCTGTACAGGTAAATTAAACTGTGATTACTTGTTGAGAACATTTGCCCATTTCTTGCAATTGTTTTCATGTTTTATTGTCTTTTTACTGTCCAAGACTCTACCTGGCTGCACTGCATTACAATGAGAAGGCTGATAGGGGACAAGCCACCACATCATCAGGGGATCCTCTTTTCAAACTGAGCTTTCCAAAGTCCTGGAAGGGAGAGTGCAGAGCCAAACCAGTGAAGACAGACACGACATTCCCTAAGTTTTACAATCTTTTATTTGAAACTCTCAAATTTAAAATAAACATGGACACACAGGCATCACACAAAAGGTTGAAAACAAACACTTAAAATCTGAATTCTTTTAAGATGGTTTTCAAAATAAATAATAAGGAGAATGTATAAATAAGAAGTAATTAGGATAAATAAGAGAAACTTTACAATACTGCAGCACAAGGCTTTTTGGTTCTACTGCAATTTTCCTGTAAACATACATTTTTGTTTATTGCACTGCAGATTGCGGTGATGCACTGTTGGACCTGATCTCGAGAAGGTCTTCCAGGACCTTCCCCATATGTGAACGAGGTGCTGAAACTCATAATCGCTGAAGACCTCTGGGACCACACAGACAGGCAGCATAACTCTCACTCTCCGCCCCAGAGAGCCCCAGCACCAGCTTACAAAGCTTCTGTAGGCTATATTGACTGAACACAATTCAATATAAAGTCAGCACTGAATGTTTACACCCATGGTAACTAGATACTTTCTTTGTTATTATTTTCATATTGATATTGAAGTTAATATATAAAGTCAAACTGTTTCACTTCAGATATTTATTTTCTTGTTATTTTATTCATGTCAACACATGTTTACAAATGTTTCTTTACAATAAAACATTTGTCCTAACTGTTCTGTGTTTTCATTGTTTGATATGTAATTTTCATGTTAATAAGTAAAAGATAATAAAATGTAAGCAATGTAAGATAGAGGAAGCAGTTATGTACTTTTAATCATAACACTTTTACGATAAATGAATAGTATTTATGTGACTAAAAGCTTACTGCACTATTCCCCTCAGACGTAAAGATTCATAGTCTGCCCGATAAATGTTCAGTGCATTCTGCAGTGCAGATACATTCAGGCAGACAGGTTACAGGCCAGGGTGGTCCACCATGCTTGATGGTGGTTCAGGATGCTGCTGTAGTCTTCGTGTAACCTAGAAATTATGAAAGGTAAGTTAGTGACAATAGATTAGAGAAAAGAGAGACAGCAAAATGACAACCATGTTTGTCCAGTGTTAACACTTAATTGTGTTATTTCCATACAGCAGATATTCTCAGGTTCTGTAGGCAATTGTTCACAATTGCCACAGGAACACCTGTTTTTATGCAGAATTTTTATTATTCATTGGAAACTATAATAGGCAATCATGTCGCATTGTTTCTTTTGTAATATATCTAAAGTTTATAAACCGTTGTAACTGATTAAGCTAGAAAAATTTGCATTTCCTACGAAAATACAGTGTGAATGCTGAAGTCTGAAGCGAAATCTGCTGAATGTACTTCCGAAAAGCTGAAAAAGTCGAAAAGCTGAAAAGTTGAAAAGGTCAAGGCCGAAAGAGCTTAAAAAGTTGAACATGTTGATAGCTGAACACTTTCTGTAGCTGAACATGAAGCTGAATGTATAAAGAAGCTGAAAAGGCAGAAAGATGAACATTTTAAAAAGATGAAGAGACAGAAAAGTTGAAAAGGGCTGAAAGACTTGAAAAAGCTGAAGATTTTCATAGGTGAACATGAAGCGGAATGTTTGAAGGAGTTGAAAAGGCGGAAAGATGAATATCTGAAAAGGCTAAAAAGCTGTCGAGTAAGAGGTTTGAAAGAGCTAAAAGAAAAAGGTGAAAAAAGACTGAAAAGGGAGAAAAGTTGCAGAGTAACAGGGTTGAAAGAGCTTAAAAAGTGAAAAAAGACAGAAAAGGCAGAAAACTTGTAGAGTAGGAGGACAGAAAGAGCTTAAAAATGTGAAAAAAGACTGAAGAGGTGGAAAGTGAAAGGGAGAAAGAGCTTAAAAAGGTGAAAAACGACTGTAAAAGGCCGAAAAGTTGCAGAGCATGGGGTACAAAGAGATTAAAAAAGTGAAAAAAGACTGAAAAGGTGGAAGGTTAAAGGCAGAAAGAGCTTAAAAAGGTGAAAAAAGGCTGCAAGGTGAAAAGCTAAAGGCAGAAAGAGCTTAAAATGGCTGCAGACATGCTGCAGCAGGACCAGGGACAGAGACGAAAATGTCCCCCATAAGGAATGAATGGGAAAACGCCTCCCAAACTCCTGCGATTTCTGAAAAAACTGTGAGAGTTATCGTCAAAATAATTGTATGTGAGTGACAGGAGGAGTTGCTGAGTGCGGTCATGTCGTTTTTATTTCTGGAGAGTGCAAAATGAGGGCGGGAGAGCGAGAGACAAATCAGGTAGCGTCTGCTCATTTCCAGAAAATTCGGCTCAAAATTAACATTGCGGCTTATGGGACAGCAGTGAGAGTTGCTGTCGCTCTCGGGCTTCTAGATCCAAAACCGTAAGTCCCACATCTGAAATAAGACCATCAGCTGAAAGCCAACAAGATTTCCTACATTTCTATGTGTATATTGTTGTGTATAAGGTTTGGAGTCGAAATCAAGCCGAAGAGAGTTTTGTTTCCCGTTTTCGGGGCTGCTCTGCCCTCTGGGGTGCGGCAGTTGGTGATGTCACTCACTCTAGCCGAGGCAATACACACCCATTATAAACTCAGAAGACGGGCTAAAAATCGCTCAAACTAAAACTGCGATTATTTCAAAACCATACAAGATTTTTTAAAACTGAATACAGGTCCAATAGTTCAAGATCTGCTGAGTGCTTTAAAGTTTGAATGATGTCTCTCGCTCAATGTATGAGGAGCAAAAATAGGTTGAAAGGCGATGAGTTTTGAAGAGGATTTGAAGCTTTTCCCATTTGCGTCAATGTTAAAAATTTTTTGGGAAAAAGCTGAATTTCTGAAAAAGCTGAAAAGCTCAAGGCTGAAAGAGCTGAAAAAGCTGAACATTTTAATATTTGAATGGTTTGAATAGCTGAAGGTATGCTGAATTTATAGCAAAATGAAATTTGAATTTTTTTTTTTCAAATTTGCATAAAAAGCTTAATATTTCCAAAAGTATGAAAGATAGAAACGAGAAAAATACAAGCAGTAATGTCCTTAAAAAGCTGCACATTTTGATATTTGAATGGTTTGAATAGCTCAAGATTTGAAGGAGAAGAAAACGGACAAGAAACGTACGGAAGAAGAATAATAACTAGAAAAATGTGTATTTCCTACGAAAATACAGTGTGAATGCTGAAGTCTGAAGCGAAATCTGCTGAATGTACTTCCGAAAAGCTGAAAAAGTCGAAAAGCTGAAAAGTTGAAAAGTTGAAAAGTGTCAAGGCCGAAAGAGTTTAAAAAGTTGAACATATTGATAGCTGAACAGTTTCTGTAGCTGAACACGAAGCTGAATGTATAAAGAAGCTGAAAAGGCAGAAAGATGAATATTTTAAAAAGATGAAGAGAGAGAAAAGTTTACAAGGGCTGAAAGACTTGAAAAAGTTGAACATTTTAATAGCTGAACATGAAGCGGAATGTTTGAAGGAGTTGAAAAGGCGGAAAGATGAATGTCTGAAAAGCTGTAGAGTATGAGGGCTGAAAGAGCTTAAAAAGGTGAAAAAAGACTGAAAAGGCAGAAAAGTTGTAGAGTATGAGAGCAGAAAGAGAGTAAAAATGTGAAAAAGACTGAAAAGGCTGAACAATCAAAGGCTGAAAGAGCTTAAAGAGTTGAACATATTGATAGCTGAACAGTTTATGTAGCTGAACATGAAGCTGAATGTATAAAGAAGCTGAAAAGGCAGAAAGATGAATATTTTAAAAAGATGAAAAGGCAGAAAAGCTGCAGAGGGCTGGAAGTGTTTAAAAAGTTTAACACTTTGATAGCTGAACATGAAGGCAGAAAGATGGAGATTTTAAAAAGTTGAAAGGGCAGAAAAGCTGATGGGGGCTGAAAGACTTGAAAAAAGTTGAACATTTTAATTGCTGATCATGAGATTAAATGTTTGAAGGAGTTGAAAAAGCAGAAAGATGAATATCTGAAAAGGCTAAAAAGCTGTAGAGTAAGAGGTCTGAAAGAGCTTAAGACTGAAAAAAGGCTGAAAGGTGAAAAGTTAAAGGCAGAAAGAGCTTAAAGGCAGAAACACACCGGCCCAACCGTTGGACGTCTGAAGTGTTTGGAGAGACTCAGACGAGGTCGGGAACATGTCTGTTCGGTGTGTTCAGCTGCGTTGGAAGCTTTCGGAGCCGTTTGGACGTTGTCTACTCCGATTGAGCATGCAAAGTCTGAGGAGGAGGGCTGTCGGACGTCTGAGCCATTGGATTGGTTGTGTGCCAGCTGAATGGCTGTTCTGATTGGCGGTGTGCTAGCGAATCAGTGCGCTGTGTGGAAGGGCGGAATGCTGTGTGCGCTTTGTTTTTCTATGCACTCCACTCCGTCATTCCCCATTTTCATGTTTTGCAGGCAGTTCTGGCACGAGACTGGCTGTTATTATGTCCGTTCAGGACGAATTAATCTGTGTTCATTTGGTTATGCGTCGCTGCATGTTTAGTATGCAGCTGTTTTTATCTGTAAGCCTATAGTGAAAATGACAGAGAAATGAGCAGATTCGGCGTGCTCACTCAGAAAGTCTGGCTGAGGATGGCTGTGAGCCTATGCTTATGCGAGTAGCCTCCTGTGGTAATGTCACCACAGGAGCAGAGTCAAAATCTCATGCTTTAGGAACGCGCACTATTGTGCGCTATTCCTGTTCGGAAAAAGAGCAAAAGCGAAAAAAATAAGCCACTTTAAAACTCCAGCTTTTCAGGCAAGTTTTAACACCAATATGCACGATTTAACGAGAGAAATTGCGATTTCCGGGTGATGAGGAAAGTTAAAGGCAGAAAGAGCTTAAAAAGGTGAAAAAAGGCTTAAAGGTGAAAAGTTAAAGGCAGAAAGGGCTTAAAAAGGTGAAAAAAGGCTTAAAGGTGAAAAGTTAAAGGCAGAAAGAGCTTAAAATGGCTGCAGACATGCTGCAGCAGGACCAGGGACAGGGACGAAAATGTCTCCCATAAGGAATGAATGGGAAAACGCCTCCCAAACTCCTGCGATTTCTAAAAAAACTGTGATGGTTATCCTCAAACTATTTGTATGGTGAGTTACAGGAGGAGTTGCTGAACGCGGTCATGTCGTTTTCATTTCTGGAGAGTGCAAAATGAAGGCGGGAGAGCGAGAGACAAATCAGGTAGCGTCTGCTCATTTCCAGAAAATTCGGCTCAAAATTAACATTGCGGCTTATGGGACAGCAGTTATCATACCAGATAACTGTCCGAACCTCATGGTGAAATGCAAAAAAGCTACAAAATAGTTGAAAAGAAAATAAACTAAAAAATCTCTGCCCCAGGCATTATTGTATGAGTGTTGCCTTTGATATATGAAAATGTTACAAAAAATATGACATCCAGTGGATTGTTATGCTTTGGAGCAGCTTGTCCCAAAACTGGTATGTCAGCCAATGTCATCCAGGAAAACAAGCAATCTGGAGCAAATTTATGGGGCATTATGGAGCACACATTATCAGACAGTTAGGCCATCAGGAAGACCCAAAAAGACCCCCAAACAATGGTGAAAGGTTAAAAAGTCACTCTTAAAATGTGCTTTGTTTACTCTTTTCAGTCACTGGTACACTATGTAGTAAAATCCTGTGTTATATGGGATAACGCTAAAAAACATATTTTGGAAATTCATTAACATTATTCAGTATGATACTTTTGACTGGTGTCATCAAATAAAATACATTTTTTGAAGATGAGATTTTAAAAATGAGTAAATAACATCCTCAACAAAGGTAAAAACTACACTGATCTGCAGTTTTAACCTATTTACATTTTTGGTCAACTTGAAACCTTATTCGTCACTGAGCCCCGTGTGTGTGTCTGTTTCTCAAATATCTCTGCGGATCAGGATCAGACTGACCTGAGAGTTTCAACATGGCTGCTGCTTGGTTCAAGGGTGTGCCACTTCGGATTTGTTTGGACTGCAATGATACCGTTCAGAAATTATTTCATAAATTTTACATTATTTACCCTAAGTCCAAAACCGGACTTAGGGTAAATAATGTCCTCCACGCTTTTTCGCGAACATTGCCGTCACATTTGCTTCGTGTCTAGTGCAGGAAGAAACGGTAAAAAACGGGCTTTTGCCACGAAAGTGTCCAAGTAGCAAATTTGTTTGTTGAGGAACGGGGGAAGTTGTGGGAGGGACGGAGGCGGATGAATGACAGGCAGCGACGGTCGGTGTAGAGACAGCGATATTGAGAGTTGAGAGATTTGTGACATTTAGCGTGTTTGGAGTGTATAGTTAGTATGTTATGTAGTGTTTGGTGTAGTGTGTTTAGTGTGTAGTGTAGTCGGTTTTTTGTTTAATGAATCAAAACAATGAGGAGACTGCTGAATGTGGAGCAGGCAGTGCAGCTCTTCATTCAGCTGGAAGGAGCTCAGGCAGACCTGAGCATTGCCTGCATTTAAATGTAAATAGTTACATATAACTTTGTAAATTCTTAATCTTTATGCACATATTTAGCAAACAACAATTTATATTTGCATTATAAGTAATAAAAAATGGTTTGTTAAACATATTTGTGGTTTTCACAGTAAAAAAATCTAACTTTTTCTACTCGGATTTTATGTTTTTTTTTTGTGATTTTAGGTCCATTGTGTTAATACAGTATGTCAAAATAAAAAAAACTGTACAGTCACACATGTGAGGTTGTGCTGAAAATAATGACACCAAGTAAATAGTTTTTAAGGTGAAATATAATCGCAAAATTATTCAATATTTCCTACGGGCACTGCACTAGTATACATAAATGGACCAAGATGAACAGATTTAGATCAGGCTGTGATCCCTGTAAAGTCTAGTTAAACATTTGAATGAAGAGCTAAGTTTATGATTATCCTTGTGATGATTATATTTTTTTGCTGTATTAGATGTGTTTTGTCTGTTAACATAACACAAAACATCTTTTACATTTCATTGTGTTTTAGGGAGCAAACAGAGAGCTTCATCACTGTCCGAGGTCAGAACGAAGATTTGTTCACAGGGCGAAACATTCCGCCGCAGCTGGATGGAAGTAAGGCAATAATAAATGATAAATAGCCGATGTGTCAGTCCTGATGTCGCATTTTGTAAATTTTTGCATCCCTGTGTTAATGTGATCTTGTATTGACCTTTTCTCTTGCTTCTCTCTGTGTTCAGAACAGCTCTGGAAACAATGGGCCTGCAGGGGAAGGTCGAGCCCAGCACACCAGAAACAAGTGGGACCATTTAAGGAACAAGTACAAAGTAGCTGCAGGTTTGAATGATGATGTGGAAACTAAATTATATTTGTTTCACCCATGCAAGTTAATAAATACTTTGCTAATGTGATTTATTTCCACCGCCTTAGGATTGCTAATATCCAGGTACAGGAGAGGGTCAGCGGGAGGCCCAGCGCTGCTACTTGTCCTTGTTGGAAATCGTTATTGATTACTGATTATTAATTAATGTTATTATTAATTAATTAAAATTATTATAGTTGATTAATGAAACCTAGGTAACTATTAGTCATTAATGAACACGGGGCACCACCCTGGAATCAGGGATCAATAATCAAATGATTTACCTTTGAGTCTCATAGCCTGAAAATTAGTCAACTTGTCAATATTATGAAATTATCAATAGTTAGACAAGAGGGAAGGCGTGAATCCGAGCACTGATCATGCTGAACCAACCAGCAGTTATTACAATATGGGATTGTGCAAAATAATCACAGATGCTGCTCAGT
The DNA here is from genome assembly GCA_963678695.2 of Diplodus puntazzo. Lineage (NCBI taxonomy): Eukaryota > Metazoa > Chordata > Actinopteri > Spariformes > Sparidae > Diplodus > Diplodus puntazzo. The sequence goes on along the minus strand of OZ023167.1, from coordinate 22,763,018 downwards.
TAAAGTCAACAGTGTTTATTGAAGCTTACTCCACAGAACAAACCACCTACTTTAACAAACAACAATTTCCTTCAACAAACTAGCAATATCAAAACATAAGCAAGCCAAACACGTAACTGGGTGTGTGTGTGTGTGTGTGTGTGTGTGTGTGTGTGTGTGTGGTAGGAAGTCCCTAATAAAGACTACAAAGATGGCGGAACGTGGCTTGGGAAGTCACATTCGCCGGACTACAAATTGGTGGGCGTGACTTGGGAAGTCTCGTCGGAGAGACTACAGGAAACACCGAATGTGACTTAGTGTCACGCGAGAGCGCGAATTCTGAGATGATGAATTCAGATTCACTGATTCATGTACCTGGAATTCAAAAATGGCGGCAGTGACTGTATCGACCAAAGGTGGTCACTACACGTGCGCGCCAGGTTTGAACAAAGGCAGTGCTTGCGTCGTCTTTGATCTCGTGTGCAGTTTGGTCAAACGAGGGGTGAATCTATAGGGATGATACCCACAGTTCCAAAAGGGTAGCTGTGCTACCGGGAAGTCCGTCTTTACAGTTAATAAAGGGAATATGCTGGACACACGTCTTATGTTATAGCGTGGTTGTTAACTATAAGTTTACAACAGATCGCCCTAAACTGTACGTGTATCTCGGTGTGTGTGTGTGTGTGTTAGTAAAAGAGAGAAGAAGCTAAGCGGGGCTTAGCAGGCAACAAAGAAACAAACAACGACCATGTGGTGCACGCAAGCAAATCGAGGTTCGTTTATTGTCCACTGATCGAGCCGGAATACGACGTATTGTGGTCACACACGGCGGCAAGACTATACAGGCTGGATTAGCCTGAATTAGCTCCTAGCGAGCGTAGCATACACTTTAGCACACAGTACAGGTAACCATAAATCGGACTTGGTGGTCCTTTCACCACAAAATAAAAGCACAACGAAGAAAAACACGCTATATACTATCTGTTTCTGCCCAAACAAAAGCCTCTTACTTGGATGCCGCTTGTTGCGGTAGCGTGGGTGCCCGTCTAACTCGGAGCTCCAACTCGTTCAGGAGGCGAGCGCGGGGTCAGCGTTAGCGTCCTAGACTGCTGACGGCAGGCTGTTCACAGCGATCGGTCACCTCAAAGGAAGGGACGGAAGAATCTTTTCTTCCTTCTGCAGGTAATGAGGAAACGGCTGGGTTGTACAGCGTTGCTCTCGGGAATTATGACGAACGTCCGAACAAAAATGAAAGTGAAACAAAAACAGTCTCTGTCTCGTCCAGTGAGGAGGGAACTAAAAATTAGCTCAAGCAAAAATGAAAAACGTCTCTCAAAGTTGTACTCTTATGGCAGCAGTTGCGCGAAACCGAAGTCTCTTCACAACAGACGCTCCCTGAGTACAAAGAGTGGGGGTGCTCCGTGACCTTTTAACGTGGGAGTGACGTCATTGTGATCTTGGCGGAACTTCCGGCCTCACAGCCAATAGGGACCAGGTGACGTCTTGGGTGCAGGTCAACGTGGTCACGTTTTTCACACCTGGTTGGCCTTTTTCCTGTTCTTTGTTCTGTAGTCCTTGTGGCTGAGGAACTACTAGTTTAGGCTTCTGGTTTGAAATACAGGCCTTTCTCTTTGTTTGAGACCTGCGCATGGAGGCACGAGGCCCAACAGTCCCCCCTTTGGTCCAAAGGGCGGGTGCTGGCCACGGCCTTCGGAGCAACCCAAGGGCCTGACCGTCCTTGAGTCCAGAACACATGGGCGGTTGTATAATCCACATGTCCTTGAGATGAGAGAGTGATTATGATTTCACAATGCAGTTCAGTTCGGTTCAGTTCAGTTCGGTTCAGTTCAGTTCAAAGCAGTTCATAGGCTAATGTCTGGGCATTGACAGAGAGGCAAAGTTTGGGCAGAAGGTTCTTAACTGTCCCTAGCTTATCTAAAACATTTTTAACAAACAACACATTCAGCATTTCCTTTTAAAGCACCAAAAACACAAATAGAAACAAAGAAGAAAGGGAAAGATAGGTGAAGAAGAGGAAATGTGGTTGTTGGCAAATGATTAGTAAGCTCTTCTCAGTCCTCCAGGAGTATTGAGGTCATGTATTGGCAATGTGTTGGTCTGTCCTGAAATGTGGTGGCACTAAGAGAACAGAGTCTAGTCTGGCCCGAAGTTATTGCCACCCCCCTGGTTCTGTTGCCTATCCTGCGGGTCTGGTGGTTGTCCTGGGGGTCTTATGCGAGGAACAAACTTAGCACGACGCATCTCGTTGCCTCCGAGTCTCAAGTTTGTTCCCTCAGGTTTGGATCCCCGGGACTCTTGTGTCTTGGCTCTTCCAAATGGGCCTAAGCTTTCTGTGGCTGCTACAGTGTGGGTCACTATAGCGGGGGTCATTCTGTAAGTTAGGCTCCCCGGTGGGTGGGGGTCCAAACCCGGGACTCATATCTGTCTGAGGAACTTAATCCGAGAGTGAAGCTCTTCTATCCGGTAGATGGCCCGCAGAGGGTGACGCGTATTGATCTGGCTGAAAAAGATCACTAGCTGCTCTGAGAGGGTCATGGTCCCCCCTCGTTAAGTCCGTCTGGCGTTCTTTAACGGTGGCGCTCACTGGCTGACCAACATCGGACTGTTTCTCTGTCTTGGCTGCCTCAGGGTCTGGGGGCTGATGCCTGCAAGCAGCATCGTCAGCCTCTATTGGTTCTGAGTGATACTCAGAGTCCCCATCCGTGGGCTGTTCCTGCACCAACTGTGCTGGTGCACCAGCACTTGCTTCCTCCACCGAAGCACCAGCAGGGGCTGTGGTGCCCTTTTCGGGGAAACGTGCGGCTTTACCTGCTCCTCTCTCCCAGCCCACAAGGCAAACCTTGGTGGTAGGGGAGGAAGCAGTTACGCCTAGTCATTGTGGTGGGGTTCGTGATCTGGCCCCTTTTTGGACTCTGTGGGAGGAAGGCTGTCGGTGAATAGTTTCAATGCGTCTCTAACGCATTGCGGGATCATGTCTTCCATGTCTGGCTTCCGACTCTCCTTTTGGGCTTGGTAAGAAGGTTTCGCCTGATACTTGCTTACTTGGTTCTCCGATCACTCCAGTTCCTGGGACCTGCAACGTCTCGTTGTGCCGGCCTGAACTGATTTCCGTACCCCTGGTGCTGTTGCCTATTCTGTTGGAAAGGTGGTTGTTCTGGGGGTCCCATGTGAGGAGCATACCTAGGAAGAGGCATCTCATTGCCCTCTGGTTGTAAATTCCCTTCCTCGGATGTTTGGATCCCCAGAACTCTCACTTCCTGGCTCTCTGGCTTTCGGCTTGGGCGAGCCTGAACCTCCCACACCATCATCGAATATCTCTTGATATCGAGCATACTGAGGTCCCTAGTTCGGCAATACAGCTCCACTTGATTGCGGATGCTTTCATGAAGGTTGTGGATGAAGAGTGACTTAAAGTGAGGTTCCTCTTCCAACCCAGGTGTATTGCGGCCCTGGAAGTACGCCACTCTCAGGCGCCAGTAATACTCCTTGGGAGTTTCTTGCCTCTTCTGGACAACGGCAAACGCATTCATGGTGGAAGATGTGGGGCTAGTATACAGCAAATACTCTTCTTGTAAAGCCATACAGGATGCAGAGAAACGGTCTCTGACACAAGGTGGGAGTTGTTCCATGAAAACATGGACACCCCTCGAAGTGGTCTTCCAGAGGAGCTTAAGCTTTTCGCGGGTGGTTGGGTTCGGCAGATCGAGGAGAACACGTTTGACCTCTCTTATGTAATCATCAACATTAGAGTCCTTATTGCCAGGATCGAAGCGTTCGATGTCCCTGGCGAGGGACTCTATCTGACGGGTCCGCATGCCATATTCTCGAGGGGTGTAAGGGTCATCGGAGTCATCTGATAACGTGTCTATTCCTGCACCATTTTTGCGCTGGTGTAGGAGCAGTTGTTAGCTCCCTGGCTTCCTGCTGCAGGCGGGAATTTTCCCGCTGCAGGTGGGAGTTTCTCTGCTGCAGGTGGGAAATCCTTTTGGTCTGTAATTCCCCTGTATGCTGATACAACAGCGTGAACTGACCCAAAACATCCATCTTAGTGTGCGCCTGCTTCCCAGCAGGGTTATTGACGTAGCTTATGAGCTCCTCAATTTTTAGCACACGTCTCGATGCTGTAACTGTCTAAATAGTTTCTCTCCTCTACAGGGAGGGATATGAGTCCCGCAATCGCATCTTTCAGGGGTGGCTCATTAGAAGCTTCCGCTTCTGACTCATGGAGTCTAGTGCTACTCATCTTCGTCTGGTAGCAAAGATTTACCCTCTGTGGGTTAGTTGGCTTATGTGTGACTGGTTACACTGGTGCTGATGCACAGGTGAGAGGTGTACCTGCGACTTACGACCTACAGATAATAAGGTATCTATGCTAATTGCTCCCAGACAGTACTGACCCTGTGAATGGTCGCTGAGGTGATCGCTGCACCTCTGGGGCAATAGCTACAAGTGTTTGAAAATAAATCTTGCAACAGGCCGTTACGTTGTTGCACAAACCAAATTTACAACACCAACAACAACAACACTACTAACAACAACAATGCACACAAAATGTGCTTCACACACCACACCTGGCTTTATCTGGCAGCTTGAAAAAGAGAGAAAAAAAAGTTCAAAAATATTTTTTTTTCTATTAAAAATTTATAACTGGATTGTTGCACAAATGTTGCAATAAAGCTGGTAATAAGATGTCCTCACACGGGGCACCATTTCTTGGGAATCGTTATTGATTAATATTTTTTAATTAATTAATAATATCATTAATAAATAATCAATAATCAATAACGATTCCCAACATCCTTATGGATGAGGTCTTAGGACAGAGGCCTTCCAGTGCCCCCCCTGTCCTAACTGCCTCCATCCCTGAGGACACACCAGGGCCAAGTGACCAGGAGGAGGAGAGCCAGCCAGGGCCAAGGAGGAAGAGGAGGAGGGAGGATGAAGGAGGACATGAGGCTGCAGAGAGGATGGAGAGGCTCTTCTCTGCTCCAGAGGACAATCCTTACATTATTTCTGTTATTATTTGAGTTCTTTTTAAATTATTTGTTCATAACTGTTTATTTTATATAATTCATGAAATAAAATATTGTTCTATTGTTACACATTGTCTATTCCATTCAGTATTTACATCTTAAGTACAATTTATAACAGCAAACGGCATCAAGTGCTACTTTTCAGGGACAACAAGGGATTGAATGTTTTCTTTTATTATTAAGGTCTTAACATTTACAACTATTTGCAAAACATCAGCATAAACAACTATTTACAGATTATTATTAACTATTAACAAAAACAATTATTATTAAAAACAATATTAAAACATTTACAGATGATGAACAGTAACAGGCTGAGCAGGAGTCCCTGCAGTGCTGCTGGGCTGGATGGGATGCCACAATAAAGACCCTGGTGTCAGTGGGACATCATCTGGGTCAGTACTCAGGGTGTTTGGGGGTCCAATCTCCTCTGTCCACCGCCTCGTCCATCAACTGGGTCTGCAGTTCTGACTCGATCGACGGCTGCCATGTCACTAAGAATTTCTTGAGAAAGAGGCAATTTCATAATATAATTATTATATTAATAATAGATCATTACAACAAACAAAACTATCTACCAAACATTTTAAATAGGAATAACGCCTTTAAAATCAAAATAAAACCATATGTGGCGATCAACAGTTTATATGTCAGCATTAACATAATGTATTGGTATGTTAATGACCTCAAACTGTTAGCTAGTTAATAATGATAATAATGATAACATTACTGTGGGTTCAATAACAGGTTTACCTCTCCACAGGCCTGGATCAAGAGGGCAGGGGCCCCTTGGCACAAATTCTTGGATGGCCCCCTGAATACAAACACGCACACACACACACACTAGTTTTTCCCCTATATGCATTCTGCAGCGGTGTCCCACTGCTGGATTGTAGAGTAAGCAGATTGTATTAGTAAATTGGAGACAGTGTTTCCCCTACACTTTTTCGTAGCAGCGGTGCTCTGAGTCGGTAACCTAGCAACACTAGGGGGGTCCAGGGGCACGGCCCCCTGGAAGAAAATTTTGAAAAATAACCCTTTTATAACATTGTGACTCCAGAAAACTCAAAGAGGACGCAGGACACCAAAAAATAGGTTGCTTGGTTTTTTTACTGGCACATGGTAGGCAGCACACAGACAGAGAAAGAGTCACTTGACATGCTTCTTCTATATATAGACTTCCTGCCAGGTAACCACAACTGGAGTCTAGAGCTCCAGGTGTCGAAAGAGGAATAAACATATATGAAAACAAACAAAGCAAAGATATAATAAGAATAAATGGAGCGCCCGTCAGTCAGCACGGAGGGAACAGCCGCACCACCGTCAACACCGCCACCAGCACCGCAGGGAACAGCACCCTCCGTCCAGAAGCGGACTTGCGTCTGGAGGTCCCATGCACACAGGGGGGGCGACACAGGAGACCCAGAGATCCAGTCCCAGTGACAGAGCCCGGGGCGAAGCGACAGCAGAAGTCCAGGAGCTCCCAATCTGAACACTTGAAGACCCCATCAGCAACGGCGGAGCATCGACCATCCAACATCACCGCGAGCCGGGGGAGACCACAGAAACAGAGGAGAGCGAGAACGGAGCCAGGCAGTGAACAACCCAGAGGCCATGGCGGATGGAGGACCAGCACAGCAATGATGGACATCCCGCAGAGCATCGAGTACGTCTGCTTAAAAGTTAGCGTTGCTATGCTAACTGCTGATTGGTGAGGCTAACAGCTGATGAGCGGAGAAAGATAAGTAAGGCCTATAAGTAATTAAGGCCTATAATAATCTGGAGGGCGCCTCTCTCTAATAGTGCGCCTTAAGGGTGGTGTTAACTGTTTCTTCAATACCGGTGGGGACTCACTCCCCAGCATCAGTGGGCCACTCTCAGAGTCTTTCACATGGGGTATAGAGTCAGAGGCCTGGACCTCAGGAGACTGCACTTGTTTTGGCATCACAGGAGATGGGATGCTCACAGCCTTAGGTATACTGGGATCTATATCAGTAACACCACTTAGCTCTCTCTTCCTGATCTCGTCAACATGTCTCCTCACGACCTGTCCATTTCCGATGAGGACTGTACATGACAGAGGACCCGTGCAGCTTTCAATTTTTCCAGGGATCCATTTGGGACCATATCCATAGTTTTTTGTAAAAACTGAATTCCCAGGTAAAAAAACTTCTGAACTTGGTGCGTGTGTCATGATGAACTTTTTGTTTCCACTGTTTCTTATCCACCTTAGACTTCAAATCTGGGAGTAACAGGTCAAATGCAGACCTGGGCCTCCTTGACATCAGCATTTCAGCCAGGGACAAGCCTGTAGTAGAATGTGGAGTAACTGTAACTAAACAGGAATCTGGACACCTTTGCTTCCAAGCTCTCATTTCTTCCTTGCCTCCTCTTCATCCCCTCCTTAAAGGTCCGGACCGCTCTTTCAGCCAATCCGTTCGATGAAGGATGGAAAGGAGCTGAAGTCACATGCTTTATTCCATTTTTAGACACGAAATCAGCAAACTTAGCACTTGTAAAGCATGTAGCAGTATCACTCACCAACATCTGCGGCAATCCATGGACACCGAAACTTTGTCTGAGCTTTTCAATGGTGCCATGAGAGGTCGCTGTAGTCACCGGATATACATCCATCCATTTAGAATGGGAATCAACCAGCACCAGAAACATCTTGCCCAAAAACGGACCTGCATAATCCACATGTAGTCGAGTCCAGGGCTTCTCTGGCCATTCCCAGGTATGTAAGGGTGCTGTAGAGGGAGACATGTTATTCTGTTGACATGCATCACACTGATTTACTTCCCTCTCAACCTCCTGATCCATCTGTGGTCACCAGACATACGACCGGGCCAGTCCTTTCATCCGAGACATTCCTGGGTGGGACTGATGTAGCAACTTTAACAGCGTTGTACGGCCTTTCTGAGGAATAATAACTCGAGCACCCCACAGAACACATCCATCTCGCACACTGAGCTCTAAGCGGCGAGTGAAGTATGACATGAATTTAGGCTCCACTATGGAAGGCCATCCTTTTAGCACATATTCATGCACAGTGTTGGGAAAGTTCACTTTCTACATGAACTAGTTCAAAGTTCAGTTCACAAATTTTAAAATGAACTAGTTCAGTTCATAGTTCATAATTCAAAAATTTGAACTAAGTTCATAGTTCCAAAAATGAACTAGTTCATAGTTCTTTTTTTTTTCAATATGTTGATGCGAGCTATTATTTTTCAATATTATTGCCACAGCCCATATAAAACCACAGACAGCTATTATTTTATCAGTTTTAATAATAATAATAATAATAATAATAATAATAATAGATTTAATTTATATAGCGCCTTTCACGGTACCCAAGGACATTTGACAAAGTGGAATAAACATATATGAAAACAAACAAAGCAAAGATATAAGAATACATGGAGCGCCTGTCAGTCAGCACGGAGGGAACAGCCGCACCACCGTACACACTGCCACCAGCACCGCAGGGAACAGCACCCTCCGTCCAGAAGCGGACTTGCGTCTGGAGGTCCCATGCACACAGCGGGGGCGACACAGGAGACCCAGAGATCCAGTCCCAGTGACAGAGCCCGGGGCAAAGCGACAGCAGAAGTCCAGGAGCTCCCGCTCTGAACACCCGAAGACCCCACCAGCAAAGGCGGAGCATCGACCATCCAACATTACCGCGAGCCGGGGGAGACCACAGCAGCAGAGGAGAGCGAGAACGGAGCCAGGTGGTGAACAACCCCGAGGCCGTGGCGGATGCAGGACCAGCAATGATGGACATCCCACAGAGCATCGAGTACGTCTGCTTAAAAGGTAGCGTTGCTATGCTAACTGCTGATTGGTGAGGCTCACAGCGGACCAACGGGGCTAACTGTGCGTTCAGACCAAAAGCGCACAAAGAGGAAAATCCGCCTTGTCCGCCTAGTGCGCCTTGTCCGCTCCACCTAAGTCGCTTAAGTCGCTTTTGTCACCCTATTCGTTCTTGCTTCTAAATTTAAAGGGCCCGCTCGCGTTAAACACCACCACGCAACTACTGCTGTAGCAGCCCATCTAAACCGACATCGTTGATCATGGAAAGTTACTTGATAAAGTCATTAAATAGCATGCTACGCTGCAACGCTAGTATGCAATAATTTCTCTCCTTTCTTACAAACATATTACACAATTAAAAGCTCACCAGGCAAACCAACGACTAGAGCGACCTTCTTCCACGAATGGGCCGTCTTTAATGATTCCTATTAGAGTTTAGATTCTCTGCCAGAGCCCGAGCCTGACCCTGACCGGTCGATATTTCCCTCCACTATCCTCGGCCGGGCCCTTGATCAAGCATTTGTATGTTTTAATAACTCAAAATAATGACTGTATTATGTTATTTGTGTCTGCATGGTCTGACACGTGAGTGAGTTGTCCTCATGCTTAAAACGTGACTTATTGCACACGTCACATCACTCCCCAGGACGTAAGAAGAAAGCAAAAATATGTAATTTTACTAAGGAAAATGACAACAATAACGCACAGTGACTTGAGTAAGTACTTTAATCTGATTACTGGTTTGGAAATATTATTACTCCTTACTGAAAAAAAGTGATCAGCTCATTCTGTTAACGGGCCGGGCCGGGCAGGCCGGGCTCGGACACAACGTGCACGGGCTCGGGTCGGGTCTGGCTTGATTTTGCGGGCCGATCTAAGCTCTAATCCCTATACGCGAACAGGGTGAAATCGTAGAGGACCGGGTGTTCTGCTACAGCAGCAATCAACATTTTCAGCGCCATCTCGGAAAGAATGTTTGGTAGGAACAAAAGTTACGCCGGTGTTTCTCTGGGACCGACCTGACCGAGGGACGACAGCAGAACGAGACATCCCGATTGGTTATCGGGTGGCTTTTCCCCCTTTCCCACCTAGACACGTCATAGCTCATTACATAAAGTTGGAGGATTTTTAACTTTTTTTTTCCTCCTAATGCGCCTATTCCTCCCGCCTCTGCCTTTTCCATCTTTCCCTCCTTGTCCGCCTCACTCCCAATACACAATGAATGACTTCCGGGATCTTTTTCCTCTTTGTGCGCTTTTGGTCTGAACGCACAGTAACAGCTGATGAGCGGCGAAAGATGAAAGATGAGACCATGGAGCCAGTTCTTTAGGTGTGCAGGCTTCAAAGGTAGTAGCACAGCCTTAGAACTTGCAAAAACAACTTGGCTATCTTCTTTTAGCAGGAAAAAAAAAAGAAAAAAGCTGTATTGTCACGGATCGAGAAGCGGCGATACTCACGCCAGCGTCCTCTCGCAACTCTTTTAACACTGAAGCTGCGGCTCTCCCACAATGTACTGCAAAACCAGGTTGTCCAGCTGCGGCTGGGAGATGAAGACAGCGGAGCCGCTACTGTACACTGTTAATGTGATCTGGGTGGTAGAGGATCTGTTTTGGCTCGCTGTTGCCATGTCTTTTGATTTTTTTATTTACTTGCACAGACCTTGAAATGCTCGCCGGGTGCTTTAGTTCAATGTGCCGTTTCAGGTTTGTGGTACAGGATAGAGTACAAATAAAAAATAAAAAATAAAAAAAATACATAAATAAGTAAATAAATAATAAATAATTTTAAAAAAGAAGAAGAAGAAAGGGAAAAATAAAATAATAAATGAATAGATAGTTCATACAGTGGCTTCAGGGAAAACGTTTCATAATGACTCAGTAAGGTATTACTTTTTTTGTTATGTAACAAAATCAGATCAATCAATCAACATTTTGCATAGGATAACAAAGTTCATCATGTGTTCAATAGCATTATCTTCTAGGTGTATAGAATATAGTAGAGAATAACTTGTTTCAGGGTAGGAGAATGGACAGAGTTAGCAGCATCAAAAAATGAGATTCAACAACATTACAAAACTTTTTAGATATATCAAAATAAAAAAAACAGATGTTAAGCCTTCATTTGTTTTTGTCTCCATGCTGAGCACATTGATGACGCAAGCGGCGGTGCGACTCTGTGGTGGCTGGTGTTGCCAGTAACCCTTTGTAGATAGAAAAGGCGGCACATTTGCTCCAAGGTAAGGGCGGCAAAGTGCCGGCCTTTCTTTCTAAAACCGAGGCGTAATATTCCTCCTTTTCCAAAAGCCGCCTCTGAGGTAGGCGTAAACATGTGACGTGACGTCAAGCTCGAAGTTGGGCTGCGAACAGTTGACAACGAATTTGACTTCAAAATAAGAGCTTTACATTGCACCCCACTGGAGTTTAGAACTGGGTTCTTAGCGGGGGGCTTTTAATTTGAAAATAGCGACCGTCCTTAGCCTGCCGACATAACATCAAGCTAACACAACCAAACAGCTACAGAGACCGAGGAGACGCTGCATCTCCTGGATCTCAGCGGCTGTTCAGTTGTTCATCTTAATGTCCGCGGATGAAGTGATGGACCGACTGCTGTGATCAGCTGTTTCTTGGTTTTAAAACTGTTATGTCTGTTCAGGACGAATTAATCTGTGTTCATTTGGTAATGCCCCAGTGCGTGTTTGGTATGCAGCAGTTTCTGTCTGAAATAGTTCAGCTTCGTTTTGACCGAAAGTGAAGCGAGATGCATAAACCTCTCGTCCAGCGTCCTTTTTATACACAACAGCTGGATTGGGTGTTTTTCTGCTACATATTAAGGCCTGTTCACGGTGTGTTTTAGCCGGTTTTTGCCTGGAAGGCTCGATGGGAATCTGGCACTGTGTTGAACGAAGTTAAACTGAGAGAATGCGCCGTTCACAAACGCCAGAATGAACGCGTTCACAATAACGTTCATCAGGCAGAATACAGTACGTTCAGTTCACGTTCGCCCAAAATATGAACGAGTTCATGAACGATCGTTCATTGAACGCGTTCAGGCACAACACTGTTCATGCACATGTGACAATGTCACATCTTTAACGGTCCAATGTTTTACTTGTTCTGTGGTCACTGGTGCATCATCCATTCCATCCAGCATCAGCACCAGATCCTCCTCTTCCTCAGCAGGGAATGTTTCTGGCAGGTGAAGTCTACTGAGGGCATCTGCATTGATATGCTGCCTTCCAGGCCGGTATACAATGTGATACTCATAAGCTCTGAGCCATACAGACCAACGCTGAACACGTGGAGACACCATCTGAGGAACAGGTTTAGTTTCCTTGAACAGGGAAATCAGGGGCTTATGGTAAGTTACAATTGTAAAGTTTTGGCCATAGAGGTAATTGTGGAACCTTTTTATTCCAAAGATCACAGCCAAACCTTCTTTATCCAGTTGTGAGTATTTCTTCTCTGCTGGTGCCAAAGTGTGAGATACAAAACCAATTGGTTTTTCTGTTCCATCCTCCATTCTGTGGGACAACACTGCTCCCATGCCATAGGGTGAGGCATCGCACGCCAATATTAAAGGCCTCTCTCCAGAATAATGCACCAAGACATCAGCTGACTTCAATAAGTCTTTGGACCTCCTGAACACTTCTGCTTGACGTACCCCCCAGCTCCAATCCACATCTTTCCTCAGCAAATGATGTAAAGGGGCCAGCAATGTGGAGAGATTGGGAAGGCAGTGGTTATAATAATTCAACAAGCCCAGATAGGCTTTAAGCTCTGTCACTTGGGGTGGGAGCATCAACAACAGCTTTTACCTTGGCTTCCACAGTGTACACTCCTTTAGCATCCACTTTATGTCCCAAATACTGAACTTCATCAGCCAGCAACGTGCATTTACTTCTCTTTAATCCGAGACCAGCATCTTCTAACCTGGTCAACATCTCATCCAGGGTTCTGAGGTGCATTTCTCTGGTGGCTCCGGTAACCAGGATGTCATCCAGATATACAGCAACTTGGGGTATTCCTTGGAGAACCCCCTCCATGGTTCTCTGGAATATGGCTGGAGCTGAGGATACACCAAATGGTAATCTGTTGTATGTAAACATTCCACGGTGAGTATTTACAGTTAAGTACCTCTTAGATTGATCATCCATTTGGATCTGCTGATATGCATGACTCATATCCAGTTTTGTGAACTGTTTCCCACCAGCTAACACTGCCATCAAATCCTCCACTTTGGGTATGGGGTACTGTTCCAAGGTGGAGACTCTATTGACAGTCAATTTATAATCTCCACACAATCTACAGTTACCATCAGGTTTGAGCAAAGGAACTACAGGAGCTGCCCAGTCAGAATACTTAACGGGGGTAATGAGGTTCTCTTTTAGCAATCTGTCAACCTCAGCATCAACTTTAGGCTTCATAGCATAGGGAACAGATCTGGGTCTATAAAAGCGAGGAGCAGCATTATCGGGTACATGAATAGTAGCTTGGAACCCTTTCAAAGTCCCCAGCTCCTCTTTAAAGACTCCCTCATGCTTTTGTAGCACGTGCTCTATCGTCAGGGGCTGTGAGCGGTTTGCAGTGTATACTCGCTCTAGTGTCAGGGACTGTGGATGGTGTGCCAGGTGCTTGATTTCCATCCAGTCCAGTTTAATATGCTTCATCCACCATCTTCCTAGTAGGTTTGGACCTGTACCTTTAACTACTATGATGGGCAATATCTTTTCTTGCTGTTTGTAGTTCACTTTCACATATGTTTTCCCCATTACCTTTATCATTTGCTTATATGTATATGTTCTCAACTTCAAGCGAGTTTTCTTCAATGGAGGGGCATTTTTCACTTTTTGTTTGAATGTGTCCATATTCAGTATGGTAAGTCCACATCCAGTATCCACTTCAAATGTCACTGTTTCTCCATTCAGAGTCATGCATACCTTGTAGGGTGGCACCCCCTCCTCTTCATCCTCACCCTGGACACTGTATAATGAGAAGGGCTGTTGCTCCTCATCACTCCCTTCTGCCACTCTGGGAGAACAATAATGCACTTTCCTCTCCCGTGTGACATGCCGTCCACTCTCTCTGGGTCTTCTGTCAGTTCTCTTTTCAGCAGTTGACTTTTTCTTATTGCGACATGCTCAAACAATGTGTCCGGTCATTCAACATGCATGACATTTTTCCTTTTTGAACCGACAATCTTCAGGTGCATGCTTACCCCTGCAGCGATAACAATCTTTATCCTTTTCGGACCTCCCCTGGCTCTCTCTCTTCTGCCCCATGCTCTCTGCTCCACCAGCCCTCACTGCATTACAGTACATGGCCCCCACTTTTGCCTGCAAATCCTGCACATTTTTGTTGGCAGACTCCATTGCTTGGGCAAGAGACAGAGCACTTTCAAATGTGAGATTGGTCTCTGACAATAATCTTCTCTGGATGCGGTCATCATTTATTCCACATACCAGCCTGTCCCGTAACATTTGTGGAAGCGTCTCTCCATAATTACAATCTTGTGCCAATTTTCTTAACTCAGCCACATATTCAGCCACAGATTCAGTGGGTCTCCTCATACGTGAATCAAATTTGAATCTCTGGACAATTTCACTAGGTTTGGGGTTAAAGTGGTTCTTTAACAAAGTGACCAATTGTGCAAAAGTCTTATCTCCAGTTTTTTCAGGACTTAAGAGGTTTCTCATCAAACTGTAAGATTGTGCTCCCACCACACTAAGTAATATGGACTTCTTTTTATCTCCTTCAGCGATATCATTTGCAGTAAAGAAGTGTTCCATTATTTCACAGTATTCCTCCCAAGCTTGTACTTTTGCATCAAATGGTGGCAAAGATCCTATTGTCGCCATCTCACCTCTTCTCCCCTTTCCACCAGGGCCTTTGTCTCCCTGGAGTCCAATCATCCAATCAAGCAATCAAGCAACCAGTCCTTCCACAGTGGCCAGAGAGTAGGGCAAAAAACACAAAAACTCTCATCCAAATTAGCCTCGTCGCCAATATAACATTGTGACTCCAGAAAACTCAAAGAGCACACAGGACACCAAAAAATAGGTTGCTTGGCTTTTTACTGGCACATGGTAGGCAGCACACACAGAGAGAGAGAGTGACTTGACATGCTTCTTCTATATATAGACTTCCTGCCAGGTAACCACACCTGGAGCCTAGAGCTCCCTCTAGATACTATAAGAAGTCTCAGGATACTACACCTTTAAATGGATACTACTGGTGAGGTTTTTGAAAAAAAAAATCATTTTCATTAATCTGATTTCAGAATCAGAATTTAAGACATGAGACAAACTAGTGTTGAAGTTGATACTGCTGCTTGAAAATATGTTAACCTCTTGAGCATTAGAGAACTTTTTTTTACCCTAACTTTCTTTATCATTATGTATTTTTTATGGAAACAGAATCTGTTTCAGAAGACACTGGGCCACATGACACGGAGGCTATTGAGAAAAAAAATCATAATTTCTGCATATTAATATTTATATAAAATCGAGGAAGCACTAGAGTAGAATAAAAAAGCTCTGTCTCATTTCTCCAGTTTACCAATACAATCAGCTGCTGGTTTGGAGTCACGGGGTCACATGACACGGAAGGTATTGAAAAAGCTGCTATTATTTTGTATTAATATATTTTTGCTAAGTAATTTAATGACGGTCCCTAAATCAGTTGTCAGGGATTCAACGCGAGGCTCTGGGAGGTGCGCTAACCGTCCTCCTGCTGCTCACACTGGGCGAACCTCAGTAAAGTCGCGGCTGGACCCGAGTGAATATCCACGGAAGACCCAACCTAAAACTAACTTCACTCCGGTCTGATGTGTCGCCTGTTGCAGCCTTTGAATGGGATGACGGGTGGGATGCCGACATCGCCGCAGACCCCTGGCAGATTTTATGTGAAGCGACGCGGTTGGGGTGCACTGAGGACAGTCCGGCCCGGTCGAAAGTCGCGCCGGGAGGGAGGGGACCCCATCCCTCCCCCACGAGGGGGAAGAGAAGACGCACCGAGCACTTAGTCCACGGCTCCGGGAAGTGGCGAGGTCCAGGCGGGGGTCGCTGTCACTCAACTTAAACAGTGACTTGATGACAATAATAATAGGTTTTAAAATAACTTAGGGTGTAGTGCTTTCACTGTGTGCAACTTAAATTCGCCATTCGCCCCCCGTAATATTAAACCTACAAAAATCATGTTTTTTTTGTTGTTTTTTTTGCGGAGGCACTGGCGCTCGTTGGGCCCCAGGTGCACGTGGGCCCCGTGGGCCTATGCCCATAAAGCCCATTGGGTAATCCGACCTTGCCTCTCCATGGTCCTCTCAGCCGGAAACAAACCAGCCGCTTCTCCTCTTCCTCCACAAGCAGGAGGATTAAAAAGGAAATGAGGAATCGCGGACCTGAGCTGCATAAATAGTGACACACGGGTAGGGGCGGGAACATCTGGTGGCGCAACCAGGACATGCTCCGAAGAGAAGACTGTCCCATTTCACAAAAGGTTGACGCTGCCTGCAGGTTTCTCTGAAGGACCCTGCCTTTGCTGGCAGCGAAGGATGGGTCCTTGAAGTATGCTGCCCCTGAATTGGGACACAGCTACTGAAAGCACACAAGAGGGCATAGAAAAGCAAAACATAAGACACAACAAGACACAGCACAAAGACATGGAATCTAGAGCCATGACAGAGAGAAATCAGTCATATTGTTATCCAGTGTATGGATGAGTGAAAATATGGTGTGATGAGTGTTGGCTGTTGCAGTAAACCAAACAAAGAGAAGATGGCTGAAGGATGCAGGGGGCCCAGCTGAGAGAGTGAAACTCCTATTAAAGGCAGGGCTATATGCCATTTCTGGAGCAGCGCTGTTTATAGCTTTTTGGGGGCTAGATGCTGTTTTGGGCAAAATTGATCATAAGCAAATATTAATATTTATTATTACATAATTTCAGCAATGTTGCACTAAGACAGAAATGTATAATCTGTATCTATCTATCTATCTATCTATCTATCTATCTAGAGAAAGAGAGAGAGAGGGAGAGAGAGAGAGAGATGTCGAACACAGCATTGATAGAACATCGATATGTATATATACACTATATTGCCAAAAGTATTCACTCACCCATCCAAATAATTGAAATCAGGTGTTCCAATCACTTCCATGGCCACAGGTGTATAAAAGCAAGCACATAGGCATGCAGACTGTTGCAACAAGTCCAGTCGGGAAATTTCCTCGCTCCTAAATATTCCACAGTCAACTGTCAGTGGTATCATAACAAAGTGAAAGCAATTGGGAACAACAGTCACTCAGCCATGAAGTGGTAGGCCACGTATAATGACGGAGCGGGGTCAGCGGATGCTGAGGTGCATAGTGTAGGGGGGATTATGGTGTGGGGTTGTTTTTCAGGAGCTGGGCTTGGCCTCTTAGTTCCAGTGAAAGGAACTCTGAATGCTTCAGCATACCAAGAGATGTTGGACAATTCCATGCACCCAACTTTGTGGGAACAGTTTGGGGATGGCCCCTTCCTCATTCTCTGGAAGAATGGTCAAAATTCCAATAAACACACTCCTAATCCTAGTGGAAAGCCTTCCCAGAAGAGTTGAAGCTGTTATAGCTGCAAAGGGTGGACCGACGTCATATTAAAACTTATGGATTAAGCAGGGGGGACTGGGAGATTTGTGAGGCCCAAGGCGAAGTCTAAGGTGAGGCCTAAGGCGAAGTCAGGACTTGCAACTATTTTTGTTTTTTATTCTTTTTTTGGGAGGCTGGGGGGTATCAGAGAATATTTTTAGTTTAGTTTTAGTTTATTTTAATTTTAATTTCATTTTAATTCAAATTTTTTTTTTTTTTTTTTCCCCTCCCGCTATGGAGGCGCGAGTCCTCCATAGCGCGAGGCCCGAGGCGGTCGCCTTGTTTGCACCCCCCTCGCGGCGGCCCTGGGATTAAGAATGGAATGTCACTTAAGTTCATATGCAAGTCAAGGCAGGTGAGCGAATGCTTTTGGCAGTATAGTGTGTGTATATATATATATACAAATATAATAAGGCTGAACTTCAGCTTGGGGGCCCTCTAGTGGCTTCAGGGGCCCTATGCATCTGCATTGTCTGCAAATAGCAAGAAATGGCATTGTTCTGGAGGCCAAGCTCAGAAGAGCATCTCCAACCACCAGCAACTCCCAGCACCTGCAACACAAGCATCAGAGTGGGACAGCCAACTTGGGGATCGGGAGGGTGTGCCTCACATTCTAAAATCCTTACAACACAGAATGTAGAACTTTGCTCTGAAAATGAACAAAATATAAATTGCACTTTAAAAAAGAAAAAAAAAATCGCTACCTAAAAATTTAATACATGAGTCTCAAAGAACAAACAACAGGAGCTGAAGGCGTAGCTTAGCAAAGACTGTAGCAGTCTACGGTGTGGCAAAGTCGATGTGACAGGCTGAGCATAGGTAGAGGTCTTGATTATTGAGATGAGGTGCAGCTGGTGACGCTCTGTCCTGACTCCTGCACACCAAAACATGCAGGGGGGGCAGGACCAGGAATGAAAAACACTGCCTTAGTGAATGGTGCGTGGTGCTCAGTTTATTTTCAATCACAAATCTGATCTCTTTACATAATGTTTTCAGCAACAGATGATTTTGACACATAACCTTGTTATGACTGTATGCAATAATTACCCCATCTGCTCTCACAACTGAGTATAAATGGCGAATGCTGTTTCTGATTACTCTTATGGGTCCTTTTATTATCTATGTAGGTTATACTTTTAGATCTTCAGATTACCATGTTAGTAATCTGTCTGCTGTTACTGACGATGTCGCAGCAGGATTTCAGTAAGCTGTCAAAGACAAAACACATGCTGTGGAACTGATAAAGAAATGCCCTCGGGGGTCACTGTTGATGAACTTTTAATGATAGAGACAGTCATTGTCAGCATATCATTGTCGGCATAATCGTCATTTGGAAATTTCAGCTTGATTTACAGCCACTGACACTAACGTTCCATAACATTATTCACTTGTTTATTATTGTATTGTATTTACCATTTAATTAATTAAAACAGAGACAAGAGACACAATTAGACCTAATGTCAGAGTAAAGATTCAAAATACATACTAAAGTATACTCATATTGAAACAAATGTCTTTCTTTCTTTCTTTCTTTCTTTCTTTCTTTCTTTCTTTCTTTCTTTCTTTCTTTCTTTCAACGTGCTCACAATTTGCCAAAAGGCCATTTGTTTGTGTCAGTATGATTGTTGTTTGATTAATTTTTCTTGTCCCGCTGCTTCTCTTGTTTGTTCTTAATGTCTGTCTTCCCACAGTGTTGTTTTTAGGTTTAGGTTTTTGTATCATAATTGCAACATAATTAATTTAGGATTATTCATCAAGATTATAAAATGCATTCTTTCTCGCTGCCCTAGTTGATGCCTTTAACTCCTTTTTCAGGTTCATAGTGCAGGTCCTGACTGACACAGGGGCGACTAAGTACAAGTGACAAGCCCCAAAATTAGTATAAATGCTTGATTCCCAACGTAACGATTTTTTGTATTAATATGTAAATTGAATTGTATTCATACAGCGCTTGTTTCGTCCGATTGTAGCAGGATAAGCGTTTTGTCTCGTTTCCCCCCCTGCCCTTTTTGTTTACATTCGGTTGCTATGGTTTCCATTACTCATTTCCGCTACGCATTGGGGTGGGCCAGTACAAAAGGGGTAGTCCGCCTGCCGATTCGTCCTCTGCGCTCCCATTGTCACCTGCGTCATTTCCGGGTCGGAGGTTGCGGGCCCGACAGGTATGGCCGCACGCTGCTTCACCTCGCTGGTCGTTGTTATTTCGATCATTATGATCAAGGCCTTTCGTGTTGTTTGTAGGGCGATTGTGTGCTGCTCCGTGCTCCCTGTCCCTGCGTGCGGCGCTGTGATTGTTTTGCGGTGGTAAGTGTCATCTTTCTCTCTCCATTGTGGTTGATGCTACTAGGTGGCTAATGCTAGTGTGGTCACAGGTAAATGCTGGCGGCTGCCTGGAGACCTTTCTCCCCCCCCTCTCGTGAGTGTGTGTGAGTGTCTGGGCTACTAAAAAGGTATGTCGCCTATATGTTAACGTTTAACCTCATCATTTTAAAATACTTGGCTAATGCTAATGATGGTTTTCCTCAATTAGGTGTCACTGTAGCCACCTCCTTGGGCCGCTGCTGCTTTGTGCGTTGTGTCTATTACGTGTATATCGTTTATATTTGCTGCTGCTGTATGCCGTTACGGCGCTGTCCTGCGGCCATCGGAGGTGTCGCCGCCACATCGGCTTGTACAGGACACGCCGCAGGCCCGGCAGATTATCTATTTTTTACCGGGGACTGGTGCCCCTTATGTTGAATGAGTGTGTGTGTGGATCTTGTTTCATTATTTTTGAGTGTGTGTTCGAGTCCATTCTGGATATTGTTTATGTAATTATATTTTTGTGCATCTCGTTAATTGAGTTATTTTGTAAATTAGGTGATTGCATTTTGTTTTCTTTATTTCTTTCTTTGGTTACATTGGGCAGTTATTTGATTGTTTAAGCCTGTGATCTGTCCATTACTTATGGTTTTGTTAAGTTTTCTTTCTTTTGTGTGTGTGCAACCCCACTAATTTGTGATTTTCTCCCTTTTCAGTTGCTGTAGGCCAGTGGTGGCGGTGCTGGTGACCTGGTGGTGGCATCCTCCCGTCTTGTCTTGCTATGTCCCTGGGAGTGGGTTTTTCTTCAGAGAGTGTCTCTGCCACGTGTGCCCGGTGACTTAAGTTTGTTTCTTTATTTTGGTGGATCCCTCCCCTGCACTAGCCTTCGTCCATCCACTTCGGCCTCAGCTCGGATTAGGTTTGCCTTGTTTTGTGTGAATGAGTTTTTTATTGATTTTTAAACATATGAAAATAAAGTGTTTTAAATGTTGAACCACGTCTCTCGCTCTCCAGTAACTACGAACCTGTGTGCCTTGTGTCAGAGAATAATTCTCTGGGTGAAACTCCCAGGGTGGCGTTGTTGAGCTCTTAGTATTATTAGTTATTAGTTTTATTTTCACCTCCTCCTTGCCACACTAGAGACCACTCATAGTGCTTTACAACACGAGTCAGCATGCATGCGCACACACACACACACACACACACACACACACACACACACACACACACACACACACACACACACACACACACACACACACACACACACACACGTGGAAGAGCTTTAGGACGCACACTGGGTTCAGTATCTTGCCCAAGGACACGCAGACTTCAGGGGAAGGGATCGACCCTCCGATTAACGCCACATATTGTGGTAATGCTTCATACCATAGCACCGTGAAAGGAAGAGAGACGGTACAGAGGAACACTGGCTCGGTATACGCCCATGTCAGCTGTCGAGGTCCCCCTCTCACCGGCCGCCAACGCACACCTTTGCTGCACCTCCTCCTAAGTCTATATGCAGTGGAGCGCAGGCAGGACGTACACGGAGGCTGCGTGTGGACGCGTGCACTTCAGGGAAACACCCCGCACGCGAGCTGAACGTGAGCTGAAGAAGTGTCTTGGCTGGGTTCAGAACAGTGAGGGAGAGACTGACTGACTGAACGGTCGAGGGTGCTGACGGTGTAGACTGTGTCGTGCTGTGCTGCGCTGCGGGAGACACGCGCTTTTCTTCCCTCCTCCGTCGGGACACACTGTAGTTTAAGTGAATCCAGTGAGCTACAGAGACCCCTCTCATCCTATCGCTGCTGGGATTTGTTCTTGTCCGGTGCTGTGATGCCTGTTAATCCTCTCATCACACTCTTCTTGGGTAAGTTCATTGCATGTTCCCGGCTAGATTTTTTGCTGAAGACGACTATGTGGAGGTGTGTGCACGCGCGCGTGTGGTGGTGGGGGACATGATACTACTGAATACAGTAGGGTGACTCTCACTGTTTAGAGGCATGTGTCAATACAGCAGTGTTGAAGAAACATGGAAAAGACATTATTATTACTCTCAGACACGTATATAGAATAAACATATAAACTGAAATATTCTACTCATGTCAGTGTCCATGCTATACAAAGGTCATCAGTGAGCAGCACAGCGTCTATACAAATCACTGTAGAGATAGTATAGTATGTATGACTAGTTTTTTTATATTACCAAGGGAAAGTGTGCCACTATAGAAATGTGCTTGAATTCCTAACAAATCTTGCTGTAATCCAAGCCATGACAGCCAATAGCGAGGTAGATGTTCAATGCAGTGATGGATATTGTGACATTGTTGCCCTCACTGTAACAGCTGGAGGTCGTTTTGTGTCTTCTGAGTGAGCGGCATTACGTTCAAGGACATTGTTTTCTACTTCACTTCTTTAAGTCAAAGGCTTGTGAAATTTTTTTTATTAAAAAAACCCTACAGGAGAGTTTGTAGAGTTTAGTTTGAGCTGCCTCAGAACTGTTTTAAGGCATCCCATCACTAATGCGAAAGCCGCAGTGCTCCTGCAGTGTTCCCCATCATGCACACTAGTAACTGTCTATTTGGAAAACCCTGGAACCAAGACTCGTGTCCGTCATGTTGCACCGATGCTCAGCCTAGAGCTGCACTGCCAGCATCAAATCATCTTATCCTGGATTTGTTGCATGTTTGACTGAATCCTACAAACAACTGAGCCATAATATTGAAGCACTTTTAGCTCCAATAAATAATTCTGGCTGTCAAAGACATCCTATACGTCCTGTGTTTCTCTTTCCACTGTTTCGCTAACTTTTCGTTTTCAGTCATGCTGTTCCAGGGCAAAACAAGAAAAGAAAAAGAAAACCCTACGCAATTGAATCCTGAAGTAGGCGCCATCCTATTTTGGGGAGATGTTGTGGTGGATTGGTGGGTTGTAGTGGCCAAACCTAAATGTCAAAAATGTTCCTCAGGTCTTTGATGTCAGTTTGCATATGCATATTTTTAGTTTGGTGCAAAGGAAATAGAACATTATTAATACCCTGGGTGATATTGTTTAACTGCTCTGCAGAGTTTCACATTCTTGTTTACTTTCTGGACAAAACACATCATGACTAGATCCACTGTGAAATGAACGTTAATGCAAAAATAAACCGGCTCCTCCTTGGTTTCAAGTGTGTGTGTGTGTGTGTTAGTAAGCATGCATCAGACACATATTAGCACATCCGATCCTCGTGTTCAGCCATTGCGGCAGCACTGGGCCATGACATCACAATCAGTCCAGTTGTCCGTGGGGTGATGGAGGCTTTCATTAGTTGCATTATGGGAGTGAGTTCGACAGGCCATGGCAAAAGCAGCATGTTCTTCCTCGTGGCACTGCCCCCTTCACTCTGCAGTTTAAAACTTGTCCTTGATTTAGCTACAAATGAAATGCAGATGAGTAAATGTGATGGAGCCACAATTAGTTTGGTTCGGGATGAAAACATTTGCATTTTCTGAGTGTCTTCGATAAGCTCGACATATTCATGGGCTGCCAACATATTTGAGGGTGACAAATGTTGTTATTCACCTCAGGACAGATATAGTTTCACACACAAAGGTTTCCAAGGTACGCTTTGCTGAAAGCTATTCTAATCCAACAACTACCTGGCTTTGAAAATTAAGGTAATGCAGTACAGGTAATAGGCCAGTATCATACAGTGGAGAGGGTTTTTTCTCAGTACATTTTGCATGCAGCCTTCACGCTGTAAACAGCTAAAGTAGACTGATTAAAATGAAGAGATGTTGTAATTGTCAGAGATGATGAATAACTATTGTGAGATTAAAGGGGATGACACGTTAATGAGACTCTAGCATCCTTCTTCTGAGACTCTCAGCATTTTTCTTGGATTTGTTTCATTCAGCCTGCTCCTTTTCTCCGTACAATCTATTTCCATATACATAATACTGTTTGTATTTTGTGCCCACTGTCCTGCACATTAATATCTGGAAAGATCCCAATATCACTCCTCGAAAGATCAGCTGGAGCTTGAGCCTCCTGTGTCACCTGACATTCACTGTATGTTAGGGGCCTTTACCTAGTTGATCACACAAACAATGAGTTAAGCTGTAACTCTTCCCTTGTCTCTATATATAGAGTGGAGATCACCAGCGGCAGGCCAAAGGATCTGTCAAGTGTGGAGATGACCGACGTCTCCAGTGCCAGAGGTTACGATCTGACATCTTGCAGCACTCTGGCCTCAAATCTCTGGCAGCTGCCCTCTCTCGTCTCCCCTTCATGCCTCTCTCTTTCCTTTCTTCTCGTCATTCGGCCTCCGCAGTGTTGTCTCATAGGTGACTTCGACAGTCAAGATTCTCAAATAGGTAGATAGCTTTAGATTTGTTGTTGTTCTTTGGAATGAGAGGCCAGATTATCTATGGACTTCACTCCTCCGATCTATCTCTCTGATGCATATGTCATCTCTAATTAGCATCAGTCCAGGTTCACCTTGGGCCTGAGAGTGTGCTAGCAGCGTAGCTCAGGTGTCCGTCATTTTATTGTCATGTCAGCAACTGTCTGACATGGCAATGATTTGGATTCAGAAAGCACAGTAGCTGTGTTTAAATGGACCCTAATAGTTCACTAATAATCAGAATAATCAGAATTAAAAATGCCTCCTGTAAGCAGCTCAGTCAGAAAAGTCCATCCGAACTCACTTATCAGATAGAGAACAGTAGTGTAAACCTTTGATAATCTGTTCTATTAGAAAATATCAGCACCTAGCCTTCATCTGATCGTTTCTCTTTTTTGTTGGAGATCTTAAAAGATACAAAGACTTTCAGTGGTCAAGAGGCTTGAAACAAAGAGTTGTTCAAGTCTTTGAAAATATAAACCAATCCACAGAACCACTAACCACATCACATCTACTGGACATTTGAAGGCCGCCTATCACAAGGCTAAAAGTCCAAATGGCAGAGGTGGTTCTGACTAGGGATGCACCGATCCGACTTTTTCAGTCCCGATACCGATGCCTGGACTTTGTGTATCTGTCGATACCCAATACCGATCCGATACCGTTGTTGAATTGATAATAAACTGTATAACGTCCACCTTATACCATGTAGAAGAGACTTAAGGCACCAGACTTTTCTAACTAAACATTACTTTCCTAACTAAGACAAAATAATCAAACATATACCAAACATTGTAAACATGTGTAACATTAATAATAATAATAACTAGAACTGCAAGCAGCTATAAACGGGGGACAAGCCCCCCGCGCGACTCGGACCCCACGGAAGTTGGCCCAAACGATGACGGGCTTTGGGCAAAAGTGAAGACACAGGCCAACGTCTGAGCCGTGGTATTCGCTGTAATGGGAAGTGCACCGGAAGTCCAAAAGGCTGAATGTGTGCCGATTTGGATTTGTTGTACTAAGCCACACCCACATTGACCAGTCATGACCACCTTCAAGATATGGCCTCAGGATTGGCCCTACATCATACGACCAAATTTCGTAAAAATTGGTTCAAGAGATAAAAACTTCCCATCTTTTTAGCGCCCCCTAGTGGCCAAAATTCGCCAAATTCGGCTCATCCCTTCCCAGTTTCAGGGCAACCAAGGAACTCAAATTTGGTGTTGATAGCATTTAGTTTGACCGAGATATCAAACAGTTTACATTTTTATAGCTAGCTACAGAAATTTGTTCGTTAATAATTTGCGCATTTTTTGACCGAGCAAAATTCTTTTGATAACTTTAGATCAGGTCCAGCTGAAGAGTGTACGTGCCAAGTTTCATGAAGATCTGACAAAATCCCACGGAGGAGTTTGAAAAAGTGGGTTTTGCATATGTGGCGATTTAGCGAACGAAATGTGCAGCAGAAGTGGGCGTGTCCTATGTCAGAAAACCCAGCTCTATTCAGGGAACATATGGATATAAGGTTTGCGAATGTGTTATTTAAAATGTGGAAGTTACAGGCAAAAACGCGATTGCATCCATTGTAGCGTCACCTACTGGCGTACATGTGCAATTTTTGGTATGGAAGAACTGTGTCCTATTCTATATGTACCATATAAATGTCAAAGCTCTCAGCATAATAGTTTGGCTGAAATTAATGTTTGTTGTTTATCTTGAAATATGCCCCGCCCACATTGAGCAGTCATGACCACCTTCAAGACATGACCTCAAGATTGGCCCTACATCATACCGACCAAATTTCGTAAAAATCGGTGTAGCTTTTCAAGAAATATAAACTTCCCATATTTTTAGCGCCCCCTAGTGGCCACAATTCGCCAAATTCAGCTCATCCCTTCCCAGTGCCATGGCAACCAAGGATCTCAAATTTGGTGTTAACAACATTTAGTTTGACCGAGATATCAAACAGTTTACATTTTTATAGCTAGCTACAGAAATTTGTTCGTGAATAATTTGCGCATTTTTTGACTGAACAAAATTCTTTTGGTAACTTTAGATCAGATTCAGCTGAAGAGTGTACGTGCCAAGTTTCACGCAGATCGGACAAAAACCCAAGGAGGAGTTCAAAAAAGACGGTTTTCTAGTATTTGCGATTTTGCGAAAAAAAGCTTTCTAACTGGAAATGGCCGTGGCCAATCCCAAAGTGATTCAGCTCCATTCAGGGAATCTGGGGATACAAGGTTTTTGAATGTACGACATACGGTTTGGGAGTTATAGGCAAAAACGTGTTGGCCTAGTTTATAGCGCCCCCTGCAGGCGGATATATGTAGTTTCTTGTGTCTGAGATATTCGCAGGAGTCTGGACCAACCCTCCAAATTGCACCGCTCTCCCTTGCACGGTTTAGCCTGCAGCACCACTTTTAGCCGGAGAAAAATAAAAATAAAAATCTTTACAATTACAATAGGGTTCCTAGCACTGCTGGTCCTAGGAAACGCGTATGCTTGCATACGCGTTCCCTCGGCCCCTCAGGCTTGGCCCCCTAATAATACATTTAATTTATATAGCGCCTGTCAGGGTACCCAAGGACACTTAACAAAGTGGAACAAACAAAACAAAGAATAAATGGAGCGCCTGTCAGTCAGCACGGAGGGAGCACTAGCACTGAAGTCAGTGGGGGCGATGCAGGAGACCAAGAGATCCAATCCAAGCGATGAAGACTGGGGTGAAGTGACAGCAGAGGTCAAGGTGTTCCTGTGCTGAACACCTGAAGACCCCGCCAGCAATGGCCGAGTAGCGACCATCCAACATTGCTGCGAGCCGGGGAGACCGCAGCAGCAGAGGAGATTGACAAAGCAGCCCGGCGGTGAATAACCCCGAAGTTGTGGTGGAGGGATGACGAACGGAGCAACGATGGACAGCCCACTTAGTATTGAGTAAGTCGGTTAAAAAGTTAGCGTTGCTAGGCTAACAGCTGATCGGTGAGGCTAACAACTGATGGCGGGGCTAACAGCTAATCAGCGGAGAAATGTGACGTGAGTAAGTGCAACGTCCTGCAAACAGGAATCCAAAATAAAACATAGCAGCTGAACCTGAGAATAAGCTAATAAAAAGTTGGTCGAACAACAACTAGTGCTCTTCCAGCATGTGACACACTGACGCTGACGAATGACGTAGGATGTGCTGCGACGGAGGAAGAAAAACTGGATCAGTCCGTGGATCTGTTCATTTTTCCCATCCCTGATCCAGCTGTTTTGTCAATATCGGGGCCAATATCCGATCTTAATATGGGATCGGTGCACCCCTAGTTCTGACTCGACCAGAGTATAGAGGTTAAAGATCTTATTAATGATTTCAATCAGCTGAAAACATGTAGTCCATGTAATTACAGATAGTGAAACATATAAATAAAAGCTGAAAGGTTGTCTTAGCCAAATTACAAAAAACATTTTTTTACTTCCCTCTTTTGGTATCCAGCCATGCAGGTAGTCTTTGTGTAATGTGTACAGGTCTGAGATCTCCATCTCTGACACCATTCTACCACAACAGGAGCGACTAGATCCTTTTGATTGATTGATTTGTTTGTTTATAATTTCTTTGGCTTGGTTATCACTTACTTTGTGACATTGTCACATGTATGCACTTACCATACCTTACAATAACATATTATAACCGATAGTCAACTGGAATCATCCTTTATAGAGCAAGAAAAGCTGTTGCCATGGGTTCCAGTTTTCATTTGCGCAAGTCAGTGGCCTATGTTGCTCTGATGCTGCGAATACATAGCAGCATAGCAACAATCTATCTTACATAGGTTAGGGACTGTGTATTTCCAGGACAGACTGCAGTAGACCAAGTGTGTTTTCATGAGATGGATGTGAGTGTTGCAGTGTTTTCTTTAAATACAAACTCTGAATATATTGAAGACTTGGCATACGTGACACAAGACATATAAAGTGAATACAAAGTCTTTTTCAGCGATTCAGCTGCTGTTTCTTAATCCTCAGACAGAATCAAAATGATCAAGTTCATCTCTAACACAACTGTGCATGATTCTGCTAACAGCAGAGAGCTGTTGAGCTCCTCAGTTTGGGTTTATTTTGGTACTATAGATGTTCTCAGCTGATATACAATGTTGAGTCTTACTATAGTATTATCACAGGAGCTGTACAAAAATGACCTGTAGCCTACAGATTACTCTGACAGCAGATACATGAACATGATCCCGTGGAAGTCATTGGGGCTAGATACTGTGTGTGTGTGTGTGTGTGTGTGTGTGTGTGTGTGTGTGTGTGTGTGCAGGCATTAATAAAGGGTGAGTTTTAATTAGCTGAGTGCAGCAGCAGGGGGGAACTTCCCCTTACTGAGGCGCCCCTTCAGCCAGCTGACAAAAATCACTGTGACAACGTTGTCTCTCTCCCCTCACCCCCTGCACATCTTCCCCCACTACTCACCACCTCTTTCCCTCTCTCCTTGCTCACACTCCTTCCATCCAAACAACCGTAACCATCTCTCCTTCTTTCTTAAGGTATAACTACAGACTTAGGTGAGCAGCCATTCAATCCATACATGCCAGTGGCTATTTATAAAACCAGCTGTGTTGCAGCAGAAGAGCCTCAGGCATTCGTTTTATTGCAGTGTATGCTTACTAACATGGCAGATCCTAGAGGAGCTTCCACTAATTGCTGATTTTAATGAAGAGGTTTCAGTTTATTTGTGTATCCAGTGTAAACAGGTCGCAGAGGACACCTAATGAAAAAAACAGGAAGAGAATATTATTTGATGCTTGTCTGATATTCAGTCAAGAAAAATGCTTATCTAGGGAGTCAAACATCGGTTTGCAGTGCTTTGTTGGCAGCAGTCTCAAAATGCTTTTAATATTTCAAAATCTCTTTTCTTCTAAATGTCAGAATGAATCATATTTGAGCAACACTATTAAAAGCTGAGTTTACACCAGACCATGATAGTGTCTACATCAGTCCTACATAGTGCTGCTTTAATTGTCCATACACAACACTTCTACTCTAATAGTTTTGTCTTGCATAAACCTTTGGTCTGATACTGTCCATTGCTGGAGAACCTCCATTCATCCTCTGTATGAGGTACTCTGTTTTAGCCCAGTCCTCCTCATGGCCCGCCTCCAAAAAAGCCCAGTCTTGTCTGACTGGTCAGCAACAAAGGCCTGAGTAGGTAATGATAACCATTTTGATGGTCAACTCACCATGTTTTTGGCCTCCGACTAGTGGCGCTTCTACTGTAAATATCACAACAAAAACCTGAAGAAAGACACATTAGAATATGATCTGTCTCAGCCTCGGCCTCACTGCCCAGGAGGCCACCAACGTCACAGCTTTATAACAGTCTTGCGGCAATGTTACATGACCGAACAACAGTAACGTAGTAAATGTAAGTGTCTTTGGGAACTTATATGAGGAAAAAACACTGCAGTTATACGTAGAGAAGTGTCTGTCCTCCCGCCTCTCCTACCGAGTCTTCGTCACATTTCTGCCCGAAAAACGGCGTCTGTCGCCGGCATAAAACTTTAACTCACCAAATGTTTGTGTTGAAAAAAAATCGCTGTGATGGTCTCGATCTCAACCACAACACATTATAACAGAATCTATATGATTATAAACAGTCAGCGGGTACATGTTTAGATTCACATGTGGACAACTGGGGAAACACCTTGATAAAAACACACAGACATCATCATCATGACATGTACCGTCATGACTCTTTAGGCGCTGACTTGCTGTGTGAATTACACACTGGCGTCACACTGGCATCTGTACACTAGAGAACTGGCAAACAACTGCTGCGGCCATCTACAAGAAGGAAAGGGAAATTCCCCAAAAGCATTGTATGGCCTCTTTAAAAATCTGTTGAGGCCTTTTCAGCAGGCTGTTGATAGAATTTCCAAATATTTATCTTCAATGTTATTAATTCCTCTCAACATGCAGTCTGGGGCTGCCTAGTAAGTCTTGAGTGTGTTGCGCATAATTTGGGGAGGCGGGTAGCCTTGGCATCTTTGTGGTAACAAAACAGGTATTTTAAGCCAAAACAGTGTTTTGTTTTTTTTTTTGCCTTAACCTAACCAAACCTTCCTGTATAACGAGCTCCTAAACATAGATCAAGTGTATTGTCCTCTTATGTCTGGATGTCCATTTGGTCAAGTCCAAGCCACCATGATGAGCCACTCGCTCTCTGTTTCCACCTGCTGTGTAACTACTCCACCTGCAGTGCTTCAGTCCCCAACAAGCTCCTCTCTCTTGTATTTAAGAGGAGTGAACTGCACATGTAAACATCTAACAAAGATTTTTGTAGGTCACAAATCACTAACTTTGGACAATGTAGAACAGTGTTAATGTATATTTTTTTATTTCAAATTGTTTGTTTTACTCACTAATAATATATATATATATATATGAAGGTCTCTTTTTCATGTAAAGACAGCCATCACTGGATTAGTACTGGTCTAATGCAGCTTAGTTGACAATATAAGAGTAGTTGTAATTGAAGTTGTTTGTCAATTCTAGACATTAATGACATACATCAATCATGTCAGTGGCTCCCAACTCAACTGTCTTGCTCATTAATGCTCCTCTGGTTTAATGTGGAGCCATCAGGAACATATGAGGATTGTGGATGGTGTGTGTCCTTGTTCAGTTTTGACAGTTGTGTTTCTTTGGATGAGATTCTGCATTCATGTCAGTGCCAATCTGAAGTTAAGTAAATGACAGTAAGTAATACTGCAGTAAAAGTTATTTATTCTTGTTATGTGTGGAGGCTTGACTGATGCAGAGTTTTTGAATCTGACACTGGAAATCAACAAAATCTGATCAATCTGACAGCACTGCTGTAGGGCATGTCTGCTGTCTGAGAAGTTCTCTTCAAAGTAGTGTTCATTAACTCCTGAAGAAACAGCTAGAACCCATAGCTCTGTATCATGAAATATACTCTGACATCTATGCAAAAGTTTATGTTGTCTTTGTAACTGCTAACATGAATTTATGTTGTAATATATCCACTGTAAATGATGGATAGAAGTGTTGAAACCGGGACTGAGTGTGTGTGATAGCTAATAAAAGCAGCAAAACCCTTCACTTAACTCTTTAAGGAATGGTGAGAGACACTGTGGGAAACAATTTGAGTGGCCTAGCTCTTATATAACCAAATAAATTCTGTATTGAGGCATTCACCTAAATTGGTTTGTGTTGTGTTTCAGATATAATTAATAAACTGCAGCAGCAATGAATGATTTGTGAGTGCTATGACGGCAGGAGTGTGCCATTAACAAGCTCTGGCTGGAAAGTATCAGGAATGAAGCACATTTTCTCTGGAGGGAGAGCAAATAGGGTGAATTGATCCCTGTGTGCTGAGGATGTCAAGTCACCCATTAAGCTGAGGTCGGGGAACTGATATGCTTATGAAGCACTTCTGCTAAAGTGGGCTCCCTCACTTCCTGATACTCTCACTCTGCAGTCCCTCTTTGTTTTCCTCTTTTGTGTTCATTTTGCTCACAGATGGCACCCAATGTCCTCTGTGAATCATTAGACTGAAAAAAATAAATAAATAAATTTCTTTTTTATTTTTTGTCTAAACTGGAGAACACAATCTGGATATCCCCTATTCCATAATTGCTGGCTAGTGCTTTAATATTGCATCAGGCTGCCTGTGTTAACTTCTAAAGCATTGGCATATTCACATAGTACCCGGTATTCGTGATCTGGTGGCCATCAGTCACTGCTTAATATACTTTTGCAAAAAAAACAAAAAAAAACAACCTCCATCCAGAGGAGCGTTTAAGCACTGTTTCAGAAATGATCTCTGTCCAAAGAACACAGAAATTAAGTTTTTATGTAGTTTGCTTCTTGAGTAGAATTTTGACCACAGGGACTAACTGAACATTTCCTTGAAGATGTTGCTAAATGTTTTGTGTTAATGCATGTGTTATTTCCCCTCATGTGGACCAGTGTTTTTGCCACCAGCTCTCTCTCTTGTGTCTATTCTCCACCTCTCTACCTAACAAAAACAACATAGTTCAGTTCAGTTCTGCTGTAATTACCTTGGATTTATCTGTTGTGACATGTGGCTGGAGGAAAGACATTAATGGTCCATTGTCCCCCGATAATCCAGGTTCAGGATTTGATATATCATATGTGTAGAATTAAAATGAGATGTTTAAGATCAATGTGTCTGTGTGTGAGGGGATATGTGGGTGAAGGGATGTTCTTCCACATCCTTAAGACCCTCCTTTTTAGGCTGGCTTTTTAGCTGAATTCTATTTATTTATTGGTTTTTATTCTGCTTAAACCTGGCTTTATTCTATTTATCTATTCACTTACTATTCATTTATTTATTTTAATTATTTTGTTTTATCTCGTGTACTTTATTTATGATTTACTTATTTATTTTAACAATTAAAAAGCAGTTTTAGACGCCTAACCTCCTTTAGTATTTTATCATTCTTAGTTTTATTTTATCTTTATTTTACTGCCTCTAGTGTCTCCTCAGTGAAATACATCGATGATAGCATTTCCTCAGATCCGCAATACTTGCTGTTAGTGCCCCGTTTTATTTATTACCATTTATTTATGTATTATTACTCACTCTTTTTTTTCATTTATTGTATTTTAAGTAGCTGGATACGTGTGTGTGTGTGTGTGTGTGAGAGAGAGAGAGAGAGTGTGTGTGTGTGTGTGTGTGTGTGTGTGTGTGTGTGTGTGTGTGTGTGTGTGTGTGTGTGTGTGTGTGTGTGTGTGTGTGTGTGTGTGCGTTAAACGGCTCATATGTTGTCCACAAGACAGGCAAAACCTCACTCGATGGCTGTCCATCTTGAACTCACCATGAACAACAACAACAACTCGAATTGGCCGCTGCCGGGTTATCACTTCCAGTTCAACACCGGAGTTGGTACATTCACTTTCCGGTTGACGTTATTTGTAAATTTGTTTCGGGATTTGTAAAAGTGTTTCACCACTTGTAAATTTGTCTTGGTGTTTGTAAAAGTGTTTTGTATCATGTTAATTTGTTTTCTGAAATGTAAATTTGTTTCGGTAATGTAATTTTGTTTTATGATATGTAAAAATGTTTTCCAGAATGTAAATTTGTCTCACACTTCGTAAAAGTGTTTCACATTTTGTAATTTTGGTTTGCACCTCCCGGCCACCGTAAGAGTGTCCTCCTCTTGAAAGCATTCATTTTCCTGGTGATATGCTGAACTCTGTGTAAGTGCTGTGGTTATAAATTAACAAATGGAATGTACCTCGGTGAAATTCCTGGAAAGCAAACTTAGCGTCTAGCATCCAGAACACACTATAATGCTCTTCAATATAAGTGCCTTTATTTTGTATGACTGCATTTAATATGCATGCTTCTTGTTTGGCATTTCTGATAGTGTGGATGTGAACTATGAGCACCGTCTTGGTCTGTGTGGTTGAGGTTGCTGCTGGAAATGTTTTGTGCATGTCTATGTAAACATGTGTCGGACGAAAATACACTGATTAGACAGAACATTAATAATAATAATAATAATAATGCATTTTATTTGAAGGCGCCTTTCAAAGCACTCAAGGACACCGCACATAACAACAACAGTACAACAAGAGACAGTACAAGTACAGGACAATTTAGTGCAAATAAATAAATCAGTAAGAGGATGCAGTTACATGGTGCCGTCTCGGCACAGAGTTCAGACTCTGCAGTTCTCATCATACAGGAAGTCAACCGGGCCGGTTTAGGCAGGGCTGAGCTTCCAGGGTGAGACTAGTGCAATAGATGAGAACAGGGAAGAGAGTGTGCAGGATTCAGATTCCGTAGTCCTCACCATACAGGAAGTCAACCGGGCCAGGTTAGGCAGGGCTGAGCTTCTGGGGTGAGAATAGTGCAGTAGAGTGGGATAGAGAATGAGAAAGAGGGTGTGCAGGGTTCAGACTCTGTAGTCCTCACCATATAGAAAGTCAACCGGGCCGGGTTAGGCAGGGTTGAGCTTCCAGGGTGAGAATAGTGCCATAGAGTGGAATGGAGAATAGGCAGGAGTGTGATTATATGATTAGGCTGATACAAAGTAGGCTACGCGGAATAAGTGTGTTTTCAGGCGAGATTTATAGGTGGAGACAGTGTCAGAAGTGCGAATGTCTGGTGGAAGTGAGTTCCAGAGGCTGGGGGCAGATCGGCTGAAAGCTCTTGACCCCATGGTGATTAGGTTGGCAGATGGGGTAAAGAGCTGGATGGTCGAAGAGGATATGATGGTGCCAGGTTATGAAGGATCTTGAAAGTGAGGAGTAGAATCTTGAAATCGATGCGGGATTTGATAGGGAGCCAGTGGAGTTGCTGCAGGGCTGGGGTAATGTGCAAAGGGAGTTCTGGTGATGATACGCGCAGCTGCGTTCTGGACCAGTTGGAGTTTATGGAGTGATTTCTGAGGGAGACCATGGAGGAGAGAATTGCAGTAGTCCAGACGAGATGTAACCAGGGTGTTTACGAGGATAGCAGTACTGGCTGGTGTGAGTGAGGGACGGAGGCGGTTGATGTTGCGTAGATGGAAGTATGCAGACCGGGTAACATTATTGATGTGGGCTTCAAAGGTTAAGGTGCTGTCCAGGATGACACCCAGGCTCCTTACCTGGGGTGATGGTGAGACAGTGGAATTGTCGATGGACATGGAGAAGGGGTTGTGCATTGCCAGGGTGGATCTGTTGCCAACGAGGAGGACCTGGGTTTTGTCACTGTTCAGTTTAAGGAAGTTGATTGAGAACCATGATTTAATTTCCAGTAGGCAGTTAGATAGAGTTGTGGGTGGTAGAGTGGAAGTAGACTTGGTGGAGATATAAAGCTGTGTATCGTCAGCATAGCAGTGGAATTGAATATGGAATTTCCTGAGAATGTGTCCAAGGGGCAGAAGGTAAATAGTGAACAGGAGGGGGCCAAGGACAGAGCCCTGGGGAACACCGCTGAAGATTGGAGAGGAGGAAGATCTTAGGTTCTTGAGTTGGAAAAATTGTGTGAGACCAGTTAGATAAGATTTCAGCCAGGCCAGAGGGATGTCAGTGATTCCAATGGAGGCCAGTCTGCCCAGGAGGATGTCATGTGAGACAGTGTCGAAGGCTGCGCTGAGGTCAAGGAGAACCAGGATGGAGAGTAAGCCAGAGTCAGATGCCATCAAGAGGTCATTTGTGATTTTCACAAGGGCTGTCTCAGTGCTATGATGGGCATGAAAGCCGGACTGGAATTGTTCGAAGAGGTTGTAGTGAGACGGATGAGTGTTTAGTTGAGCTGCAACAGTTCTTTCGAGTATTTATGAGATAAATGGTAAGTTTGAGATGGGACGGAAGTTGTTCAAATCATTTGGGTCTGCACCAGGTTTCTTGGTAGTTGGAGTAATTGCAGCAGTCTTTAGTGATGATGGAACAACACCAGAAGTCAATGAAGAATGAATGATATCAGTTATGAGAGAGGACAAGGCTGGCATGTAGCTTTTTACTAGGTAGGTGGGCAGGGGGTCTAACTGGCAGGTAGATGATTTGGATTTGAAGATTAGTCTGGTTATTTCGGAGCCAGTGGGCAGTTTGAACCTGGCAAGTGGAAAGCTGATGGAGAATGTGGGCAGAGAGTGCAGAGAGGGTGTAGAGTTATTTGAAACAGTCAGTCTCTGGTGGATGTTTTCAATTTTGGCATTGAAGAAGGTCATGAAGTTGTCACACTGTGCAGCTGTGAGTAGGTGAGGAGGTAGAGCGTCAGGTGGTTTCAGAATATTGTTGATAGTAGAGAATAGGGCTCTAGTGTTCCCATCCGCTGTCCTGATTAAGGTTGAGTAGTATGTGGTTTTGGCCAGAGAAATAGCATCCTTGTATTGGAGTATGTGATTGTGATACATTTTTTTGTGCACTGCTAGACCGGTTTTGCCATGAAGGCGTTCCAGGCGACGGCCTTTGGTTTTGAGCTGGCGTAGCACTGGTGTAAACCAAGGAGCAGAGTGGGCAAAGAAGACAGACCTTGTTTTCAGAGGCGCAAGAGTATTTAGCAGACGCTGAAGTCCGAGATTGTAGTGGGATACCAGTTCATCTGTGGTAGATAAATTGTCTCTGCTGGGAAAATCATCAATTCCATTAGAGAGGGCTGACAAGTCAATATCTTTGATGTTTTCGAAAAGAGATAGAGCGAGGCATGTTTGTCCTGGATAATCTTAGCATGACATCAAAGGATATTAGCTTGTGATCTGAGATGGGCAAATCTGCGGCACAACAGTTTAGGGACGTTACACCAGAGCAGCAGATTAGGTCAAGAATGTGTCCTTTGGAGTGTGTTGGAAAGTCAATATGTTGCTGTAGTCCAAAGCTGTCAAGGCATGAGGTAAAGTCCTTTGTAAAAATATTGTTGATGCTATCCCAGTGGATATTAAAATCACCTAGCAATATTAAGTTTGGGGACACTGAGCATAGGGTTGTTAGGAAGGCTGAGAATTCCTGTAGGAAGGTGTTATTCGGCTTGGGTGGTCGATAGATAGTGGCTAGAATAGTGGGAGTTGGGCCCTTGATTTGTAGAGCAATGGACTCGAATGAGGGATAAACAGGCACTGTGATGGAGGACACTTTCCATATTTTATTGTGGAGTATTGCCAGGCCACCCCCTCTGCCAGAGGTACGAGGTTGTGATGAGTAGACAAAACCAGGAGGAATAGTTTGATTAAGGTGTGAAAAATCATTAGGCTGCTGCCATGTCTCAGTCAGGCAAAAGAAATAAAACTTACAGTCATTCAGTAGATCAAAGAGCAGAGGTCCCTTGTTGGTCAGTGAGCGAATGTTAAATAACCCAAAGGTTAGATTGCTGGTGTGAGGTTTGGTGTTAGCTGATCAGGCTGGAATAGCAAGCACAGTGTGATCAACAGTTCGACTACGCCTATGCAGGTGTATTGATTTGCGATGTGAAATAACAACGGAAATTGGAATCGAGTTTATCACAGCAGTGGAAGTACCTTTATGGCAGCCAGGAGGAGACAGTGGGCCATGGTAGGGGCATTGAGCCATGGAGAGTGTCAGTACCTGGGTTGGCTCCCAGGGGAGCTGCTGAGAGACACAGTGCTGTGTGCTGCAAAAGTAGGTCGAGGAGAAGAAGAAGAAGAAGGCTCCAGGTGAGGGGCGGGGCAGGTTAGCTGTCAATCACACGGAGCAGCGGTCTGGATAGCATGCTGGATGTTAGCTGCTAATACTGTGCTACCGGGACTGTTCGGGTGAAGTCCGTCGGTACGGAAAAGGAAAGGACGGTTCCAGAAGAGGTTGAAATTGTCGATGAAACCAATGTTGTGGATTCTGCAGGTGGACTGAAGCCAGGTGTTGAGACTGAGGATTCTGAAGAAACGCCCATCTCCACAGCCGAGAGTTGGGAGAGGTCTGCTGAGCCAGACATCTTTTCCAGATCCTATTTAGGAAGCTGAAGAGGGCCTTAAATTCCTTTTTAGTCAGCTCCGAGTGCCGACGAGCCGTGTCGTTGGATCCAACATGAACTATTATTCGGTTGATAGATGATGGGAGAGAGCATAGTAGGACGGGAAGCTTATCAAGGATAACCGGCACTGTGGCTCCCAGAAAGCAGCGTGTGGCTGCGTTGAAAAAGCGAATTTTCCTTGTGATTGAGTCTTCCATGATTAGTGTGGCAGGAGTGAAGAGAGGACGAGGAGACGATGGCTGTCAGCTTTCAGTACTCTGTGACCAAGCAGGGGAGTGCTGTGGCCGTGTAGTCGCTACGTCCCTCGGGATGGCATCAGTAGCTGGCTTGGTGTGAGGAAGAGCACCGGAGCACCGCATGACGGCATCTCTCAGGATCCGGCGCTGTGAGGCGGAGGTTTTGGACCGGGATGGGAGGCGTTGGTTCAGACCCGAGCGAGGAAGGTTATCTTGGTCGGCCGGCGTCGCCGCTGAGGAGCAGCAGGCATCGTCATCTGGGGAAGCAGAGCTGGAGGCATCGTCATCTGGGGAAGAGGAGCAGCGGGTGTCGTCATCTGGGGAAGAGGAGCAGCGGGCGTTGTCATCTGGGGAAGAGGAGCAGCGGGCGTCGTCATTTGGGGAAGAGGAGCAGCGGGCATCGTCATCTGGGGAAGAGGAGCAGCGGGCGTCGTCATCTGGGGAAGAGGAGCGGCGGGCGTCATCACCAGGAGAGGCAGGGTGGTCATCTGGATGAGCCGGGTTGTCAGCCGACAGGGATGCAAAGCGGTTTGAGAGGTTCAGGCCAAGCGGAGAAGCAGACCCATCAGGGTCCCTCTTTCGACCGCGGACCAAGACCTCCGTCCACGGCAGCTGCTTGGGTGTTGAGCAGGAGGAGAGTTGTGGGCCAGTAGCTGGGTCCCAAGCAACCGTGTCCCGGAGGATTGCACTGAGCGAAGCGATCTCTTTGGACTGTACGGAGCGATCTCTTTGGACTGTACGGATGCTACATCCATGAAGTTGGATAGCAGTGACTCTTTCTTCTGGAGTTCATCGGAGAGCCGTCGGATATCATCCTTGAGGTCAGAGATCTTTTTGTTTGCTTGCTGTAGTAGCGCAGAGTCCACGCCATGCATGGATAGCAATGTTGTTGTGGTTGACTTAGCTGTAATGCTAACTAGCAGTAGCTCTGATCTTTATCCAAAGAGACTGTATGTCTGCTCTGTTATGTGGATGGCAATCTTAGCAAGACAAACTTCTTAAGTACTTACAGAATGTCAATTGTACTGGCTGGAGACAGACTAGAACCGGGAGCTCAGGACAGAATTTAGACTCCGCGGTTCTCACTCGCACAGGAAGTCAACCGGAACATTATGACCAACAGCCTAATATTGTGAAGGTTCCCCTTAGAGGGATATTCCGGTGTAGTTTAATCCATGGTCTAACACACCGTGACACAGAGTAAGACCCCCCCGAGAGATCAAGTTTTCCGAACGCTAGCTTATGTAGTTTTAGCAACCTCAGAAAAGACCGAACGATAACAATACACTGCAGGCTATGCCTCCAACCAAGAAAGACGACCACTACCTTGCTAAAGAAGCTAAAGGTGATGGACTGGTCAAGCATGTCTCCAGACCTAAACCCTATTGAGCATCTGTGGGGCAACCTCAGATGGAAGGTGGAGGAGCGCAAGGTCTCTAACATCCACCAGCTCCGTCGTCATGGAGGAGTGGAAGAGAATTCCAGTGGCAACCTGTGAAGTTCGGGTGAACTCCATGCTTGAGAGGGTTAAGGCAGTGCTGGAAAATAATGGTGGCCACACAAAATATTGACACTTGGGGCCCAATTCGGACATTTTCACTTAGGGGTGTACTCACTTTTGTTGCCAGCAGTTTAGATATTAATGACTGTGTATTGAGTTATTTTGAGGGGACAGCAAATTTTCACTGTTATACAAGCTGTACACTCACTACTTTGCATTGTATCAAAGTGTCATTTCTTCAGTGTTGTCCAATGAAAAGTTATAATAAAATATTTGCAGAAATGTGAGGGGTGTACTCACTTTTGTGAGATACTGTATATATCCTACATACAGTGTGTACATATATACAACCAGAGTGGATGAATCATAAGGCGTGACTAAATGGTAATTTGTGTTAGTGCTGCCGAACTACAGAGGGATTAATGACTTTCCATTAAACCTGGGAGCCGACATACGGGAGTCGACTTGCAGTGGATTGTGATGGGAGGAGAGCCAGACTATCTGTCCAGGTTGGTATGGGAGAGTAGGTGTGCAGCATCTATCTGCGATTCGCTGGTTTCTTGCCATCAAGTGTAGGACTGCAGCCTGGGCAGCCTTCCGGATGCATTGACAGCACTGTATTTGGCAAATGTGATCTACCAGACCTGATAATTTGGGTGTAGTTAACCCAGGGGAGATGAAAACTCCAGGATGCTGGATGGCAGGCAGTTATACAGCGGAGGGATGACTCCAGGTCCTGGTTTGTTTTCTGAGTTTATCCGTTTGTCTGAGGGTGAGTTCTGTCTGCAGCAATGTGTGACCACAGGCAACTGAGGACAGGCATGGAGCGCATCAATCCATCATATGCCTGGTGGGATGACTTGCTATGAGCACAGGCAGCATGGGAGCAGCATGGGTATCTCTGGAAATGGTGGGCCAACATAAAGCCTCGGCCGGACAATGAAGTTTCGTTGCAACACTGCTCCATTAGGCTAACATTACTTATGTAGGAGGTATGCTGGATGGAGGCAGAGATCAGCAAAGTGATTACAAAAAACTCACTGAGTATCTTTTAAACTGACATCTCGGGGCATGTCATGTCGGATTTCATAAACATGCGTGGAAGAACAAACTGGACCAGAACCACACTGAGCGCGTCTTCTGCCTCACAACAATTACTAATCACACCAGCCTTTTTCTGAAGTTAACATTTGCAGCTATAAATAATAGCTGTTACAGCAAGCTCAGCTAATCAGCCAAGATCTAAGGAGATGACCTACACAATGAATTGCAGTGAGGGATGCGGATGGGTGCGCCAATTTTTACAGAAGTTTGTTAAAGTTGAGGGGCCGAAGGCTGAGACCCTCACGAGGCTGACGGGGGGGCGAAGGCTGAGACCCTCAGGATGCCGACGGTGGGGGTGAAGGCTGGGACCCACTGGAAGCTGGCAGAAGCAGCATAGGCTGGGACCCACTGGAAGCCTGCAGAAGCGGCGTAGGCTGGGACCCACTGGAAGCCGGCGGACGCGGTGTAGGCTGGGACACACTGGAAGCTGGCAGAAGCGGCGACGGAAGCCCTCTGGAAACTGGCGGCGAAGGCTGGAACCCTCAGGAAGCCAGAGGCGAAGACAAAAGCCCTCTGGAGGCTGGCGGGAAAGATAAAGGTTGGGACCCTCTCGCGCGGCGGGAAAGACGAAGGCCCTCTGGAAGCTGGCGGCAAGGACTAAGGCTGAGACCCTCTGGAAGCCGAACCGCCAACTGAGAAACCCTCCTGGATCTTGGTAGGGCCACCGACGGAGGACCACTGGCAGCGGTCGGCCTGGGAGCCGGTGAAGGATCAGTGGGAGCTGCCAGCCAGGGAGCCGACGGAGGGTCGCTGGCAACTGTCGGCCTGGGAGCCGACGGAGGCACACGGGCAGGCAGAACATGGCACCCCCAGGTGTCGGCTGGACCGCCAATGTAGAAACACTGACAGTTATCGACAGGACCACCGACAGAGGAGCAGGAACAGGCACTGGCTGGACCACCGACAGAATCACTGGCAGACGTCGACCAGGCCGCCGACTGGGAGCCACTGGCAGATGTCGACCGAGCCGCCAACTGGAAACCACTGGAAGATGTTGACTGGGTCGCCGACTAGGAACCACTGGCAGATGTCGGCCTGGGAGCCGATGGAGGGAGACTGGCCGGTGTCAGCCTGTGAGCCGACGGAGAGACACTGGCAGGTATCAGCCTGGGTGTCAGCCTAGCCAGCAATGGAGCAAACCCGGCAAGCGCCGGGTGGGCTGCCGATCATACAGCTGGGGCTACAGGCAGACACGGTATGGAGGCGTCGACCAGGCACGGCTCCAGGGCGCTGGACAGCAGAGAAGATGAAGCCCTGGGCAGCGGTGAGGAACAGCAGAAAAGAGCATCAGATATCAGGGAGCTAGGATGCGGCCGGGATTTTTTGTTGTACAGGATGAGGCACGGGCTGTAAGCAGGGCTGTAGCGTGGACTAGGGCTGGTAATTGGGCGGGGGCTACGGCATGGGCTTGGGCTGGAGTGCTGGCAGCTATCGGGGAGCTACTGCCGTTTAATTCCTCCACTAAGGCCCTTTCAAGCCTCTCCACTTTGGAGATTAGTTCTGCAGTGCCTGGAATCTCCTGAAACAGGGCATAGAAAACAGCGTCTCATAAAAATTGAATACAGCCTGTAGCCATCCGTCCACATCCCCCCTGCCATTTAAATCAACACAAAATTGTTGCACAAGGGAAAAAAACTCTGTGTGCATGTTGTCTGCTGGGTCCACCTTGGTCAGTTCATTCTGTTAAGGTTGAGGTTATAATTGAGGACCCAGATGCAAACCATACACGGGGGCAAGATGGGGGGAACAAAAGGTGAGCTTCATTCTACCAAAAGCTGAATGAGTACAAAAAACAAAGGGAGCTAGACACAAAAACTAGACAAAAAGCAAAGTGGCAACAAAAGCAAAGTACAAATCAACAGAGAAAAAAAACAGAAGCCAAAATAACAAACATACCATATAGGAGACAGGAGACACTGGAGGAAACACAAGGTACTTTAAGGGGGACATCACACAAACGAACTGACAAAAGACAAGAGGGAAGAGAAAGACTATATACACAGACACACTAATGACAAGATGAGGAACAGGTGAGGTGAGAGGGGAGGGAAGAGGACAGGTGAGTGGAGTCTGGCTGATGAGCAGAAAAATAGGTCAGCCCTGGCCAGCCTGAGACAACACTGACAGACAGAGGGAGTCAAACATATAACATGAAGGGAGGGGGAAACAGAGGGAAAAACACAGAAGCGAAACCCTCGCCAAAAAGCAACCAAGGCTTTATTTGGGATTGAATATGAGTCAAACCTTAGTGTAAAAGCATAATTGCGACGAAAGAGGCACTTTTAAGATTTACCGTAGTTTCGGTTTTGGGCATGTTAATTTTGAACGGGAGTGCTAGGGGCATGATACGCTAGCATCAAAATCGCTATTTTTAGAACATGAAACTTTGCTCGTAGCATCACCAGGGTCTCTACTCATGAACACGAGCATTGAGAACATTGTTTGTGTACACAGAGTTTATGAAAAAGAAGGTTTTTGAACTACTCACGTTAGTAGCTGCTGCATCTCCTGCACGTTGCCGTCATGGCAGGCAAAAAATGTCGATCCCTGAGTGCGACCTGACAGGCACGCTTGAGGAGTGGTTCACCATTACTCTCTTTCCATTGAAAATTCATAACAAATCAACCCGCTAGAACTTCACACTTTCATTAAACTGTAGCCCCAATACTAAAGAAACTTTTGTACATTTGAAACCTATTAAAAACTATGAAGTCCATCACTCTGCTTTTTTTTAAACTGTAAAACTTGCAAAAACCTATCTCCTCCCACAATTTTTGCCTACAGTGCATGAAAATGTTTGACTGTGAACACTACTGTAAACATATACCTGCAAATTGATAAATCTTCAATGTTCATGAAAAAATTTAACATTTTTTAGAGTCATGGTAGATGATGTTTGACAAATATCAGAATTTTACCTAAAAAACTGAATTTTTGAGAACATTTTGAATTCTGCTCTCATATGAATAATTGCAGTCAATGCAAGCAGCATTTTTAAACATCAGTTATTCACTTATGGAGCAAATCAATCATTTCTAAACACAAATTACCAACATCTCCATGCTACAATATGTGTATTTTCAGATTTTTGTCTTGATAACTGAATTTTTTACAGTGGTTTCAAATCTGCTTGCACAACAGTGAATGCCTTACTCAATTTGTGAAGCCACTGTTGTATTGCCACTTGCCAATTAGCTC
Source organism: Diplodus puntazzo (assembly GCA_963678695.2). NCBI lineage: Eukaryota > Metazoa > Chordata > Actinopteri > Spariformes > Sparidae > Diplodus > Diplodus puntazzo. The sequence continues at coordinate 22,719,378 of OZ023167.1, read as the reverse complement.
AGAGCATTAGATGACAGTCTTTGGTTCCAGAAGTTGTGAGTTCAAGCCTGAAGTGGTCCAAAATGAACATTGTTGTCAACTGTCTTATCTTCCTATTCGTTTGTTGCTCAGAATTGCCTAAATTTCCCAAAAAATAGCCTGGACCCGACTCATCGCTGCGCAGCAGCTATAATTCTGTATGATATTATATTATCAGTAGGCGATTTGAGGGGGGATGAGGGGGGATGCCGTCCCCCTTGTTAGCAAAATTACCAAAAAGCATCCCCCTTGTTAACCTGCCATCACTCTCCGTCCGCTAGTAGCAAATAGTCTGTTACAAATCACAAGTGGTCGCGAGCAGCTCTGGCGCACAGTGAAGTCAGGCCGGGCACGGCAGCTTTGCGATCCGGCTTCCCGGTTTCTGTTTGACGAAAGCTGCAACAAGCTGCACAGCGCAGATCGCGCGAACAGGAAGTCAGAGAGACAGGAAAGGCATAGAGCATCCGGTCAATTTTCAGAATAAAACGCCCTGTTCAGACTCCCGATTGTATAAAAACAAAAAAATTACCAGATAAACAAAAGTTTGCTATTTATGTTCTAAAACCAAAATGTTACTTTTTTTAGAGTGTCTGTTCAGAACATGGTGGCTATGTTATGTTGCCAAATGTCATTTTTGTGCTGGTTTATAGTTTAACCATTAATGAGGTTGCTGTTACATTTTTTTTTTTCTATGGGAGTTCTGTTTGGGAAATACACAACAAAAAACAAGAGACTAGCGAGAGCTAACAAAGCGGCAGAATAATGAAGATCAGTACTAACTCATCGCTACTTGTCAAAAATATAAACAAAGCAATCCATTGAGAATGCCAGGTGTTGCATCCTTTATTTGGATGCCAGATCCGACGCTAGAGTAGAAGGTGAGGAAGTGATCCTGGTCTGACCAACATGCATATACTTGGAAGTGACCTGGCCTTGGATAATAACTAGACGATGTTATAGTTCATTTTTAATGTTTAACAGTATGCACGGTGTGAACCCGCCTGTGTTGAAACATCTTTATGCCCTTTAAATAGCAGGACTGTGCCTTTGACTTTAGACCAGCTATTTGTCCAAATAATACTTCCTCAGTCAATATGGTTCTTCAAGTTTGAAACTAACAGGTTTATATTTTTAAACTGTCAGTTGTCTGTGTGGCCAGGGGTGCATTTGTATTTGCAATTGTTTGGGTGTGTTTGTATGTGTGTGTGTGTGTCTGTGTATGAGATCATCTGTCCTTGGTCTGCTGCTGGCAAGTTGGGTCCCTCTGAGTAACGTGGTGCTGTCAGTATGACATTGTTTTGAACTCTAGCTAAGATTAAAGAATGGCAGTAACAGCACAGCTATGCATCACAGCAAACACACAGCGCTACTCTCCCGCCTGACAAACCCAGCTCTATATAACCCTATCTTTGCATTTTTTATCTTCCCTGTCTTTTCAGCTCAGGCAATATTACACTGCTTCTTTCTGGCAAATATGATTTTGATGGTAATGGACCTGCATTCATTGTGTTTCTGGGCTACTGACTACTCAAAGCACTTTACAACGCATGCCTCATTTATGTCTTCCATTTGCATGTACATTCATTTACAGGTCCTGACCTGCTTATCAAGAGTGATACAGCACTTTTGGGCTATTAATATATTCTATTGCTTCTTCTTCAAACTGGCTGCAATATTTCTATGCTATCCTCTCACACCGATGGAGTGGCCATGGAGGCCAATTTGGTTTTCAGTGTCTTGCCCAAGGACACGCAGGACATGCATCTGGAGCCAGGGATCAAACCACTGATCATCTGATCATTGGAGCACCTGCTCTGCCTCCTGGGTTGCAGGCTTTAGTATATATATATATATATATATCTATATATATATATATATATATATATATATATATATATATATATATATATATATATATTACCAGTGCCATTACTACTATTATTTCGAAATATTATTTAAGCCCACAGCAACGTAACGTCATAGCAAAGACTATTAAATAACAGAGAGGCCTTTTTTCTGGGTTCCTGGCTTGTTGCACTGTACCTGTCCTCTGTAAGGGGGCGGGTCGAGAGGCAAGCTGCCTGAAGCTGACCGGACTGAGACCCCAAGACCAAGAGAGAGATTTACTGATAATGTAGCGGAATTACAAGGTCCAAAAGACTGAAACCATCCGAAAGTGAAAGAAAAGAAGGAAAGAAGAGGAAGACGTGAAGAAGTGTATTACTGTTAATACTCCACACCTTAGCTTTCCCATATCATTCATAGGCAAAATATATATACACACTGCACTTTAAGGCTGCAACGATTACTTGAGTAACTCGAATAATTCGATTACAAGAAATGATCGAGGCAAAATCTCTGCCTCGAGGCTTCGTTTAATTATTATCACCCGCGTTCAGGGATCAGGGATAATTTTTCCGCACGGACTGTTATTGCAGACACACCCCGCTACATCCAGAATTGGGCTGTGTCCGAAATCACCCACTCGTTCCCTACTCCCTAGTCGCTACATAGGGAGTCCAACATAGTGCACTATATAGTGAGCTCAACGGCAGAAACAAAAACGCACTTTCGGACACTTCTCCGGCGCCGTTAATGATGTCACTATTGGCTGTGTCCAAAAATCTCTCACTACTCCCTATATAGTGCACTACATAGTGACTACGCCATTTTGTAGTGCTGTCCGAATGTCTAGTGGGAAATATTATACCCGATATAGTGCACTCAAAGTATCCCACAATGCATTGCGAAAAGTAGTGTACAACCGATGGTCACTAACCAAGCAATATTTACCATTATGCATTGCGCTTCGGACGAACGCATGGAAGTTTCAATTCACGTTTCAACTGCGCGACAGTAGTGACGTCATTAATGGCGCCAGAGTAGTGTCCGAAAGTGCGTTTTTATGATGAGCTCACTATAAAGTGACAGTAGGGAATGAGTGGGTGATTTTGGACACAGCCAAAGCTTGATTAGTGACCAACGGTTGTACACTACTTTTCGTGATGCATTGTGGGATACTTTGAGAGTGTCAACGTGACTTTTGTAACAGTCTTAGTCAATGCTGAAAAAATCAAAAGAAGCTGGCTGATGTACTCAAACAGAAATGACAGCTTGCACTGCTTCTGCTGCTAAATGTTTTCTCCAAAAGTATACACTTAATAGACCTAATAAGGAAGGATTAAAGGACTGGAAAAATGCAAGCCACTTGCTGAAGGTTCACGAGGATAGCCGGGAGCGCAATACCCACATGGCAACATGGAATGAGTTGGAGGTCGTTTTGCAAAGCAGCTGACAATAGATAAGCGAGAGATGGCACTCTGAGGCTAAGAGATAATATGTTTGCGCAATGCCTTATTTATATTGTATTTTTATCACTTGTTTCTTTCTTCAGTTTTTATTTGGTGTGATATTTTTGACTTAAAAGAAATAAAATCTTGAATACATACATGCAGTTTCTGTGTGAGTGTATGAAAATTGATTGTGAAATTGACTGTGATGCAAGGGGGTGCCGGCTAAGATCTTGCCTAGGGCACCAAATTACTCAGGGCCGGCACTGTGTGTATGTGTGTGTCCATGAGTGCTATACAGCTCAAAGTGAACATGTTGAAACTAAATAAAGCAGATACACCTCAGTACAAATCTCAGTACTTTTGTGTGACTTCTCTCTGAACATCTTTAGAGAACGTTGTTTCTTGCACAGAAATAGGTTTGGAGAAAGGTGTTTCTCCATGCACCTCCTATAGACTTCAATAAGATAGATAGATAGATAGATAGATAGATAGATAGATAGATAGATAGATAGATAGATAGATAGATAGATAGATAGATAGATCTTGATTGTCATTGTACATTGTACAATGAAATTGAGATGCAACTCCTTATTAGTGCAAATTATAGAAAAAAACTCATACTAGGATAAAATAAAATAAAAACATAGATACCAAGTAAACAACTCACATGCACCATGTCATACTCATTATTGCACAGTCATGAGATTATTGCACAGTCAGATACACATTCTTTTATAGCTTGATTGCATTCAGTGACACTATTGCTCTCGGGTAAAAACTGTTCTTGAACCTGTTTGTCCAGCATTTTATTGTCCTGTATCTTCTGCCAGAGGGCAGCAGTTCAAAGAGTTTATGTCCGGGGTGTGATGAGTCCCTGATGATGTTTTGAGCTTTTTTAATGCACCTTGCACTGTACAGTTCAACTAGGGAGGGGAGAGAGCAGCCAGTGATCTTCTTGGCAGTGTTGATGACCCCCTGGAGTGCTTTCCTCTCTGCTGCTGTGCAGCTGGCATACCACACACACGCAATATGTCAACACACTCTCTGTTGAGCAGCGATAGAACGACAGAAGCAGTTTTTGTGACAGGTGATTCTTTCTGTGGAGTCTCCGAAAGTAAAGCCTCTGCTGTGCCTTTTTGATGGTCACTGAGGTGTTCGCACTCTACGACAGGTCCTCCTCGATCTGAGTGCCCAGGAACCTGAAGTCAGATACCCTCTCCACATAGTCCCAGCTGATGCACAGTGGTTGGATGTTTTCTGTTTTCTTCCTCTGGAAGTCCACGATCAGCTCCTTCGTCTTGGTGGTGTTAAGGACCAGGTTATTTTCCCTGCACCACCCAGTCAGCTGCTCCACCTCAGTCCTGTAGGCAGACTCATCACCCTCAGAAATGAGTTCCACCACTGTGGTGTCATTTGCAAATTAAATAGTGGTGTTGCTGGAGTGGGCAGGGGTGTAGTCAATAAAGCTGTCACCACATCTTGCGCCAAAGCAAGATTTGGTGACGTAATGACTCCCGATCTGAGTCCTTTAATATTTAGTAAATGCCGATACCGAGTCCCCATCCAATACTTAGCCTTAAAGGGATAGTTCGGGTTTTTTGAAGTGGGGTCATATAAAGTACATATCTATTGTCGGTCTGTTCCCTACCGTAATTGCCGATCAGCGCAGCCTCAGTTTGGAGAAGCAGATAGCCGCTCCAGCCCAGACGCTCAGCTTTGTACTGTAATGAACGAAGTCCAGTTCAAGTGCCCGCTTTACATCGCCGTCAGACCGCCCTTTCTTTCGCCCTTTCCCAACCATAGAACCTCCGTATCTCTACGCATTAGCGCAACTGGGCAACAGGTGATCTGCGAGCAGCCCAGTAGGGAAGGGAATAGACCAACTATAGATATGTACTTTACATGACCCCACTTCAAAAAACCTGAACTATCCCTTTAACTACTATTTTTTCCTGGATATTTCAGCTGCATTAAGAAAAAAACAACCATATACCTGCCATATACCTGATCCTCTACCACGAGCTGGTTATCCAGAGCGATTAATTCAATTACCTTCTGTGTAATATTTTATCGTACCAAATTTGTAGTATTAAATGCAGCTCTTTTGTCACTCCCTTGCGAAACAGTTGTATTGCAGATGTTACATGTCGCCGTTGGACTGCTTTCGCTTTCTAATTTAAAATATTTCCACACTGCAGACATTTTATCCACAGGTATGCCAGAGTAGCATTACGTGCACGTCTGCGTTCTGCCACAAATTGTGCTCTGTCATAAAAAAAAGGGCTTGGGTCCACGTTCAAAATTGCCAATCCCAATCAGTGGAAAAATGCCCATATCGGCCCCGATTCCGATCCTGCAGATCGGCTTGGGACATTAGTAATGACCCTTCCTTCTTTTTTAGGATCCTTGGTTTCATCTATGTAATCTTTGCAGCGCTGGCAAGGTTCCCACTTGTTATGCACTGCCAGTAGGGAGGACCTCTCCTCACACACACATAAACACACACATAACACAGGACACACAACACACACACACACACAAACACACCTGCTGAACAGTTTGGTGCCCTGTAGGTAACCAACATTTTTTATTGCGCTGCACAGTCTGTCCACAGTGGCACATTGAAAGCACCTTTCTGCCAGCACACCAACCAGCAGCCTTTGTGCAAAACATTGCGGACCCTATTTAGATGATCGAAAGCGCAGCGTGCTAGTACCTTTAGGGTGTGTCCAAGTCCATTTTGCTAATTTACAGTGGAAAATCTGGGCGCAAAGTGCAGTGCACGATGCAAAGAAGTGGTATTTAGACTCTGAATTAGACATGGCTGTGTTTTGGGCAGAACATAAATCCAACCAATCTGAGCGTTGTTTCCCATTCCCTCTAAGAGCCAGGTGCACCAGGGCCTGACATATACTGTATTAAACAGTGGTACTCGTCTTCACTGAGGAAAAGGGATGTGATTGTCAGCTGCTGGACCCTCTGCCCCGCTGTTTCATAACCATCCGTCCTATCTCTGTTTGACTGCAAATGAAAAAATAACACTGATTAAAATTTTAAAATAAGATTTCACTGAGGAGGAGGAAGACTGCAGTGTCCCTCTGTGTGTGCACCAAACTTATCTGTGGATCAGGCATGACGGGTCATAAAAAATATCATCCTGATCAATAACGGGATGCAACATCTATTGCATGTCTGTCCGTTCTGGGAGAGGGATCCCTCCTCTGTGGCTCTTCCTAAATTTTCTCCATCGTATTTTTAAAAATTTTTTTTACCCTGTTAAAAGGGTCTTTTTTTCCATCAACATGGCAAGTTTTTCCTCACTTGAATCGAGGGTCTAAGGACAGAGGATCTCGTTCACTGTACAGATTGTATAGCTCATTGAGGCAATGTGATAGTGATTTTGGCCTATATAAATAAAGATAATTTGAACTGATTTTGGATGAGAGGGGAGAAATACGTCCTTAATGAGGCAAAATTAGTGACATTACCTGCATCGATCCTCCAGCAGCAACCGTGTCAGTCTGAAACCAGCAATGACACTTGCACTGCACACCGCTTTGCGCCAAGCGTAAGAAAGAGCATTAAGTCTGTGTATTAGGTGGGCTGGACAGATTCTGTGTTGTCTTAAAAATGTAGTTGCAGTGGAAAACACTTTAGGTGATTAAACCCAAACATGTTTTGTTGACTATGTTTTTTAAAATTAAATATGCATTGTTAAATGTTTTATGCATTGTGAACAACAAAAGTAAGCAGTGCCCACCAGGGTTTCACTGTACAACAGGATTCTTTTTACAAACTGGTGTTATGTAAATGCCTCTTAATGCCAAAATCACAGTCAATATACAAAAAATAGACAAAACTAAAGATTTACAAAAAAACCCTCTGTAACGTCAAATTGAAAAATGATTTCCACAAAGTAATGTCAATTAAGTAAAAATACATCACAAGTGATTGCATAACTATTCACTTCCCTTCAAGTCAGTATTTAGTAAATGCACCTTTTGCCGCACTCACAGCACTGAATCTACTGTGGACAGGACTCAATCAGGCACATCTGGAACTTTTCTCCATTCTTCTTTGCAGAGCTGCTCAGGCTCTGTCAGATTGGACAGGGATCAGGCATGGCCAGCACTTTTCAAATCCAGCCACAAATTCTCTGCTGGATTAAGGCCTGGGCTTTGTTTCGGCCCCTCCAGAACATTCACCTTTTGCCTTTACACCATTACAGTATAGCTTTTGCTGTATGCTTTGGGTCATTGTCTTGCTGGAAAATAAGTCTTCTCCCAAGTCGTAGTTTTCTTGCAGATTGAATTAGATTGTCCTCCAAGAGGTCTCTACATTTTGCTGCATACATTTTACCCTCTACCTTTACAAGCCTTCCAGGGCCTGCTGCAGAGAAGCATCCCAGCATGATGCTGCCACCACCATGCTTCACGGTGGGGATGGTGTGTTTGTGGTGATGTGCAGTGTTTCGTATCTGCCAAACATAGCCTCTAGTCTGATGGTAAAAAAGCTCAATTTTGGTCTCATCACACCGAAGAGCCGTCTTTGAGTTGACCTTGGATTCTCTCACATGCCTTTGGATTAACTCTAGTGGAGATTGAATGAGCTTTGTTCAACAGTTCTTTTCTCTTTGCCACTCTCTCATAAAGCTTTGACTGGTGAACAGTGGTTGTATGCAGAGTCTCTTCCAGCTCAGCTGCTGAAGCTTCTAACTCCTTCAGAGTAGTCATAGGTGTCTTGATGGCCTCCCTCACTAGTCTCCTTCTTGCATTGTCTCTCAGTTTTGTTTCCATCCCCTGATTTACTTTTCAATAAACTTTTCATGGAGCGTTCTTTTATCTTGGTGTAACTATTCTCACCTATTTTACATAATACATTTTTAATTAATCATCATTACCTGGTAGAAATGTTTTCACTTTGGCATTAAAACTTGTCTTTTTGTAGAATTTTTGTTTTGTATATTTTTTGTATGTTGACCATGATTTAGTTTAGGATGATTTCATGGTCATGATTTCAGATAAAGGGGTTGAATACTTATATAGGCACTGTAGCTCATTTGTAACATAAAGATGTCGATGCAGTTATTGTTGCCTTGTAGATAATACAGGAGGATTCATCCATCCAAAATTAGCACAGCGCTTCCTGCAGGTGTACTAGTGTCAGGTGCGGCTGTTGCAGGCTACCTGGCTTTCAGGCTATCAAACAGACTACACTCTCTGGCTTTTAGATATGATTTATGTTTGACTTGGTATTTCCTCAGGTTCGACATGTTGCCCTGGGCAGATTTAAACTTTCATTTGTTCCATGAAGTTTGAAGTTCTTTGCAGGAATGCTCTGTCATGTCGGGGGGGCCTACAGGAAGGGATTTTCAGCACTAACGTTATAATACCAAGTCCCTCCAAGCTGACCGTTTTTACAGGAAATATGTGAATATTTGGGTGATTTGGGTGGCAGTCGTGGGCGGGGACCCCGGCGACCCAATCCCCGGATGGTGACTCTAGCCATGGGGACATGGAATGTCACCTCGCTGGGGGGGAAAGAGCCTGAGCTGGTGCGGGAGGTTGAGCGGTACCGGCTAGAGATAGTCAGGCTCACCTCCACGCACAGTCTGGGCTCTGGAACCCAACTCCTTGAGAGAGGCTGGACTCTCTTCCACTCTGGAGTTGCCCGCGGTGAGAGGCGGCGAGCTGGTGTGGGCTTGCTTATAGCTCCTCAGCACAGCCGCCATGTGTTGGAGTTTACCCCAGTGAACGAGAGGGTCGCTTCCCTGCGCCTTCGGGCCGGGGATAGGTCTCTCACTGTTGTCTCGGCTTATGGGCCGAACAGCAGTGCAGAGTACCCGGCCTTCTTGGAGTCCCTGGGAGGGGTACTGGAGAGTGCTCCAACCGGGGACTCCGTCGTTCTACTGGGGGACTTCAACGCTCACGTGGGCCGCAACAGTGTTACCTGGAGGGGTGTGATTGGGAGGAACGGCCTCCCCGATCTGAACCCGAGTGGTGTTTTGTTACTGGACTTCTGTGCTAGTCACAGCTTGTCCATAACAAACACCATGTTCAAGCATAAGGGTGTCCATATGTGCATGTGGCACCAGGACACCCTAGGCCGGAGGTCAATGATCGACTTTGTGGTCGTGTCATCTGATCTCCGGCCATATGTCTTGGACACTCGGGTGAAGAGAGGGGCTGAGCTGTCAACTGATCACCACCTGGTGGTGAGTCGGATCCACTGGCAGGGGAGGAAGCTGGACAGACCTGGCAGACCCAAACGTATCGTGAGGGTCTGCTGGGAACGTCTGGCGGAACCCTCTGTCAGGGAGGTCTTTTACTCCCACCTCCGGGAGAGCTTTGACCAGATCCCGAGGGAGGCTGGGGACATTGAGTCCCAATGGACCATGTTCTCCACTTCCATTGTTGATGCGGCTGTCCGGAGCTGTGGCCGTAAGGTCTCTGGTGCCTGTCGTGGCGGCAACCCCCGAACCCGGTGGTGGACTCCGGAAGTAAGGGATGCTGTCAAGCTGGGTCTGGTTGGCCTGGGGGACTCCTGAGGCAGCTGACGGGTGCCGGCAGGCCAAGCGTGCTGCAGCACGGGCAGTCGCGGAAGCAAAAACTCGGGTCTGGGAAAAGTTCGGGGAGGCCATGGAGGAGGACTACCGGTCGGCCTTGAGGAAATTCTGGCAAACCATCCGGCGCCTCAGGAGGGGGAAGTAGTCCTCCACCAACACTGTTTACAGTGGAGGTGGGGAGCTGTTGACCTCGACTGGGGATATTGTCGGGCGGTGGAAGGAATACTTCGAGGATCTCCTCAATCCCACTGACACGCCTTCCACAGAGGAAGCAGAGGCTGGGGACTCAGAGGTGGATTCATTCATCACCCAAGCCGAAGTCACTGAGGTAGTTGGGAAGCTCCTCGGTGGCAAAGCACCGGGGGTGGATGAGATCCGCCCTGAGTACCTCAAGTCTTTGGATGTTGTGGGGCTGTCTTGGTTGACACGTCTCTGCAGCATCGCGTGGCAGTCGGGGACAGTGCCTTTGGACTGGCAGACTGGGGTGGTGGTCCCCCTATTCAAAAAGGGGGACCGGAGGGTGTGTTCCAACTATCGGGGGATCACACTCCTCAGCCTCCCTGGGAAAGTCTATTCCAGGGTACTGGAGAGAAGAATTCGGCCGATAGTCGAACCTCGGATTCAGGAGGAACAATGCGGTTTTCGTCCGGGCCACGGAACACTGGACCAGCTCTATACCCTCCGCAGGTTACTCGAGGGTTCATGGGAGTTTGCCCAACCAGTCCACATGTGTTTTGTGGACTTGGAGAAAGCATTCGACCGTGTCCCTTGTGGCATTCTGTGGGAGGTGCTCTGGGAGAACGGGGTCGGAGGCCCTCTGTTAAGGGCTGTAAGGTCCCTGTACGACCGGAGCAGGAGCTTGGTTGGCATTGCCGGCAGTAAGTCAGACCTGTTCCCAGTGCATGTTGGACTCCGGCAGGGCTGCCCTTTGTCACCGGTTCTGTTCATTATTTTTATGGACAGAATTTCTAGGTGCAGCCATGGGCCGGAGGGGGTCTGGTTCGGGAGCCACTGGATTTCATCTCTGCTTTTCGCAGATGATGTGGTCTTGTTGGCTCCCTCGAGCCAGGACCTCCAGCATGTCCTGGGGCGATTTGCAGCCGAGTGTGAAGCGGCTGGGATGAGAATCAGCACCTCCAAATCCGAGGCCATGGTTCTCGACCGGAAAAAGGTGGCTTGCTCCCTCCAGGTTGGGGGAGAGTTCCTGCCTCAAGTGGAGGAGTTCAAGTATCTTGGGGTCTTGTTCACGAGTGAGGGAAGGATGGAACGTGAGATTGACAGGCGGATCGGTGCAGCGGTCGCAGTAATGCGGTCGTTGTATTGGTCTGTCGTGGTGAAGAGAGAGCTGAGTCGAAAGGCGAAGCTCTCGATTTACCGGTCAATCTACGTTCCTACCCTCACCTATGGTCATGTACTTTGGGTCATGACCGAGAGAATAAGACCCCGGATACAAGCGGCTGAAATGAGTTTCCTCCGCAGGGTGGCTGGGCGCTCCCTTAGAGATAGGGTGAGGAGCTCTGTCACCCGGGAGGAGCTCGGAGAAGGGCCGCTGCTCCTCCACATCGAGAGGAGCCAGCTGAGGTGGCTCGGGCATCTGTTTCAGATGCCCCCGGGACGCCTCCCTCAGGAGGTGTTCCTGGCATGTCCCGCCGGGAGGAGACCCTGAGGAAGACCCAGGACATGCTGGAGTGACTATGTCACCCAGCTGGCCTGGGAACGCCTTGGGATCCTCCCGAAAGAGCTGGAGGAAGTGTCCTGGGAAAGGGAAGTCTGGGTGTCCCTGCTCAAGCAGCTGCCCCCGCGACCCGGCCCTGGATAAGCGGACGACAATGGATGGATGGATATGTGAATATTGAGAGAGGCACATAACTCTAAGCCTTCCCTTTCAGCTCCAAAGATAAAAAACTATTCAGCGTTGGTAGAAGGACTTTTAAGAGCATTAAGAATTTCTTAAGCACTGTGAGAGTGAAATAGTCATTTACGACAATACTTTGCATCATTCAGAAATTATTTAGTTTATCGTAACCACTTTTTTCTCTAGCAGTGGTGTGGTTCCAATGATGGCTCTGGTGCATTCATAGCCCTTACAGAAGCATTATAATCCAGCCTGTAACTCGGGAGTCTTTTTGGGGACTTTTTACAATAAATCAGTGTCCACAAATCAAAACATTAAACACATAGCGCTTAATTATGTTAAACTAATTCTCAGTACCAAATGCATAGCAGAACTTGAGCACTGAATGAAGAAAAGATCAGACCAGAGTCAACTTGAGGCCCGTTGTCTAATCAAATTGTAGACAGCTCCCCCTGTTGAAATCAAGCAAAATAGCAATGAAGACACACTGTAGTCGTTCCGTGGGCCCTTTTCTGCAAATGTGTGTAATAAATCCATGAATCTGATTTGAATCTCACCCGTGAATATTTTATTCATTTTTCAATGACGAAAAATTGTTTGCACGGAAGGTGGCTTGAAAATGTTTTCCCATAATGTTTGGGAGAGTCATTAAACCAATCAAAGGTTTGTCACTGACTTGTCCACCAATCAGAGGCTGATCCAACTACTTGTGAATGTTTGTGTATGCCAGCACATACTCAGAGTAATGTGTACTGTGAAATAAGTGAGAACTGAGACCCAGAACACAGATCAGCATGTTGCAATGTGTTTTTTACCCTGATTGCCAAGAGTTAGAGAACAATTTTTTAAAAAGCTTTGTTTTTTTTCTTTTGACTTATGGTCATATAACTATTAACACATTCATGTGTCATCTCTGAAGCACCCCCCCAAAATGTATATAACCTGACTGTGGAATATAGAGTTGATGTTATACAAACACTATTACACAAAAAGACCATTCGAGCCAAAAATAGGAAAAGATAGCTCAGGGCTCATCTCCAAACACTGAGTAATACTGAGTTAATGAAACCTTACAATTTAGATGGTGCAGTTGGAAATGGTGTGGTCCATCTTATAAGAGATGCGCTCATATCTCTGACCCAGAGCAATAACACAAAAAAATAAAAAATAAATCAGTGATCACAACTGTAAGAATGCAGCAGTAAGGTCTGTCGCAACCTTCCATCAACAGACTGATCACACAAAAAATTCCCTTTTACAGTCTCCCTCTTATTATATAACCCTCATCACTGGTGCGTTCCCTTTAATATGGTTTAACAAGTGTTATCAAATGAACTAAGTAGGCCTCCTGAAATGACCTGCATGCTAAATACTAGGGCTGTCAGTTTAACGAGTTAATTAGATTAATTAATTACACTACATATTAACGCGTTTTAAAAATTAACGCAATTAATTCTGAGTGGCAATTCAATGCGCGAGCATTTTAAATTTGGCCCATTGAATGACCCGTAGGCTACTTGGCAGTGGCACGTCACTGTAGCACTAGCACCAAGGAATTTGTCCGGACGTGTTCGTCACTTCCCACCTGCGTCGCTAGTAGGGCTGTAACGATACACGTATCGAAGGTGAAATGGCGACACTCACATCCACAAACCTGTCTCGCGCTGTGAGAAGGCAGAATCGTGACACAACTTCCAGTCCAGATCAGCCCTATGAGCTGTAAGTAACACCACATTAACACCGCAGCGGTTGTTCGCCAATTCTCCGCTGTTGTTCGTTCACACAGAGCGAAACATCGCTGTAAAGACGAACCGCTGTGTAATTCACACAGAAAGCCAGCGCTGCGGCTCCTAAAGAGACGTGACGGTACACATCATGATGATGACGTGTGTGTGTCTCAAGGGGTTTCCCTGGTGTCTCCCCTCCCTGTCAATCAAAACCAACGGAGACTGTCTTCCGGGGTAAAGTTCACTGAAATCTCGGTCCGGAGGGCTGACCGTTGCGAGGATTTTCTTTCATCAGAAACACTTGGTGAGGTCAAGTGTTTTTGCCGGTGACAGACGCTGTTTATTGGGCAGAAATGTGACGAGGAGTCTGTAGGACGGGAAGGAGGAAGGACACTTCTCCACGCACAGCTGTGGTATTTTTAACTTGTTGCCAAAGACAGTTACAGTTACTACGTTACCTTAGTTTGGTTCTGTAACGTTGTTTTGTGGGACATTTCTCTGTATTAAGTTGAGTGAGGGATCTGTGCAGTTAACAGACCATCAGATAGACACGCCCTCCACAATACTGCACCTCTGATAATATCAGACAAGTATCTTTTACATAAGTTATTGAAATGTTATATAAATAAAATGTTTAATTTAGAAAGAAAAAAAAATTAGGTTTGTATCGAACCGTGGGTCAAAAATCGTGATACAAACTGAATCGTGAGTTTGGTGTATCGTTACAGCTCTAGTCGCTAGTCAAAGCAGGGTGACAACAGACATGGACGACTCAGGGGAGCGAGGCCAGCACATCGTTGCTAGGGCCTTTGAACAGCAAGTTCTTCTCTTCTTAGTGTATTCAATTGATTAGTCATGCAATACAATTTTGTAATGTCCTAGAATTCGAATTCTTTATTCGGGTACCTTTAGCAGATATGAGACTAAAATGCGATTAATTAGATTAATTAATTACAAATCCTGTAATTAATTAGATACATTTTTTTAATCACCTGACAGCCCTACTAAATACACATCAGCAGCAACTGTCAGCATGTCAATAGGCTATGTAGATAGTATTTTTTAGGTTTCTTTTTTCAGAATGTCTTACTAGTTATTCTACAGAGACATTCATTACATAAAATAATGTTCATTATTACACCATGTCTTGATAGAGACTAAATTCTAGGATGAGGCCTATCCACTTTGCTGTACATTTGCCCACTTTCACCAAGAGTGCATTTTTAATTCTTATTTTTAAGAACAACCAATCACGGCTTTTAAAAGAACTCACAGAGGAATGATCTCAACCCCAGCTCCTCATTAAGATAAAGTTTCTGTCTCTTGATGCCCAGAGTTTCTTTAAGAAGTCTGAAGACATATTTACTAAATGCTGCACATTTGTTGTTAAATTGATGATGATGTTTCTTGATTCGGTTGTGTTCTTCTCTGTTTTCCAATGTTGCAGTGTGTTTGCCTTTGTTGACCACTGTAGTCAAGGTTAGGATAGCTTCATCATCATGGTTATGATAAAAATGTTTGTGGACTTGTTTTAAAAAACAATGTTACCTTGCAGATATGAAGAGCTATCTCCTGTGGTAATTTTTAAAATGTAATTTACCATGAATAAACATTACAACATTACATAAAAAATCCCTCAATTGGGAAAATGGTTTTTAAATAGATACTTCCCCAAAGAGTTCCCCTCTCACAACATGTACATTTTACATGCTACCATATTAGATAGAAAGTGACACGTCAAGGGGCTATTTCATATTAACATTCTGTATATCTGACCTTTAATGCTCAGAATTTAAATGTATCAAAACATTTTTTGTGTGTTTTGTATATTGCTTTGTGTATTAGTTTTCATGAAAGAAACATTATGTAAATGCAGGACAAAACAAACAAAAACAACATTTTTTTAATACATGTTTAATCTTAGAAGTTATCAGGTTATCAGTTTGATTCTTGTACATTTTGCTGAGCAGATCTAATGAGTGGGCTAATTGGCCTGCTAACAAAATGATCAAAGGGCCAGAATGAGGTCAATAAAGGCCTGTACTTGGCCCACAGGCCGCCAGTTGAACAGTAATGTTCTACAATCTCAAAAGACATACAACACATTTTTGGTACACTGCACATATAGGAAATACAGCAACTCTTAATGTAATTTGGGTAAACAAGCAACTGCTCCACTCATTCTCATATGAATGAAACAATAAAGGTACAGAAAAGAAGAACATTGAGTACATTTCAGGGCCAGGGAGCACTGCGCTGCCAAAAACAGTTTGTAACACTTAACATCAGCAGCATTTCTAACAATGATGTAGAACATCACCATAGCAAATTAAATATACTCTGAATCCCCCCTGTACTGGCACACTTGCGTGCTCCCTCTGTCTGTTTATCTGATTAACTCATCCGTTGAATTTTAAATGTTTATTCAGACCGCAATTCACAGCGAAGGACGCATCTCCCTCATTAACATCAAGTATGCCAACAAGGATCAAAGCAGACTCGACATGCCGATGCCTCACACAGGGTGAATCAGACACATTAGAATTTTTGAACCTCTCCCACGGAATTGATATCCTATTTTTAGTGTTTTCATTAAAATAATTTACATGTACAGAGGTTTAGCTAGATTTAATGAAATGTTGCTACTGTCTCTGAGTCTTAACAAATGCACACAAGGGTTCCTGAAGTCAGTGGAAATCCAGTTTTCTCTGTTAGAAGTCCTTTAAAAATCCCCTTGTTATATGTTTTCACTTAAGATGCTGTTGTTGTGACTTAAGTGATATAAATTCACTGATGCTACTGATGACTCTATGAAGTTTAATGTAGATGCAATTGTTGCATAAATTCTTAAAGTTGCTTTTTTTTGTCGCATTCAAATTCAGTGTTTAAAAAAGTATTTTTGGAGAGGATTAAGTCCTCTTCATTATTAAAGGATTTAGCTCTTCTTCCATGTATTGTTCATGTCACACAGAACACTTATTACAGACTAAATCCACAAAGTGATTATCAAATGATTTTCAAATGGGGAAAATTTCTGCCAATAGTGTCATGTTATGAATGAATTTAATCTGTGGCTCTGTTGGCATTTAAAGTAAGCCAACCTCATTGAAAATTCAGATTTATTATCACATTATATTTATATATTTATATTCTGTGTTGTCGCACATAAATATTAGCTTGTTGCTGTGTTTTTAATCTACATGACCTTTTGAGAACATGTGTTATCACTTGTTATATCAGGATGATATGATGATGATGATGATGATGATGATGGGACATCAGGCAGTTCTGGTACATGCTGCGTCATACTCGTGTTGTATGCTGAGTTATGAGGCTACCACATGAAAGAAAGTCAGTGAATGTTTCTTTAGTTCTTAAGTGTGTGATCTAAGCGTGACCTGAGCATTGAATCCAGATGACTTATCTTCATCATCAGGAAGACATCGAATTTTAATGCCTACATCATCAACATTTACACATTTTTAACCTTACTCATACGAATAAAAAACATTAGCCTCAAACAGAGCAGTAGTGCTAAGAACATCATCAAATGGGATATCTTATAGCTTTGGAGTAGTCACTGAGTTGTACATCTTCCATGCTACTTGAGAATGAGATAATGCATGATAAGCTTTCTGATGCTCTAATGATCCAGAACCCCTATTCAGAGTCACCATCTTAATCCAGAACTGCAGTTTCAGTAATCATTGTCTTTGACAGACACTGACTGTTGAAAGGACTTTATCTGCGCAGCAGGAGATGCACCAGACAGTATCAAAAGACAGACCTTATCCTGATTAAAATTACATCAGTGCAGTTGCCAATACAGTGCTGCGGCTGTCAAACTGTTACATGCAACACTCAAATGGACAACCATTAGATCAGAAACTGATAATAAAAAGCCCTCCTCTAGCACTTCATGACCCTGAGTTGCCTACTTCCACTGTGATGCTTCTCACAGTGGGCTGGACTTCACCCAGACAACACAGAGAGGATCAAAGATTTTGCATCTGGGATACTTTCCACTGCTAAAAAAATAGTGTTCTACGGCTGAATTTAAAGCACCTGCATTCATTTGGGCTGTGGACAGGTGGAGACCCAGTCTTTGGGAACAACACATTGTGCTGCATACAGACCACAAGCATGTGCAACCTTGCTTATATCTGAGAGTGCTGATTGTGCTGGACTGTGAGTCGCAAGATGGTGAAAAGTGCGCTTTTAAGTCGGACAACAATATTTGGGAAACATCACATTGATTCACTTTACATGAAGGCTATAGTAATTGTGAATTATGTTGAATGTTCACTGAATGAGTTAGTGTCTGTTTATGAGTCGCAAGAAAGTATGAATGATGGCTCAGAAAGAGTAGATGATGACCCCCGTGCTGAGCTCAGCTCCATTAAATTTAACAATATGTTTAAGGAGCAAGGCAAGTTAATGTTTGATGCACTGTGACAAATTCAGGTTTTAAAAAGCTGCTTTCACACTCAACCTGTATAACTGTTTTTCTGATGAGGATTGACTTGTATCTACAGGTATTAGCACTTATGACTGTGTTGGTAAGGCTTCTGTCTGTTACTATGGTGACAACTGTTTTCTGTTTACTTAGCGGGCTGCCAAGTGCTCCTCACAGTTTACCTCTTTATTTATACCCTTGGCCTTAATACGCACGCAGCTCCTTCCACAGCTGTGAATGTGACTTCATGCAGAGTGACACTGTGTAGTGAAGGACCCCTCTCCTTCTCACCTCATTAAGTTCTTATACATCCAACCCTCACCTTCACCCCCACCCAACATCCCTACTTGCCCTCTGTTGGCCGGTAACTGAATAATTAATAACATATTGTAGTGATGTGAATGCATTTTTCAAAAGTGTTACATTTGGAAATTCAGTGATTACATTACAGTTATCTCAGCAATGCTCTTTATGTTTTTGTTATTATATTTTGGGAGCTGGCATGTTTACTGTCTGGATGGAGGATTGATCTCATTTGGTCTGAAGGTTCAGTGGACACACTAGTCCAGCACAGCTTGGAGCGGGGCTAGAAGTTTAAGGAGGCAGCTTACCTCTACTAAAAGAGGAGAAATCTGTCTCACTGATTGATGTTAGGCCCCTAGTACCGTGATGTGTGGGTATGTGGAGGATTTAGATCGGTTTAAAGGCAATTTAAATTCAGAGACAAACAGCAGATGTTTTATGTGAGGTCTAATGTTTTTATTGCACTGAAGTCAAAGAAAAGGTAAAAAAAAATGTGGGCATAAAACTCTTGTGCCCTTCCAGTCATTAATTTATTGTGGAGTGGTGAAACGTCAGACTGTTCAGAACTCATATTCAATTTGTAGCTCAAGGTAGTGTCTATGATTTGAGCCTACAAAGATGTTTCAGTGGAATATCTTTCTGTTTTTTGTTCACATCATCGGAATGTCTATGCATCCATCCATTCTTCCATCCATCCATCCATCCATCCATCCATTGTCAACCGCTTATCCAAAATCGGTCGCGGGGGCACCAGCTTCAGTAGCGAGCCCCAGACTTCCCTTTCCCTGGCCACATCAGCTAACTCTGCCTGGGGAATCCCAAGGCGCTCCCAGGCCAGAGAAGAGATATAATCCCTCCACCTGGTCCTGGGTCTACCCCTAGGTCTCCTCCCAGTGCCAGGAACACCTCCCTAGGAAGGCACCCTGGTGGCATCCTCATCAGATACCCGAACCACCTCAACTGGCTCCTTTTCCACGCAGAGGAGCAGCGGCTCTACTCCGAGTCCTTCCCGGATGGCTGAGCTTCTCACCCTATCTCTGAGGGTGACCCCAGCCCCCCTGCGGAGAAAACCCATTTTGGCCGCTTGTACCCGCGATCTCATTCTTTCGGTCATGACCCATCACTCATGACCATAGGTGAGGGTAGGGACGAAGATTGACCGGTAGATCGAGAGCTTTGCCTTCAGGCTCAGCTCCCTTTTCATCACAACCGTGCGTTGAAGCGCATGCAACACCGCACCCGCTGCTCCGACTCTCCGGTCAATCTCGCGCCCCATCATCCCCTCACTCGTGAACAAAACCCCGAGGTACTTGAACTCCTTCACTTGGGGCAAGTACTCATTCCCCACCCGGAGTAGGCAATCCACTGGTTTCCTACTGAGAACCAGGGCCTCAGATTTAGAGGTGCTGATCCTCATCCTTGTCGCTTCACACTCAGCTGCGAACTGATCCAGTGAGCGTTGTAGATCTACAGCCGATGATGCCATCAAGACCATATCATCTGCAAAAAGCAGTGATGCGATCTTCATGTCACTGACCTGTAACCCCTCCACACCACGACTGCGCCTTGAAATCCTGGCCATGTATATCACAAACAGGATTGGGGACAAGGCACAGCCCTGGCGGAGGCAAACACCCACTTGGAACAAGTCCAACTTACTTCTGTGTACACGCACGCAGCTCTCGCTTTGAGAACATAGGGATTGGATGGCCCTAAGAAGGGACCCCCTCACACCATACTCCCGCAGCACCACCCACAGAACATCCCAGGAGATCCGGTCGTACGCCTTCGCCAGATCCACAAAACACATGTGGACTGGGAGATTGTACTTCCAGGCCCCCTCCAAGACCCCTGCCAGAGTAAAGAGCTGGTCCGTTGTTCCACTGCCAGGACAGAATCCGCATTGTTTCTCTTCAATCTGAGGTTCGACAATCGGCTGGACCCTCCTTTCCAGCACCTTAAAGTAGACTTTCCCAGGCAGGCTGAGTAGTGTGATACCTCTGTAATTGGCACACACCCTCTGGTCCCCCTTCTTAAAGAGAGGGACCACCACACCTGTTTGCCACTCCTTTGGCACCAACCCCGACCCCCACGCAATGTTGAAGAGGCGTGTCAACCAAGACAGCCCCTCAACACCCAGAGCCTTCAGCATTTCTGGTGGTATCTCATCGATCCCTGGGGCTTTGCCACTGTGGAGTTGTTTGACTACCACAGTGACTTCACCCAGGGAAATTGGCGATGATGCCCCATCATCCTCCAGCTCTGTCTCCATTACAGAGGGTGGCTGAGTGGGATTCAGGAGGTCACCAAAGTACTCCTTCCACCACCCTATGACCTCCTCAGTTGAGGTCAACAAGGTCCCATCCTTGCTGTACACAGCTTGGATGGTTCCCCGTTTCCCCCTCCTGAGGTGGCGGACGGTTTTCCATAAGCATTTTGGCGCTGCCCGAAAGTCCTTCTCCATGGCCTCGCCGAACTCCTCCCCCACCCGCTGCTTTGCCTCTGCCACAGCTGCGGCTGCTGCCCTTCGGGCATCCTGCAGTCCTTGTCTCTGCTCTTGTTTGTGCCCATTGTTTCCATCCCAACTCCAAGTCATATGATAGATGATTAAACACCTAAACTCTCTTTCAGCGGTCTCTGTTGTTACATTTCAAATCTTCAGCTACAAAAGGACCCTTATAGGTATCTGCTAAGTGCTTTAAGATTCCATCTGCAGCTATTTTTGCCGCTCGTCTCCGCCTTATATCTCCATCTCTCTGTCACCACATTGGTCACTTGCTCAGTTGTTATACTCCTACTTGTATCAGATATTTGAACAGTTAAGTTTGGACAAGTTTGTGATTTTGTTGTTCTGTTCTGCAGACATAGCATCAACTGCATGTCTGTCCATTTGGGTTTTATAAATAAAGTTGACTTGATTTTCTACCTTAATCATCACACGTCTGTCATTTCTAGAATAAGTTTGAGGGGCAACAGGCAGCATTCTGCGCAGTTTCCAAGACACTACAGGCTTTGTATGTATGATAACTGCTCATTATATAGACATGTCTGTGGCACAATGCAGCGTGTAGTATATGCCCATATAGTCACCTTAAACTGACGGCTTTGTGGATGATTATTTTAAGCTGCATAGGAATCAATGCAATGTTGTTGTTGACAACCAGATCCAAAATCAATCAATCAAAACTAGAAGGTTCAACGGTTGATGAGGCATAGCTGCATTCTATCAGATACTAGAAATTAACAGATGAATTGACTCTGGCATGGAGTATGGTAGCTGGTGATGGGAAAATCGTTGACTGTATACTCCTCCTGGTGTATGAGGTACCCTTTTCTGGGTTTGTAAGTACTGCCTGCTCCATAGACTGCCTTACCACCAGTCTATGGAGCAGCTTCATTCCCCAGGCTGTCTCAATTCATTTGCCTTTGTTTTGATTTTCAAACTCAGTTGTTTTGCAACCCTGGTGTTGTAAAGAGATGAATAGATAAACCTTGAATCTTGATGTTCTGATGTTACACCCACAATAGCACTGAGTCTGCATTACACAAGGGAACCTTGAGAAGGTTCAGAATAGCTAGTATTTCTCCCAGTGCAATGTGATGTGACTAACCATACTGCTGCTCTAAAGCTCCAAGAGCCATCGTGCAGGGCCATGGGCCGTGACCATAAGAAAAGGATATATGACGGGCTGAGCTCAGGGGAGGTAGTCCATTAAAATATGGTATTTGAACATTAAGGTTCTTCCTGTGGTATGAGGTTATTAAGGGCCACCTTTGACATTGCTAACCCACGGGGGTTACTTGTGTGTGATGTTGCCATGCTGCAGCTGTGGGTTGATATATGGGGTGACTGGTGCTGATGTAACTGATAAGGTTGGGAAGGCAGAACAGGCAGATGAAAATGTAGGAACGTGTGGTTACACAGTCTGGGATAAATAAACATGATATGGGCTTTTGGAAGCGTTTGATGAAAGTCCATGAGTTGACTCCTAAGAAGCTAATGGTGCTCAGAAGGAGTTTAATGACTCTGCTATGCATGAGCTGTCATTGCATGACTAGAATGCGTATGGGTCAAGGGCATTTGGCTTTGATGTGCATATAGAGGCACTAGAATTGGCTATGGTATTTGTGGGCCATTGACTAAAATACACTGCGGTCACAACACAACACTTTGGCCAAATGTACTTGGCTGTCAGTTGTTTGGAATATGCATAGCGAGGCTGAAAGGCTCTTTACAAAACTGGGTCTTTTTTAGAGGGAATGAGGACACAGTAACAAGCCTCTTAACATTGGCTCATATAGGTGCCCTCAGTCTGCTCAGACTGTGGTCATGGACATCAGTAAGCTGCACCTACAATATAACACAAAGACATAGAAGAGGCACACAAGGACAGGAAATAACAGGTGAATAGTGCTCCATCCCAACATGAAGGCCTGGTTGTAGAGTTGTTGTTTTTTTATAACTTACATTTTTATTGAGTTTTCACATGCAAATAGGCAAAACAATGCGCCAAACAAAGCACAAGTTAAATTAACAAGAACAATAGTGACGCTAACAAACTGTCTGGAGATGTTCTACCATTCAGTCCACTGTTCCATTTAGCATTTGTTCAGTTGGTGTCATGTCTCATGTAAATGTTCCATTTTTCCCAGTTCTTTTCAAATACGTTCTCTTTCAGTCTCAACAGGTATATCCATTTTTCCATAAACGAGGATTTCCTGGACAATTTCCAACCACTGTTCCTGTTTTGGAGTATTTATATTGAGCCAGTTTCTTGTGACCGCTTTCTTACTCGCTGCAAGTAATACTTTAGTCAGGTACAGATCTTCTTTCATTACAACCTTCTCAATATTCCCAAGATACATCACTGGACAAGTATTTGGGATTTCATATCCCAAGACATTTTTTACAACAGAGTTAACATTTTGCCAGTATATCCTAATTTTTGTATAGTTCCAGAAGATGTGTGCATGGTCTTTTTTAAATTGATTTAAATGGTTGGAGGAGAGACACAGTCTCAATGGGGTTTGGTTGGTACCTGCTCTAGAAGAAGTGCTGAGTGCAGCCTTGCCTCCTGGTGTCATCGTCAGATTTCTAGATAAGAGAGCCGCTCTGTCCAAAGTGGGATGAATGCTGCCTCTCCTAATCAGCCCAGGTTTTTCCCAGAAAGTCTGTCAGTTATCCACGAAGCCCACATAGTTCGCTGGAAAACCACCAAACCACCAATCTGACCAGTTATGACATGTTTAGCCTCATGTTGTCATTTGACTGCTGGCTGTACGTTTCTGACTATAGAGCTTCCAATCACCAGAGATGGTTTCTGAGTGGGTGAGTCACTGAGTTGGAGAAAACTTATTTGGAATGTGAACAGGCTGACGGTGAACCGTGTGCTTTGTATTCATACTATGTCTGCTTCCGACAGTTACCCAGCTTCCCTGGACCAACCTATAGTTGCTCCACCTAGCCTTCCTGGGGATGGCAAATAAACAACATCTATTCCATGTGCCAGTATGTACCAGTACCACTTAAGGAGGCAGAGGATCAACTGAACATCTAACACCGAGCAAGAGAGAGGAGGAGAGGGACAGGGACAGAGATTAGCCATCACTAACTGCTAGGCTAATTAGCAGAGCTTGTAGCTTAACAACTGTGGAGCTGGCAATAAAAGACGCTAAAGGAGATAAGGCTATGAGAACTTGAATCGAAGTGTATCACTTCAGAACCAAAATCAAGGACATCAGATCCTGCCTCTTATCCCATCAAGTTTTATCTGTTAACACACCTGAACTGTTGTCTTTGCCTGAGGAAACATTGGAGAGTTTTGCCCTGGTTGATGCAAGGACACTTGGTCGAGTATTTTCCCAAGTAAACCCAACAACCTGCCTTTTAGACCCAATTCCCACATCACTCTTAAAATCATTCTATGGATTCTTTGAGGAACAGTTTTTATACATCATGAACTGCCCTCTTCAGATGGGTGTCTTTCCCACCGCCTTCAAAACGGCGGTGGTGAAGCCCCTTCTTAAGAAGAGCAACTTAGACCCCAGCGTTTTTAATAACTACCGACCTGTATCCAACTTACCATTTTTAAGTAAAATTTTAGAAAAACTGGTTTTTAACCAAGCTAATGATTTTTTAAACAGAAATAACATCTTAGAGAAACATCAGTCTGGTTTTAGGAGAAACCACAGTACCGAGAAAGCACTTTTAAAGATTTTAAACGACATCAGATGGAATCTAGATAACAAAAAGCTCACAGTGTTGGTTCTACTGGATCTAAGCACCGCTTTTGATACAGTAGACCATCACATTTTATTAAACAGACTCAGCCATCTGGTCGGCCTCTCTGGTACTGTCCTCCACTGGTTTTGTTCTTATCTCACAGATCGATGCTTTTATGTAAGTTTGGATACATGTTCCTCGGGAACCCATGAAAGTGGATGTGGGGTTCCCCAAGGGTCAATCTTAGCTCCACTACTTTTTAATCTTTACATGCTTCCTCTTGGGGACGTCATCAGGAGGCACGGCATCAGCTTCCATAGTTACGCTGATGATACACATTTTAACTGTATTGTAGACATCAAGTCATGGATGGCAGTGAATTTCCTACTGCTCAACCAGGACAAAACTGAGGTTTTAGTTATAGGTCCTGATGGCCAGAGAGAGAAACTTTTTCCAAAACTACAAGATCTTAAACCAACACAATCAGTAAAAAATCTGGGCGTGATTTTTGATTCTGAGCTGAATTTTATTCCACATATCAGAAATATGACAAAAATAGGTTTTTATCATCTTAAGAACATAGCCAGAGTCCACCCGTTCCTCTCCCAGGCCAGTACGGAGGTGCTAATGCATGCTTTTATCTCCTGTCGCTTAGATTATTGTAATGCCCTGCTCTCTGGTCTTCCAAAAAAGAGTACTCTAAATCTCCAATTATTACAAAATTCAGCCGCACGCGTGCTGATGAGGACCAGAGGGCGGGAGCACATTACACCAGTTTTAAAGTCACTGCATTGGCTCCCCGTCCGCTTCAGGATCGACTTTAAGGTTCTTTTACTGGTTTTTAAATGTCTTAATGGCCTTGCGCCCTCCTACTTATCTGACCTGCTTTTACCATATCAACCCTCGCGGACCCTGAGGTCCTCCAGCACTGGCCTTTTATCCATACCAAAACCAAGAACTAAAACCCACGGTGAGGCGGCATTTAGCCACTATGGCCCCCGCTTGTGGAACAGCCTGCCGGAGAACCTCAGGTCTGCAGAGACTGTTGATATTTTTAAGGGAAGGTTAAAGACAAACCTTTTTACTCAGGCTTTTAACTAATATCTTAAATTCTTATTCCATTCTTATGTGGTTCTATCGTGTTTTATGTTGTTGCTCCTTATTCTTATTTTTTTTTTTATTATCTTATGTATTTTTATCCTTTTAGCTGTTCACTCCAATTACCTATCTTTTGTTAGGGTTTTTATTATCTTATCTTATGTCCTTCTTTTTTTATTATTTTTTAAGGTTTAAACTCCAGAGTTTCCTCAGGGGGGTCCTCCACACTGGGAGCTATGTCTGGGTTGCTGATGGGGCCCTGTCGTTGGGTCCCTTCGGCCCGGCCAGCTGTTGTCTGTCAGGGTCGGGGGGCCTGGGCACTGGTGCCCCCGTGACACAGACTGTGACTCCTCCCGGTGTGGACGGCCCCAAAGGTGGCGTTTCCTCAATCCTCAGTGCCTTGCCATGTCTCCTTATTGCCAGTACTAAGAGTGTGCAGGTGTGTGTGTGTGTGTGTGTGTGTGTGTGTGTGTGTATGTGTGTGTGTATATAGTATGGAAGGTGGGAGGGAGGGGCTTTCTTTTATATTGTTTTATCTTTCTTATGTAAAGCACTTTGTGCTACATGCCATTGTATGAAAAGTGCTCTATAAATAAAGTTGATTTGATTTGATTTTATGTGTATACATAATGAGTAAGTAGTCTCTGTGAGGCAGAAAGCAATTAAAGTGAAACTCTCGGCAAGATGAAACCAAGGGTCTTTTTGGGAATGTACCCGAGTCAAACATTCAATCTCCAAATGCAACATAACATGACATTTACAAACTTGATTTTCTTATCGGAGTGAGGACCAACAGTAACACGGTTACGTGCAACAAATCACTTTATGGGATGAAATCATTTTGCTTACCTTCGCCTCTTGCACCAAGACAGTAGTAGGTCCTTCTCTTCAAAACTTCTTGCTGCCGTTCTCATACTCATCTCGCACCCGGCAACGCAGTGTTTGGGTGCGTTGCTCTAATTACTCCCTGTAGAACGCTGAGTCACATTAGTTCCGCTCTTGCCACTAGCACGTAAAATCGTAATAACTTGATCAATTTATTTTGTTTTAATTTTATTACTCAGTCAGCTCAGGGGGGGTGGGCACAGCAGGGGCCAGGGACATTTTTACAGGGGCACTGGCCCCTGTAGGCCCCCATGTAGAACCACCACTGTCCGGCAACAACTATCCACACAACTTAAAGGTCAATGTTGTTTTCCGCTAACAACAAAAGAATGAATTATCCGTGCATTTATATGGAACTAAGCTTTAGGAGCGTTCCACTGTAAATGTCCTCCATGTTACGTCGCATTCGGAGATCGACACTTATCGACTGGCAGGGCGGCGGCGAGCGGAACAAGCAACTGCTAGCGTGAGTTGTTCATGAACTTTCTTTTTAGTAAACTCTGTGTACACAAACGATGTTCTCAATGCTCGTGTTCATATGTAGAGACCCTGGTGATACTACGAGCAAAGTTTCATGTTGTGTCGAGCCTTCTTAGTGTTTTAAAAATAGCAATTTTGATGCTAACACAGTACTCCATTGAAAATGATTTTGAATTATGCTTTTAAACTAACTTTTGACTCGGGTACATTCACAAAAAGACCCAAGGTTACATTTTGGCGAGAGTTCCACTTTAAACTGTGACAAAGCTGAGTTAATTTACCTTAGCTGACATTTCACATACTGTGATGTGACTGTTGTGCATGTGCACATTGTGATGTTGATAACCACTGATCAGTCTCCATATCATTTTATCGCTCCCTCTCTCCTGGGATAGTCTATCAGTACAGCCCAGGATGGCCACATCTATCAAAAGAGAGAGAGAGAGAGAGAGAGAGAGAGAGAGAGAGAGAGAGATTGTGTGTGTGTGTGTGTGTGTGTGTGCTAGTGTGTGTGTGTGTGTGTGTGTGTGTGTGTGTGTGTGTGTGTGTGTGTGTATTGGGGCGTGCGTTCTTCTGTATGTCCACTCCCCAACAGTGCATACATGTTTGAGACACCCGGTGCTGACAGGAGCAAAATGCCATGGCCTTTTGATGGATGCCTACCATTAACATGATAGGCTGCAGACATCACTCTTCAGCAGCCTGATTAAAACATACAGTGATGTGCAACATTGCTGCATCCAGGCGATAGAGGACCTAGTATTTTCACTGGCATTATAGCAAAAGCCAGCAATACCAAAAGACATTTTCTGGTTTTAAAGCAGTGCTTGCTGGCAACTATAGTGTTTGGAGTACGTATGCTAATGTCACCTTAATCGAAAAATCCTCAAACTGCAGTAAAGCTTCAAATGCTGAGCTTAACTTTAAAGTTACATTTAAAGTGGTATATAGCTGGAGAGAATATGAGGAGTGATGGTGCCCGGGACAGAGTTACTATTACTTTTGTTATTTAAGGACTGTTTACAGCTACTTCATACATCAATTGATATGCGACCAAATTAACTTGAATACACTTAGATAAAACATCTTCAGACCCCTCCTCCTTGAACCGGCACCTTATTGTGGTAGAGGGGTTTGAGCACCTGAATGATCCTAGGAGCTATGTTGTCCGGGGCTTAATGCCCCTGGTAGGGTCTCCCAAGGCAAACAGGTCCTAGGTGACGGGTCAGACTCAGAACGTTTCCAAAGCCCCTAATGAATAAGATAACAACGAGGAAGTGTACGTCGCCCAGAATGGCGTCACCAGGGCCCCACCCTGGAGCCAGGCCTGGGGTTGGGGCTCACAGACGAGTGTCTGGTGGCCGGGTCTTTGTCCACGGGACCCGGCCGGGCACAGCCCGAACGAGCGATGTGGGCCCGCCCTCCAGTAGGCTCACCAATCGCTGGAGGGTTCAGAAGGGGCTGGTGCGGTGTGATTTGGGTGGCAGTCGTGGGCGGGGACCCTGACGATCCAATCCCCAGAAGGTGACTTTAGCCATGGGGACATGGAATGTCACTTCGCTGGGCTCTGGATCCCAACTCCTTGAGAGAGGCTGGACTCTCTTCTACTCTGGAGTTGCCCGCGGTGAGAGGCGGCGAGCTGGTGTGGGCTTGCTTATAGCTCCCCACCTCAGCTGCCATGTGTTGGAGTTCACCCCGGTAAACGAGATGGTCGCCTCCCTGCACAGGGGATAGGTCTCTCACTGTTGTTTCGGCTTATGGGCCGAACGGCATTGCAGAGAACCCGGCCTTCTTGGACGCCCTGGGAGGGTTACTGGAGAGTGCTCCAACATGGGACTCTACTCTACTGGGGGACTTCAACGCTCACGTGGGCAGCAACAGTGTTACCTGGAGGGGTGTGATTGAGAGGAACGGTCTCCCCGATCTGAACCCGAGTGGTGTTTTGTTACTGGACTTCTGTGCTAGTCACAGTTTATCCATAACAAACACCATGTTTAAGCATAAGGGCATACATATGTGCACGTGGCACCAGGATGCCCTAGGACGGAGGTCAATGATCGACTTTGTAGTCATGTCATCTGACCTCCGGCCGTAGGGGCTGAGCTGTCAGCTGAGTTGGATCCGCTGGCAGGGGAGGAAGCTGGACAGACCTGGCAGACCCAAACGCATTGTGAGGGTCTGTTGGGAACGTCTGGCGGAACCCTCTGTCAGGGAGGTCTTTAACTCCCACCTCCGGGAGAGCTTTGACCAGATCCCGAGGGAGGCTGGGGACATTGAGTTCGAATGGACCATGTTCTCCACTTCCATTGTTGACGCGGCTGTCCGGAGCTGTGGCCGTAAGGTCTCCAGTGCCTGTTGTGGAGGCAATCCCCGAACTCGGTTGTGGACTACGGAAGTAAGGGATGCTGTCAAGCTGAAGAAAGAGTCCTATCGAGCCTGGTTGGCACGAGGGACTCCTGAGGCATCTGACGGGTACTGGCAGACCAAGCATGCGGTATGGGCGGTAGCGGAAGCAAATACTTGGGTCTGGGAAATGTTCCGGGAGGCCATGGAGGAGGACTACCGGTTGGTCTTGAAGAAATTCTGGCAAACCATCTGGCGCCTCAGGGGGGGAAGCAGTCCTCCACCAAAACTGTTTACAGTAGAGGTGGGGAGCTTTTGACCTCGACTGGGGACATTGTCGGGCGGGGGAAGGAATACTTCGAGGATCTCCTCAATCCCACTGACACGCCTTCCATAGAGGAAGCAGAGGCTGTGGACTCAGAGGTTGACTCATTCATCACTCAAGCCAAAGTCACTGAGGTAGTCCGGAAGCTCCTCAGTGGCAAGGCACTGGGGGTGGATGAGATCCACCCCAAGTACCTCAAGTCTCTGGATGTTGTGGGGCTGTCTTGGCTGACACGTCTCTGCATCGTGTGGCAGTCGGGGACAGTGCTTCTGGACTGGCAGACCAGGGTGGTTTGCCCAACCAGTCCACATGTGCTTTGTGGACTTGGAGCAAGCCTTTGACCGTGTCCCTCGTGGCATTCTGTGGGAGGTGCTCTGGGAGAACGGGGTCGGAGGCGCTCTGCTAAGGGCTGTACGGTCCCTGTACGAACGGAGCAGGAGCTTGGTTCGCATTGCCGGCAGTAAGTCAGACCTGTTCCCAGTGCATGTTGGACTCCGGCAGGGCTGCCCTTTGTCACCGGTTCTGTTCATTATTTTTATGGACAGAATTTCTAGGCGCAGCCAGGGGCCGGAGGGGGTCTGGTTTGGGAGCCACTGGATTTCATCTCTGCTTTTCGCAGATGATGTTGTCTTGTTGGCTCCTTCGAGCCAGGACCTCCAGCATGTCCTGGGGCAGTTTGCAGCCGAGTGTGAAGCGGCTGGGATGAGAATCAGCACCTCCAAGTCCGAGGCCATGGTTTTCGACCGGAAAAAGCTTGCCTGCTCCCTCCAGGTTGGGGGAGAGCTCTTGCCTCAAGTGGAGGAGTTTAAGTATCTTGGGGTCTTGTTCATGAGTGAGGGAAGGATGGAGCGCGATATTGACAGGCGGATCGGTGCAGCAGCCACAGTAATGCTGTCGTTGTATCGGTCTGTCGTGGTTAGGGTCAGGGTTAGGGTTAGGGTTGAAGAGAGAGCTGAGCCGAAAGGCAAAGCTCTCGATTTACCGGTCAATCTACATTCCTACCCTCACCTATGGCCATGAACTTTGGGTCATAACCGAAAGAATAAGATCCTGGATACAAGCAGCCAGTTTCCTCCGCAGGGTTGCGGGACGCTCCCTAAGAGATAGGCTGAGGAGCTCTGTCACCCAGGAGAAGCTCAGAGCAGAGCCGCTGCTCCTCCACATCGAGAGGAGCCAGCTGAGGTGGGAGAGGGAAGTCTGGGTGTCCCTGCTCCGGCAGCTGTCGCCGTGACCCAGCCCCGGATAACGCGGAAGAAGATGGATGGATGGATAGATCTTCAGACCCATGGATTTTCTCAGTCTGTACCTGTTCTCATAGAAATACAGAGGTATTTTATATTTCACCAAACCGGTGATCTGATGCAAATATCTACATATTAAACATAGATATGTCCTATGGATGATTTAGTGATTAACTATGTATATCAAATGTGGTGGATCCTCTGTGTGATAAAAGCAGAAGCCAAATAAGTCAGGCAAACACTTTACCTCCTTTGGCCCCTGTCGTTCCACTGGATGTAAAATGCAAGTTCATGGTTAATGTGTGGACATGTGTTGCCCGGATATGCACCCATTCGTCATTGTCACTGGCAAAGGATCTGGCAAGGAGGCCCAGACACCGATTAACACTGGAACCATGTTCTGTGTTGTTGACATCAGCAGACTGCGTGTTATTGGGCAATGACACAGGATGCTACAGATAAGGAGAAACTGAAGTCATTCAGAACTTTATGGTTGAGGTTGCTGTCACCATGGATATGTGGACAGACAAATTCAACAAAGGGCATGTATAGTCCTTACATGCCATAGCACCAGTGAGAGGTGGAACCTGGAGCTGCATTCTGGCTACAGTGAAAATATCCATGAGAAAAGGGTTGATGATTGTACACAGTGTGATTCAAGAATGTGTAGTATGCTGCAGCATGAATGCTATCAACAAACCCAAGTTTGGAGATCCGTCGTTTGTCGTCCTCCACTGTCCTTGTGCATTATTCCACTCACAAGGCCACCGCGTTTCTGTATCCCACATTTAAATCACGGAAAATCACTTCACAGAGGAAAGAAGGAAGTGCTAAGGCAAGTGCAGGTACTTACAATGAAAAACCCAGCGTCAGAAGGACAAGGGATATTTAGCATTAAAATTACTTTTATTCATCCAAGTGAAACTAAAACTCACCAGAAACTTTGCATTTTGAAACAGTAAAAACTAAACTCAAACGAGCAGCTCTCAGAAAACTTACTGGAGGAAAACTGAATTGAAAACAACAAATGAAAATGAAATAGAAAATAAATATCTGGAAAATACAGACCTAATAACTTTGCTACTGTGTGCTGTGTCTTAAAACGTGCCCAAAAAGTCATACTTGAGTAAAAGTTAACATCTTGATTAAAAAAGTGAAAGTCACGCATATGAATAGTATTTGAGTAAAAGTATCAGCTATTAAATATTGTACTTACTGTATGTATGTATATGCTGTATATTATGGGTCAGCAGACTGTTGGAGTACATAATGTAGTTAAAATTAGCTCAACTTAAACATCTGCAGCAGTAAAATGACACATATACATTAATGCAGCAGTAATATTAATCCACAAGCATGAACTCACAGTTTGGCATTACATTACAAGCAGATTTGTACCTGCAGTCGCGCGAGCTGGACCGGGATTTTGCCGGCGGTTCGGTCCCGTTCTGTTCTGTGCATCTAAACTGACTGTTGTGGATTAATGAGACTAAACAAGACCGGACCGAGTCTGTTCGGGTCTGAGGAGAGCGGATTTATACCTTCGGCGGCGTGAGCTGTACTGGGAGTTAAATGGCGGTTCGGTCCCATTCTGTTCTGTGGATCTAAACTGACTGTTGTGGATTAATGAGACTAAACGAGTCCAGACCGAGTCTGTTCGGGTCTGAGGAGATCTGGAGATGCGCCGACAACAAAGTGGAATCGGAATCTGTGGATGTTCGTGTGTAGCTAACATTAGCTGCTAGCTCACCCAGACGGCCCACCTCCCGAGGCGATGGACCGGACCCACCGGCACGTCCAAAACCGGACTGAGGGTAAATAATGTCCGCCAGGCTTTTTCACGAACATTGCCGTCACGTTTGCTTTGTGTCTGGTGCAGAAGAAACGGTAAAAATGGGCTTTTGTCACGAAAGTGTGCAAGCATCAATTTTGGTTGATGAGGAACGGGAAATTGTGTGAGGGACGTCGGCGGTGATACAGACAGTGACAGAGATGGCGAGTTTTGAGAATTGAGAGATTTGTGACATATAGCGTGTTTGGAGTGTATAGTTAGTGTGTAATGAAGTGTTTGGTGTAGTGTGTTTAGTGTGTAGTGTAGTCGTTTTTATTTGTGTTGTGAGTCAACTGCTGAATTGCGGAGCAGGCAGGAATGAGCTGAGGAGCCTGAGGAATTGCCTGCATGCAAATAGTTACATATAACTTTGTAAATTTCAAAAACTTATGCACAAATTCAGCAAACAACAATTTATATTTGCATTATAACTAATGCAATTGGTTCATTAAACTGTTTGTGGTTTTCATTGTTTTCATTGTCTTCATTCCTACTCTGATTTTATGTTATTTTGTGATTTTAGGTCCATAGTGTTAATATAATTTGTCAAAATGAAAAAATAAATGTACAGTCAAACATGTGGGGTTGTGCTGAAAATAATGACACCAAACAAGGCAAGGTAAATAGTTTTCAAGGTGAAATATAATGGTATAATCAAAAGTAGTCAAAAACAGCCAATTGTATCCCTGATGTTCCACCTTCAAAAACAACCTCATTTGGCCATCCATGAAAAAGTGGTTGCTAATGGTACACTACAGAAGATGCTACCAAGAAAATGAGCAGCAGATAATGTTCCCATGGAGTGTATTTAAATATGTAGAATACAGAGAGGACGGACAGGTCTGACACACTTACTGTAACTTTGACAAAAGATAAAAACTGACACACTGACAGCAATGTTGTAAAAATTATTCTGATATTTACTTAAAGTGTTACTTAAAGTGTCCGTGTAAAGCAAATTCAGCCATTTTCTTCTAAACACATTAAAAAGGTCATAAATGTATATCCTTAAAACATGTAAAAAGCATTCAACCATTTAGAATTTAATTTTGGAGCTAGGGTCACAAACTGTGTTTCACTATTTCTTTCTATGTTCAGGATTTAATGGGCGGGTCAGAAATCATGGACACGTTACGTAACGCGGCTATGATGATTTGCATAAACCCCGCCCTGCTGGAAGCCTATAAATACATTCAGTGCATTACCTTCAGAGGTTTTTCGGCTCACTGTCCAGTCTTGGATAGCATCTCTTAGAATAGTTTGCAGCTAGCTAACCAGTCAACCAGTCAGCTAAACAGTCATGTCTCCTCCACATGGCTCCTGCATCTTTCCTGGATGCCACAGTGTGCAGGGTAACGGCGCCCTAAGCTTATTTTAGTTTCCTACGGATGATAACATAAGGAAATGGTGGATCGATTTTGTCAAGGGAGTGGAGAGTTAGAAATTACCACCAACACCGTCTCTGCAGTGTCCACTTTACCCCCAATAGTTACAACAACTGTCACCAGGTAAAGTCTGGATATCTGAAGAGTCCGCTGACGCTGGTCCGTGTGGCTGAACCGACCCTCTTTGTCCCCGGCTTGCATCCTCCCGTCCCGCCAGGACGTGTTCTCATCTCCGCCGCGGGCATTATGTGCCTGCCTGCGACCGTCCCGCCGACAACGGGTGCTCTCATCCCCGCCACCGGCCAGACTTTAGATTCTCTGCCTGAGCCCGAACCGACCCTCTCCGTCCCCGGCTTGCATCCTCCCGTCCCGCCGACAGCGCATGCTCTCATCTCCGCCGCCGGCATTATGTTCCTGCCTGCAACCCTCCTATGGCGGGTGGATAGTGCCACTGCTAGGATTACCAGGAGAAGGAGAAGGAGCAGCCTCCCCTATCCGTCACCGCCAGACCGTGTGGATTTTTGAATGGGAGTGAATGGGATAGCAGATAAGAGACCGGCGGCGACTTCACGGCGAGTGCATGGAAAGGACGTGTATCGACGGCGACGTGACGACGGCGTACATTAGAATTACTAACAAAGTATACGTCTGAAACACGTCGTCACCTAAGTACGTCGCCACCAAAGTACGTCGTCACTAAGTACGTTGTCACCAAAGGACGTCGTCACCTAAGTACGTCGTCACTTAAGTACGTCGTCCATAAAGTACGTCCCCTTGTCTTAAGTTAATTACAAATTTAAAAATGTAGGCTATATTAATAATGAATAGGCCTATACACTCAGAAATGTTCAACCAATAATCTGTCACAACAGCTATAATTACAATTATCATGGGATAAGGAGGTCTGTCACAAAGAAATTAATTTTTTGTAATTGTTCATTATAAATAATGTTCTGTGTTTTGTTTAGCTCTTGATCTGCTGTCATTAACGTGAGCGGGAATGACTGAATTGTTTGTTGTTGTTGCAACTTTCAGTGAAGTTAGAAGAAAAAAAATGACGTCCCCAACTTTGAGTGAATTCAAGTCTTTAAGTGAATTTCATGTTTTATATGTTAACATGTCTTTATTTTCGTGTATAATGGGAACTACAGAGTACAGTGCATAGCCTGTACTATGCACATCCTTTGGATTCACTTGTTTTTCTTTTGAGCAGTTGCAGCATTGAGATTGCACTGAATAGACTAAGTTGTGTAAAAGGAACAAGAAGCCAGCAACACTCTTTCTGATATCTTTAATCCCTCACTACTCACACAAACCGGTTTCGACGGTCAGTCTTCGACAGTGCCCTGCTTTCAAAATTGCAAAATTTAAAAGTTCATGTCCAAATTTAACAATGTTTTCCTGGGAACTTCTATTGCGGATTTTATCCACTAGATGGTGCCATTGTTCAATGGTTGTTGTAGTTACAAACAGTGTTGCGTGTTGGAAGAAGAAGTATATATATATATATATATATATATATATATATATATACAGTATATATATATGTATATATATATATATATATATATATATATATATATATATATATATATATAAATAAAAAATAGTATTTTTGCATTCCACCATGACAACAGTAATGAATGCCGAGATTGCATTACCGTTTTAGTAGCCGCCTTTGTCAGTAGGATACATTTATTTGTTTTATTATTTATTATATTACCGATCCTATATGTTTGTGAGTTGTTGTATTTTTTTAATTAGTTACGCTAACGGTGGTTAGCAGTTGACGCTCAGGTTATTTGTGTCTAAATGAAGATGAAATAAGGATTTAATGTTTCACTATTTTTCAGTCCAGTCAGGGAGGAGTAACTGGTGGAGGCTGCAAGTTCTGAGCTGAATGATGTGGAGAGAGAAGTCATCCTGGAGCCGTTTAAGTTCTCTATTATCGAAGACATGTAGCCTGACTGACCAGGGTATGTGAATGGGAAATGGAGAACAATTGTTGAATAAAAGGCAACAGAATTAAATTTTGTTATTTTGTGTTTTCACTACCTATTTAATCAACACCTGATACCCACCTAATAATTTATTTTCATTAAACCATGAAGAACAGAAGTAGGTTAGTGCATTTTAAAATCCAGTTTTAACTTAGGGTGACCAAAAGTTTGCTTTTGGCCCGACATGTCCACTTTTCACGTCATGTCTGGGTCCTGTTATGAATTCGTGATTATGTCCATTTCTCATCGTTTTTTCACGGTATCGTTAAGCACATAAATACTTGTCTATGTGCTGAAGGTGCTTTGTGCAGCTTACTACTGTAAGGTACTTTTCACAAACTGCAGAATTGCAAGTTACCTCAATAGCTCACTTGGTAGGAGTTCTGCAACAAATACCTATTGCAATTTTTACTGGAGCGGCAAGGGTTCGAGTCCTGCTGTTTTTCTTTTTTTTTCAGTGTATTTCATTTTATTTGTGTACCATTAATAAGTATATTATATAAAAGAATCAGGTGGAAACATGCAATAAAGCCTTTGAGCAGGTGCATCAGCTATCTTGTGTTCAATTGTTTCAAAATATCTTATATAGGTTAATTTGGCCTACTGGTAAACTATTCAATGGTAAATATGAGAGGTGTTTTTTTTTTCTTTTCTTTTTTTACAAAGACTGGAAGAGTCCAACTGTCCAATCAACAAGTTAAATATTTTCCTTTGAACTTGTCGCTAAATATGGACAGAGCTTAGGCCTATACCCCATTTTGACAGTTAATGTAATGCAATAAAGTTGCTGACAGACTCGCGTTACGTTGTTGTTTAATTAAATATCCAAAAAATGTCTACATGATTTTTTTTGAAGTTTCTTGCGTGCACTTCCTGTCCCGAGCAGTTAGGATTTTTTGATTGATTTATGGAGACCAGAACTGATGTGAATGAGAAAGTTGGGGGGGGGGGGGTCCACGACGGCGTAGGTGGGTGTGGGGGGGTCCACGACGGCGTAGGTGTTGCGACGTACTTATCAACGACGACTTGCACTGGCGTAAGCCAGTTCAGACGTTGATGTCACACGAGAGTCTCCTGCGGTAGGGTTGCCGTGGCACTATCCACCCGCCATACCGTCCTGCCAACAACAGGTGCTCTCGTCCCCACCACCGGCCAGACTTTAGATTCTCTGGCCGAGCCCGACCCGGTCGTTAACCCGGTCGTTATCGCCGTCAGCCAGGGAACGGACGGACGCTCGTCACCGCCAGCGGGAGGCGGGCGCTTTTTTTTTTACGAGAAGACCGCGGAAGCCCACAAACACCCACTATAAAGCAGGTAACGTTGAGGATGAGTATAGCGTCGCAGCGCTGCTGTTCCACCGTCTGTGGAGAACCCTGGTTAATGTGTCGGCCCGGCCGGCTCGGACACAACGTGCACGGGCAATTAAATGCATGTTGCTGAAGGTGCAAATCCTGAAAGTGATTTTACATCGTGCATCCTGTCATGTCCACGTAATGTTAGCAAATGTTATTGCATTTAATCATGACATGATTTGGCCTCATTCCCTGAGCGGAGTCCATCTGACAGCACAATGATAATCCACAGGTTATATTTTGTGTGCACCAATATAGCTATTACAAGGAATTGTATGTAGACTGGGGTGTTATGTTTGCGTGTAATCTAAAACATGGCCTGTGAGGAACGAGGCTGAGCACTATCAGTGTCTGACTCAGAGTCAGTTTCTGGCTCTGATGGCTCAAACAAGTCGGGCTGGGTCCATCCGATGATGCTGCTAGCTTCCATTGTTACTGTAGGTTACGTCCTCCTGCAGTACACGGAGGCGGCTCCCCTCCTGCACGTGGGCGTAATTCCTGCGCCTCTATCTGACACGCCCCCAGCGTTTCACAGCAGAGAGAAGTGCTTGTTTTTCCATGATTTTGAGACCTAATTTTATATACTTGGCAATTTTTTTAATCTTTCAAATTTGGCTCAGTGGTCAATGACACATGTTTCTGTGGTATGACAAACTCATAACACAAATTTATTTTTGCTTTACACGGACTTTAAGGTATGTCGTGGCTTGAGCTCTGCAGTGATTGGCTCTGGTGCGCACGTGACTGTGGTGGCTCCGGTGGACAATGCTTGCTGAATGTGTAAAGCATTTATGAAATAATTCATTAACGGTATCATTGTAGTCCAAACAAATCTACATGGCACACCATTGAACCAAGCAGCAGCTATGTTGAAACTCTCAGGTCAGTCTGATCCTGATCCGCAGAGATATTTGAGTAACACACACACACACACACACACAAACACACAGAGACAGACAGAGATTCCTTGCTTTTATAGAGAGATTACAGTATTCGAAACAGACCTACATGAAAGCAGATTCTCCCCCTTTTTATTTCATAGATTACAACAACAAACCATGGAGTCGGATGATAACATAACATCCTCGGCAGAGGTAAATATGTGACGCAGAGCAGTGGTGGCACTGACAGGCAGAGGGAGAGTTGGGAGATCTTTTGCAGTTTCAATGGACTGCAAAATTGACAGGGTGTGTTTTGTAGATGAGTGTGGAGAGTGGGGCATATTATGTGTATAGCAGTGCAGATCCAGTTGCCTGCCTGGACTAGCTCGCAGGAGTCACTCCATTTATGAGTTACATCATCATGCTCACATACTGTATATCACACTGAGAAATAGGTAAAGTGTGATCAGGGGTACATTTAAGAGGATCATTCAAGAAAGCTTTCATACATCGGTAGAAGTGAAAAGTTCCTGCAAGTGTGGTCATTACATGGGTGATAATCATTTGTTTGTGTGTTTGAGAAGTGGAAGATTTCTGCTGATGATGTTGCAGCTGATAATCTCTGGTATGTGTTGAGTTGATCTGATCTGAGTTGATCTGGTCTGACTCACTGATAAAAAGTAACCACAAGTAACCACTCACAACATCAAACCATTTGTTTTTTTCTAGCTGTGTTTTTTTCTTTTTGGAGGATGTCTGAAAAACCGATGGATGTCCGTGCAGGTGGATGTGTGCACATGCCCAGCTGATTTCATTCAGCTTGCAAGTAGGCTGTCTGCTAAGTAGGTAGAGGAGGACGATGGGAGGAGGCATGTGCCAGGCAACGCTCTGAAGGAGGGGCAGGTGAGGTTGTGTTCTCAGCTGTAATATATGCTTGATAAATAACAGTGTTGAATTTAAAGCATAGAAATTTAGCAATGAGAAGTTGTTGAGGCCACTGATACTGGGGACTTTTTCCTTTTATCATGTTCAATGTGTGACATGACATTTAGAGAAACAAAGCATTATTTCAGAGAATCCTGTGACTTTTGGCTTTTAGCCTCAGGCCTTTTTGTTGTCACAGATACATGCTAATTATCTTATATGCAGCCGTACAATGAAAACAATTTCCCTTTTATCTTGTACAGCATGCAGACAACAGCATATTGCTGAGCTGGCAAAGAGTCAGATTGCTTTTAGTGTCAAACACTATTGTCTGTCACCTGTCACACACACACACACACACACACACACACACACACACACACACACACACACACACACACACAAACACTTGCACAAACCTGTGCATACACACAGACAAATCTGCCTGCCTAATTAAATTTCTACTTCACTCTTAATCCTTTTTCCATCTCCTCTCCCTGGCCTTACTTTACACTGCAGCCCAGTTTCACCGCTATCTCAATTTCAGTTAAAAGAGACAGACGGACGGACAGACAGACAGACAGACAGACAGAGCGGAACATCTGCAGTGGTCAAATGGATTATTGAATAATTTCCTTTTTTTTCATTAACACTGACACTGACATTAACACCTTTTACTCCGAAGAACACCTCCTATTGAATTATTGAAAGCCTTTACATTGATCTTAGCTCCAAGTGACAAATGAATCATGCATCGTTCGGGATGTGGCTGACCAAATTTACTGACAGAGGTTCACAGTAATAAAGAAGGGGTCATGGGGCCAAGCAAGAAATGCTGAGACTTGGGAAAGGAGCAATTCATTGGCCCATAACTCACCACAGTGCCAAAGAGAAGAAGGAGGAAGGGGAAGAAAGATTGCAACAGGGATGGGGAGGCGAGGGGGTGGGAGGATGGCGGGGTCAAGCTGAAGTGAGGAGGACGAGGTTAACATGTTAAGGACAGGTTTGGCCGCACATACTCCTATTCCCTACAATTCCCACTGAATTTTGGAGCCATTTGTCTTCAGTAGGAACCAGTGGGCTACACATGGTTGGTTTCTGTCTTTCCTGTTGGAGACATATAGGACTGCATCTAACTCTGAAAAGATAAAGCCCAGATTAAAATCGCTCCATTGTTCCCATTGTGCCCATGATAGGGAATCCAGGGCACTTACAGACACACACCCACACACATGCCCTCATACATTCTTTTCTGACCCTCTTGGACTGAAACTCTAAGCAAAAGCCAGAACAAAATGTTAGCTGACGGTGGGTCACCAGTGAGACACAAAATGATCCTTTCCCAAAAGAACATTGAAAGCTTACTGACCCTATTCTGTAACACAGATGTTTCAGTCTCATGGTTGTTCCACAGAGCACAATTTGTCATGTAGATGGGATTTCTCCCTCTCTCTTGCTTTTGTCTCTGTGCTTTCAACGCATTGTTTCCAAGTGAAAGAGAACAGCGCAAATCCTTCTGAATCCTTTTTTTCATCTAAAAGATGGCACATAGTTAATGGATGGAGCGAGATGGGAGCTCATGTACATCGAAGGGACGAATACCGCAGATTCATTTCTCTCTGTAGTTTTATTGCAAGACAAGTCTGACCGAACAAGATCCCACAGGACAAGTGAATATTGTGAATATACAATGAATATGGGTTAGTTAATTAAATGTCAAGGTTATTAAGGGTTGTGTGTTGTGTTGGTGTATACAGTTTCTACTATGTGTGCGTTCTAAGCAGTCTATAGTGTGAATGCATGAAAGGAAGAAAACTAATGGAGAGAAGGGGAAGAGATGGATAAAAAAACACATAACTAAACAAAATATACACTAATACCAACACTGAGATTATAATCACCTATACAGCTATGATTATCAACACCACAACCTCTATCACTGCCCCCAATAATAACAATAATCTTCTTCTTATTGTTATGTTATCGCAGCAAACTATCCCTCACAGTCCCTTTCTTGTGCTACACTGACCTCATGAGTACATTTTTTTCCCCACATTTTAGTCTTGTTGTGAAAGCTGACATCATGATATAGTCTGGTTTTGCAAGGCTGTAATTGTCCTTCCATATAGGCAGTCCTGAGGAGACATTGTATACTGTATCTTGCACAACATGTCCAAAGCACAATACAGTGTACTTAGATTGTAAAACTGAATGAGTACTGGCATAAGTGAATGGCTTTCACACCAGATACATACATGCATGCTGCAGGCACTGTTTTATAATGAGTTGAATATCCAGGGGCTTGTGCCTCCAGAGAAGCCAGTCACTCCTTACTCAAAGATAATCAGTTTCATATCTGCTATGATAGGTCATTTTGCAAAAAAACTACAGTCATGAAAACACCTTTTAAAGTCTGACTTTGGTCCTCTTTTGTAACCACTTAGTTCTGCCCAGGCCTTTTAAGAGCATTTCATTATGAAGACACCCTCATAAGAGCTGTGGACATTCTTAAGCAGTGATTGTGAACTGTTTAGAAATAACCATCCATTCAAAGGATCATTCATTCTCCATTATTATCATCAAGCCTGACTGCAGACACATCATGTCATCCTATCATGTCACTGAAGGCGTCTCCGCCCACCGTCTTTCTGACCTCTTACCAAGGGCAAAGTCTTGTTGGGTTGCGTGACAAGACAGTGACAAGGCTGTGACTAAGGCTGCTGCACCGATAGGGAAACAGCAGTGTTGCTGATCGTAGTTATGATGGTGATGTCAGCGTGTTGCTGACATGTCATGACTGTCCTCATTAAAAGCCTCTGAATTCTAAGCAGACCTTACAGCTGGCTCTCCCGCCAGATCACATAATTACTGAGGAGATGGATCGATTCAATGTTGTCAGCCACAGAATCACAGTGAAGTACTTAGGAGAGGTTTGGTTTGGTTAAAGCAACATTATGCAACTTTTTTACCTTAAACTATCAGCTTCAAAGTCAGGTTGATGGTACAGTGTCCAGAGTGAATGGTGTTTCTGTCACGTGTTTGTCAATTCAGGTAGAGGGTAGCATCACAGAGTTACACACATGTTTACATTAACATACAAGTTTTCAACACGTCAATTAATCAAT
This sequence comes from Diplodus puntazzo, assembly GCA_963678695.2. Classification (NCBI taxonomy): domain Eukaryota; kingdom Metazoa; phylum Chordata; class Actinopteri; order Spariformes; family Sparidae; genus Diplodus; species Diplodus puntazzo. The sequence continues at coordinate 22,677,068 of OZ023167.1, read as the reverse complement.
CAGTCCGTATTTGTATAGCGCCAATTCACATCAAAAGTCATCCCATGAATCTTTCCAAATTGGGCAGGTCTAAACCATGTGATTAATTTATTTACAGAGACCCAACATTTCCCCCATGAGCAAACACTTGGCAACATTTGTATGAAAAACTGCCTTTTAACAGGCCTAAACCTCAAGCAGAACCACATAGCTGATTGGCAACTATTTTCTCAAGGATCTTAGAAAAAAGGGTATAATATGGTAAAGATATGGGCCTTAAGTCGGTTAAAACCTCTGGATCAAGTGTCAGCTTTTCAAGCAGTGGTTTGATTACAACTCATTTAAAGGACTGTGGCTCATACCCTCTTAACAGGGACAGACTGATCATATCGAGTAGAGAAGTGCTTACTAGAGTTAGAACTTCTTTTTTGCCAACATTCTTTTTTATTGTTTTCATAATACAACAAAGAAATACAGAAATACAATTACATGTTTTGAACGAACATGTCAACCCCCCACCCCGGCCCTTACAGGTTTTCAAATTCTTGGTTGGGAATCAGGTTAGTGAGTTCATAAGAAAAAGTAAATAATTTTACAACAAACATATTTCTGTAATATTAACTACTGCAGAGAGCTACTGTTTACATGTCCCCAGGTTCTTCCATCATATGAGACAAATCTGTCGTCGATACATAGCAAATAAAGGGGTCCCAGATCTGGTGGAAATCATGTTGTTGGTGTTTCATTGTATATGTAATTTTCTCTAAAGGGAGAGTTGAAGACAGTTCAGACAGCCACCTCTTTACACTTGGACTACTGGTGTTTTTCCATGAGAGGGCTATCACTCTCTTTGCAATTAGTACACTTAAGTCTACAAATATTTGTTGATGTTTTTTTAACTTCAAATTATCTGGATATAGACCAAATATAAACAAACGTGGGACTAGGGGTATTTGAATCTGCAAAATATTTTGAATGCATTGTTTTATTTCTTGCCAGAATTTTTGTATTTTTGTACATTGCCAGATACAGTGGAAAAATGTACCTTTTTCCTCCTCACATTTAACACAAATATCAGGTATAGCACTGTTATATTTGTGAAGTTTTTCTGGAGTGATATATGTACGCATCAACCAGTTGTATTGTAGTACTTTTAGGCGAGTGTTAATAGTTCTTGATTGTGCTTGAGAGCATGCCTCTCCCCACTTTTCTATTGGGATGTCCTCCTGTAGGTCTTCTCTCCATGCCCCTAGCCGTCCTGCTGATGTTTCTGTACTTCCATCTACTAGACATTTATAAATTTTGGATATTAAACCCCTGCTTGAGAAATCCATATTCATTAATTTTTCTACTGTAGACCTTTCAGGGATGGATAATGTTTGATTTTGGTGTGTTCTAATGAAGTTTCTCAATTGCAGGTATTTAAAAAAATGATTACGGGGTATATTAAATGTATCTACTATTTCTTCAAATGACATCAGCACATTTTGTGAGTTGTAAAGGTCTCCTATTTTTCCCAGTCCTTTAGTAGCCCAAGATTTAAACCCCCCGTCTGTTTTACCTGGAGGGAAGGAGTAATTACCCCATATTGGGCTGAAGATAGAGAGGGGGGGTGTTTTTTTCAGATATTTTTTAGCTTGATGCCACACTACAATCATATTTTTCACAATAGGGTTTTTTGTGTTCTTTTTGAGGATTTTAATGCTTGCCGAGTACAGGTAGACTGGGAGGGGCAGATTTAGCTGTAGTTCTTCCATTCCTTTCCAAAGAGGAACATCTCTTTCTGTGAAGTAAAACAACATTGTTCTTAATTGAGCCGCCCAATAGTACCAGAGAGGACAGGGACATTTGAGTCCCCCTCTATCATAAGGTAAGTAAAGTAGTGATAGTCGTGTCCGGGGACGTCTATTATTCCACAAGAATCTAACGAATAGTCTTTTAAGCTGAGTGAACAGGTTACTTGGAGGAGGAAGTGGAAGGTTTTGAAACAAATACAACAATTTGGGCATTATATTCATTTTGAGGACGTTAATTTTTCCTATTAGTGACATGGGAATGGATGTCCACCTTTCCAGTAATTTTGAGATTTCTTGTAGTAATGGTTCATAATTACTGGCTACAATATATTTAAGTTGTGGGACAATTTGAATGCCTAGATATGTAAAGCAATCCACAATTTTAAATTGAGTGGCTGCTTTAGGAGGACTATTATTTTCTAACTGATTTAAGAACATTATTGATGATTTTGATTTGTTTAATTTATATCCTGAGATTTTTCCAAATACATTAAGGAGTTCTAATAGTTCAGGGATGGATTTTTCCGTCTCTTTAAGGAATATGATTATGTCATCTGCAAATAGAGCCAGACGATGTTCCTGTTGTCCAATTGATATGCCTGTTATATTTTGGTGTGTTCTTACTGCTATTGCCAATGGTTCTATAGCCATAATGAAAAGGAGAGGGGATAGGGGATCTCCTTGTCTACATCCTCTTTGTATCCTAATGGTTTTAGATGTATTACGGTTAGTCATGATTTCCGCATATGGTTCTGTATATAGTAGTTTTATCCATTTATTGAAGTTTTCTCCAAAGCCAAAACGACTGAGGATTTCAAATAAATAAAGCCATTCTACTCTGTCAAAGGCTTTTTTAGCGTCCAATGACAGTAATGCTGTATCTGCTGCTCCCCTCTCCTCAAATAATATATTTAGAATTCTCCTAACATTATGGAAGCCTTGCCTCCCTTGTACAAAGCCATTTTGGTCTTTGTCAATAATATTCGGAATAAATTTCTCCAGTCTCCTGGCTATTATTTTACTCAAAATTTTTAAATCCACATTTAAAAGGCTGATTGGCCTAAAGTTTTCACATTTGTTATTCGGTTTGCCCGGTTTTGGTAATAAAGTGATTAGTGCTCCCCTTAAAGATGTTGGAAGGATTCCGTTGTGAAAGGATTCCTTAAACATTTCCAGTAATGCAGGCATCAATCTATGCTTGAACATTTTATAAACCTCAATGGGTATTCCATCTGGCCCAGGGGTTTTCCCTCCTTTGATACTGTCAATGGCCATAGATAGTTCCATTATTGTTATATCTTTTTCTAGTTCTTCCTTAATTACTTCTGATATCTGGGGAATTTGGATTTTGTCCAGAAAATTATTCATTTCAGATGTATTTGGACCTATTTCGGAGCTATAAAGCTTTTCATAAAACTTTTTAAAATTTCCATTTATTTCAATTGGGTCGACAATATTTTCATTATTATCATTTTGTAGTGAGGTTATAAGTCTTTCATTCTGCAGTTGTTTGATGCGCCATGCTAGCACTCTGCCAGGCTTTTCACCTTGATCATAGAATGTCTGATTAAGTCGTAGTAAACTTGATAAAGCTCTTGTTGTAGATAATTCGTTGTATTGTGTTCTCAACAAAAATAATCTTTGATGGACATCTTGAGAACCTGACTGGTAGTATTCTTCTTCTAATTCCTTTATTTTTGTTTCTAATGATTTTGTTTTATTGTAGGTTTCTTGAGCTTTAAAGCTAGTAATGTTAATTATTTGTCCCCTGATAAAGGCCTTAAACGCTTCCCATCTGATACTTTGCGAGGTTTCTATTGTATTTGTTTCAAAATAATATCTAATCTGTTCATCTAGAGAAGTAACAAAGCCAGTGTCAGCCAGCCATTTTGTTTTAAATCTCCATTTGGGAATATCACTGGTCAGTTTAGGGTCATGATAAACTAAAGAGTTTGGGGCGTGATCTGACAGGAGTATGGCGTCATAAGACACCTCCTTTATTTTATATTTTAGTTGTGCTGAAATCAAAAAGAAATCTATGCAGGAATATGACTGGTGCGTACCGGAATAACATGAGTATTTTTTCCCATTGGGATTATCTTCCCTCCAAACATCAACTAGACTCAATTCTTTCATAAAATGATGAATTACACCCCTGCTTCTTGAATGTGACTGGTCGACACCTGAACTTTTGTCTTTCTGGGGATCTAAGGTGCAGTTAAAGTCACCTGCCATTATATAAGCACCAGGTAAGGAGGCAATAGTAAGAAATAGATTTTGGAAAAATTTGGGTTCGTCTGTATTTGGAGCATAGATATTTATTAGAATTAATTGTTCCTTAAGAATTGCCCCTTGAATAATCAAATATCGCCCTGCCTTATCTTTGATAACTTTATGAATTTGTAATGGAATAGAATCGTGGATCAAGATCATGACACCTCTTGCTTGAGAAGTAAAGGGAGCCGACAAAACTTTACCCTTCCACCTCCTCCTCACTTTAAGCTCATCTTCATGTGTTAGGTGGGTTTCTTGAAGGAATACTATTTTAGACTGTAAAATTTTAATCCTGTTCATAACTTGTTTGACCTTTTTTGTTTTTTGTAGCCCTCTGCAGTTCCAGGATGTAAATCTAACCTTAAAATCAACAGACATATGGACAGATTATTTTGAATTTTCCCAACAATTTAAGTATTTTCAGATCGAACAAAAAAAGAGAAAAAAAAGAACAAAAAACAAATCTATCTCCCTCAGCTAACATCAATCCACTTGAGTGTTACCCTGTCAGGTGTCCCCCCTCCCTTTTCTATATTGGACTTACCGAAAGCAAAGAGCTGGTCCACACAGTGTGAGGAACAGTATAGCTATGCTGATGTCAAAAGCCAACAAATAATAATAAAATAAAAACAACAGAATGAGCTTAACTACTCTGCTACTGTGATGTAGAGAATTATTTTAAGCAATCCAGCAAACGAAAACGTATCCATATTTGCTTAGTTAAACAGTGCATATCAAAAATTGTCTTTTATCAATAGATCAGGGAGGGAGAGCGCTCAGAACTCAATATATAGCAATTCAACTTTCGCCCTCCCCTCCACTTCTGTGTCTCTGCACTGCATCAAAATATCAGAGTAATGTTCCATAAGCAGTTTTGGATTACATTTCCTACGGTGTCATGTATTCTTCGGTATCTCAGTCTGGATGATTATCCGACTGGATCTTCTTGATGAAGCGCTCGGCTTCGTCGGCGCTCTTAAAGATGTGTGAGCGCTCTTTGTAGGTAACAATAAGCCGGCCAGGAGGGATCATACCGTACCGGAGCCCCAGTGAACGGAGTTGTCGCCTCACCTCCTTAAACTCTTTTATTTTCTTGTGCATCTCTGCGTTCGTGTCTTGGTAGAATCTCACCGTTTGATTTTTGTAGAGGACTTGTTTTTTCGCCCTGGCCGCTCTCATCACCGCTTCTTTGTCTTTGTAGTTTAGAAACTTCATTATGAGGGTTCTAGGTGCGGAGTCAGTCTTATGTTGTCTTCTTGGTCCAAGCCTGTGTGCTCTTTCCACTGTAATCTCCCCCCGGAGCGGCTGAATCTCCAGCGCCTCCGGTATCCAGCTCTCCAAAAATCCACAGGTGTCTTCACCTTCCGCGCCCTCGGGTAGATTTACAAGCCGTACATTGGAGCGATGTGAACGAGCTTCCAGGTCCAATACTTTTTCTTCCAGATCTTTATTTTTCTCCTCTAGGTTTTTCACCTTCTTCTGGAGCGTAGTCACATCATCTTCTGTTGTTGATATTCTCGTCTCCGTCTCCGTAATTTCCTATCTGAGCAGTCTGTAATGTCTCTCCTTACATTTTCAATTGCGGAGAGGATGCCGTCAAATTTGGATGAGATCTCAGTCTTCATGGTGTTAATAGCTGCCAGTATTGTTGTCAAAGAGGTGCCGGGCTCTTCCATGGCGTTAGTAGTGTTTCCCTCTGACTGTTTCTCAGGGCTAGCCATAGGGCTAGCCATAGGGCTAGCGCCAGCGCTAGCTTCCATGGCGCCCTTGTTAGCGGTTAGCTTGGCTTTGGCAGTCGAAGTTGGCAAAATTAGTTACTTTGGTTTGTTTTGTCTTGTTCCGATTTGACTTTCTTGATGTCATCGGTATCTTCTTAAACCCCGGTGCTGTAGTTGGGCTGAATGACGCACAATTGGTCTATTTTAGCAAGGATTTAAACCGTTTAGTAGCAGAGCAGTCTTACACACGTCCACTCAGCAAGCCGCCATAACCGGAAGTCCTCGAGTTAGAACTTCTTGAAGCAACTTAGATGGGATTGGGTCTAACAACTGGTTCTGAGGGTTCTGTGTTAGAGGCTAAATTGGTACAGACTGAGGTCAGAAGGTGATGAATTTTGTTTCTAATAAATAGAATTTTATCATTAAAAAAGTCCATAAAGTAATTGTTGTAGGAATACAAGGCTCAGTAGAGCTATTGTAGTTTCTGGGCTTTCTTCCTTAGAGGTGTTGGCGTGTAGTTCGATGATAAAAGAATTCTGCGGAGGCAAGGCTGTGTGGCTGATAGAGAAATCTTTATTGAAACAGAATCTAGAGCCTTGAGTCCAGATCAGAAGCGGCTGCTTTCTGATATTGTCAAATCTATGGGAAAAGCTATGCCAAAATGCTTTGCTCTCTCCTCTATCAAAACTCCTGACAGCCTCTGCTCTCAGGAGCCCTAAAAAATGCCACCCCCTGTTCTTCCTGTGAGGGTCTTTTTAGAGGCCCTTCTCCAGTACACCCACATCCCCTGATTGGTCCTTTTGCCAAACGTATCCAATGGACTAAAAGAGGAGTTTGACCTGTGTTAGGCATCTTCCACTATTAGGCATGCAGATCAAACTTAGCTAAGCACTTTATCGTCTGTTAACCTTTGACTCCTTACAGTTGGAAGCTTCCTCCTGAACCTTCACTCACACAATGAAAATCAATGAGTCATGATTGAATCTAAGCTAAGTAAATCAGAATGTGTTGTCCTCCAGATACCTCATATTCCCCCCTTCGAGACCTGCTAGGTCTTGAAAAAAGGTACAAAAACACATTCACTATGATTTGCCTCATCAAATTCCTGTTGCTGTGCTTCTCTGTTTCAACAAAGGGCTCCTCATCCACTCCTATTACTAAGTTCAGAGTCCTATTTTGAACTGAAATTTGGGGAAAGCTAATTAATAAATTTCGTATTAAGTCCTATAGCACCTCATTTTAAGTTACTTTATGACTAGATAACTAATTGTTTATCCTAATTAGGTCGAATTCGGCTACTCTTAGCCTCTTGCAGGACTCCTTTCAGGTACACTGCTCTCCAGTAAACTCTGAAAAGTATCTCTTACTATTGAATCTTTGCTTATGGCTTCTCATGTGTAGTTGCAAGGGAATCCCACAAATCAGCTATTGCATCCTATTCCAAAAATCTACCCCTTCTAAGGAATATCAAAAAGAAATAGGAAACCTTGCTTATCAACTATGGAGAATCCATGCCTTCAAGCCAATCCAGGCAGAGAAACTCCTTTTCAATTTACAATTACCAATTACCATTTATCTTCTAATTGAATGACCATATGCCAATCGGCCATTGAACTCCAAACCTTTCACAGGTACTATTTTCAACTATTAATAAAAAAGTATACATCGCTGTGTGATGATATAAAGATTGAAACCTAATTAAACAATTATATTATTAAGATTATTGCTCATTCCTTGATTCATTTGCGATTATCACAGGATTACAACAAAACACAACACTTTCCACATCCTGACATATCGATATACATATATATGGGAACAAAGAAATCAGTCTACTTCAACATAACATCACTTTGCAGTATGAATTGAACTCTTGCACCTCAGCAGCATTGCCATTTAGTGCGACATGTTGTCTGTAACACTCCGAATCTATGAATTTTCTCCATCAGTCCTGTCCTGTCCCTGGACAGGTTAATCTCTCTGCTGTCATCCTAAAAAGAGAAAAACAACCACTATCTATGCAAACAATAACATCCGATACTATATATTATGAATACACCATCCATCACTACTGTTGTGTGTTCTAGATCAGGCATGTCCAAAATCCAACCCCCGGATCCGAAACAGCTCTCAATTAATCTCCCCTTTACTTCTATTTTGCTTTGTATGGCATGTTATGTATGTCTGCTCATATACATCTGTCATGTCATACTAATCGCCTGATGTAGCCTAGAATTAGTACTTAATAACCACTGTGCAACCCCACTTTGCGTTAATTATTATACATTTTCCAAATTTCAAATTTTCAATCTTATATCTTACTTTCAATCTACAGTTTTGCATTAATATTTTCTATTTTTTTCTTTCATTCCCCCCTTCATCCATCCTGATCCCCATTCAAAGTTTGGACATCTCTGCTCCAGACAACACTACTGCCTTCTCCATTCTTGTCATCAGCAACTCATCTGCTATTCCATTTACAAACTAAGTAACATACATCAAACGACATTTTTATTTAACTGTATTTTGCTTAAACTCCCTGGAACAGTATATTCTGCTGCCTCTGAACCCTGTTGTGAATTGGTGTCACCGAATGTTCTTTCTTATTCATTGCCTGTGAGGACAGTCCTAACATCTTCCCTTGGTGCACCAGTACTTCCACCTTCTTGTCCCTGGAGAGAAAGATGTAAGAGCAACTGCCTTTGGAGCTGCACTGGGTCAGCAAACCTGTATAAATGTTAAATTTGCATTCCACTACACAGACAGGTAGACGTTAATGATATTTGAAAGTTATTGTTGACTGCAACGTCCTTCCCTGTTCCTAGAAAGAAAAACCTCAAATTATTTCCACATGTTCAGCTGCCTGGGCAGACATGTTATTACATATTGCTTATGAGACATATGAAGATCCATCCATCAGATGTTTTTCAGCAGAATCATCTGAAAAGAAACTGAGTTAGGGTTAATGAGGGGTATGTGTCAAACAATGCTTAGTTGGTTTGACGCAGTATCGACCACTTCCAAACATGGATGTGGTTCTCCATCTGGACCTGTAGGAAGCAAAACTAATGTGTTAAGGATTGTACATAGTTGTAGAGTGACATGCAACATTGTTAGTAACACCTTTGTTAGTTCCACACTCATGCTTTGATTAAGTGAGTAATTCTCTCCTCTGGGAGAAACATGCAAAACACGAAAAGTTAGATAACACATGATTTTATGTGCTGTGGCCATAACTTTTTGGAAAAAGCAGCTGTTACCGCCATTTAACAAATTTTCAAAAAACTTCTCAAGGATATCAATGGTTTGAGAGGCCTAATCAAGCTTGATCTAAGTCAGTAAATTTAAGTCAGTAGAGGTTATCTCTGCCTCAGAGGTCAGTCAACGTCAGTCTTGGCCAAATGTTTCCCCTTGTATAAAGTCATACAAGAGTTGGGAGATCTCCACAAAATTACAAATCCATGGACAACAATAACCTGTAAAATCCAATTAGGCAATCGTTTGTTTTCTTTCACAATTTTTGAACATCCAAGATTGTCTGGATGTAATCGGAACCCAATTCATTACCCTCCGGAGTATAATAGCGCCTTAAATTTTGTGAAATAAGTTGCAACTTTGTCCTTCAAACCTAAAGACTGTTTTCTGCCAGAAAACAAAGCAGAGACATTGTCTCAGTTTAACTTTGCCCCTGCATAGGAATACCTATACACAATCATTGTTAGCCTTTGAACATGTGCATTTTTACACAGTGACCACTAATGTTCCCCTCTCAGTTACACGGCAAACAGAGATGGATTGGAGAGGAGAACCCTACGGTCTCTGCGTCTAAGAATAAAATTCCCCATTGCTAGTGAAAGCAACTTAGAATTGTGAGTAAGGATGACCAGGAATGCTAGAATATGCATTTGTTAAATCAATAGCTCAAAACCCCGCCTGATTTTTTTTTTTTTTTAAACATCAATATTATACTGTCTGCTGGATGCTGCCCAGCTCCATTGATGACCCTCGGATGTTTTAATGAACACCACCCCCCTTTGATGTATTTTCAAGGCAAGACGATACATGGCGAGATTTAGCGATTCAACAGTGGTACCTTGATTTATAATAGACCGAACAACAACAGCAATGACTTCAACAGTTTTAGGGCTGAATGTTTTCTTTACATATTCTACACATTAACTTTGACTAGACAATAACAGAATTCACAGCATTTATATTTCCAATCTAAACCTTACTTAAGGACATCAAAACTACTATCAAATATTGTTTAAAGCAATGCTTAGTCTCAACACACCCATTGTTTATGGGTACTTGTGTGCCTCATCATTATTTATGTCTAATTCTGCTCTTGTCTATGTGCTGTTCATTGCTCTGCCCTTTTTTAAACATTCTGTACTTATTTTTACCTTTAAATAGCCACACCCCCTTTGTCTGCCCTTATTTCATTTTATTTTATTACCTTTATGTATTTGTCACCAGACTCGGACTGTTGGATTGGCTCAGACCACGTGTCTTGTTGTTTTTCAAGCCTCTCTCGCACCTCCTCCTACGTTTGCCTGTCGGAAACATAGTGAATATACTCCCATGTCGATTAGTCAAACACTTAACATACCCCTTAATTTTCTTCCAAAAGGGATAGACTCTCTCGAAGTATGCTTAAGTGTCACGCCATCTATGTGAGCGGAAGCACCATTTCCCAATTTAGACCTGTGTGTTGGCAGATTTGAGCAATATTGTATTGTTTTATCCACGAACTCTTTCCCATTATCTGTAAATATGCGATCTGGAAGTCCCCATTGGCTTTATGACCTCCCAACATAAGAACTTGGCAACAGACTGAGCATCCTTTCACTTGGTAGGACAAGCCTCAGGCCATCGCGAAAATCTGTCTACGACCACTAGCATGTATCTTTTACCTCCTACCAGTGTTATCATGTCAACAAACTCCCTGACTAGCTCACCCATGGAACCTTTTTAAGTCGAACTGTAACCAGGAGGGACCATCATCCCTCTCCTAACCCTGTTTTTGTAATTGTACATCTGCCTATGACGTAATCAAATTGTTTCAGTAGGTATGGTGTCCAAAAATCCTACTCCTTTGGATGTTTTCTTCTCTTAACCTCCCCCCTTGCAACATGGGCTTGCCCATTTGCTTTCTGACATTATCATGTGGTATTATCCTTTGTGGTTGGCAAATGGTCAATAAAATGTATTACTGTGGTGCTTCTCGCTAAAATGACATCTTTTTGTTACTTGTGATAGTCCCTGAGCCAAGACCTGGTCAGTGCGTATGTACCATACTTCAAGAAATTTTTCAACTATAATGTTCAAGGAAGGATTGTCGGAGGACAACCCCCGTTCCAGCTTTGAGAAAACAATGGAATTGTAGACAACAGCTAGGGAACTTGTTCCCCTATGTCTCTCTTGTTTATGAAATTGAGTCACTTCCATATTGATAAATCTATCGTGACCCTCTTTACTATGCTTCTATTGAATCAATTGTATAATTTGCACTTGCGGCCTGACTTGGGAACCTCTTTTTGAAAAATAAAACTTCCTCACCCAAATAGTAAACTGGTTTAGCCAGTTGTTTAGTGAGCCATAGCCCATCTTGGAGACCTTGTATGCGAAAAAGCTGCAGCATCTATGTTGTTTAATTCTAAATAATAGATACAGCTATCATGCCCTGATCTTCAGTTTATCCCTTCTGAGTGTAGCTCAGCTTGCTGCATTTATTTATTTATTTACTCATTGCTGTATGTATTTTATTTATCCAATTACTTATATTTTACCCCTCCTGTATATTTTACATCCTGAATATTTTAACTGATTTATTTTGTTTTATTCTCTGTTTACTATTAGTATTTTGAGTTTCCTTAATATCTTAGTCTGATCTGGACCTGTAAGAACTTTTTAAATTAATATTTTTTCTTTTAATTTCCACTATACTAAATTAGGTATATGATGTGTGATGTTTTATTCCTGTATATGAAACCAAACGATCCCTGGGATTCAAATCTAACATCTAACATAGCTTTTGGAGGAATCTGAGCAACCAAGACATGCGGATCAGGGTTAGTGTTAGGATGGATCGCCTCCTCCTTCAGTGAATACTGGTTTTTGCATGGAGGCCAGGCTCTGGGCTTGGTTAATTTCATGAGTCTGATGTCCGTGGTGTGTTGTAACCGCAAACATTCTTGACCCTGTAGCCACATTTCCTTTTCAGGCGAGTCGCATCTGACTTGACGCTGCACATTGATTTGTGGGTCAGTGGTACTGTCTGTGATTGTCCCAGTCCTTGGGCGGAAATCATCATTCTTATGATTCTCTGGTCTGTAGTATCCCCAAATGGCAGAGTTTTCTTTTGTTGGAACAAAAGTGTCATTGTTTGAGTCTGTCATTATTTCTTCCAGGTGTTTGTGTTTATTATCTTTGGCCATCCTCAGAGTCACTCGTGGGATGCCCCCTTCAATGTCGTACTCTTTGCCAAGGTATTTGTTTTTATAGCTCACCCATTCATCTGAACCTGAAGCCGCACCCCCAAGTACTCGACTCCCCCGCAAGCATGTTCCCTATTTCCTTTCGATCCCTAGTTTTCAAACAACTCCACGGTACCTATGCTCTGTCTACCTCTTTTCTTATAAACAGTAGTATCTCTACACTGAATGGGACTCCTTATGAAAGGGTGTCCAGTCCCAGATATCTGAGTATCTGGATCGATGATAAGCTAACTTTTAAAGTCGTATTATTGAACTAACTAAAAACTAAAGAGTAAATGATCACTGATTTATCATAACCAAGCTTGCTTTACTTTGAAATGTAAGAAACAGCTTGTTCAAGTTACTTTTTTTCTGCTTTTATTATGCTGATGTCCTCTTCATGCATGCTGTTCTTTCAACTTTGAAAGTGCTTTGAGGCAGGCTATTATTCTGCACTTGGTTGTATCGCCGGTGATGGGTTTAGGACTCATCACTGTGTCTTTCCTGACAAAGTTGACTGACCCATTATCCCTAAGGAGGGAACAGTACTTCATTATCTTATTTAATGGCTCTGCTGCATGTTTTACCCGACTATCTCAACAATGTTATCTCATTTAGTGATTGTAATCTTGTCACTCGTTCACTAGAGTCCTTAATTTTAGACATTCCCCCTATAAGAATAGTATTTCGAGAGACTGATTCCCAAGCCAGTGCCCCTCAGATGTAGAATGGCTTATAGTTTGTTCTTGTGCTAAACCATCTTATCTCTTCAGACATTTCCAAATTGTCATTGTTCAATGTTCTGCATTCTGAAGGTAATCATGATTTATGATCATATTGTGTATGCGTATTCATGTATTTTCTGCTCAGGGCATCATTAGAAAAGAGAGTTTGTGCTCACTTAACCTTCATACTCTTTAAAACAGTATTAAAGAAAAGATCATTTACCCCATTGAAGGGAGTCACCTAAATCAAATTAATCAATTAGAAATACGTTTTCTGAACACTGTGTCACCATAACTACTCCCTAATAAAAATGAAATAAATTTTGCCAACCTCTGAGAAAACCCAGTAATATATCACCCTGAAAACAGTTACTTTTCTCAACTTGACTGTCTGTGAGGATACAAGTAAATAGAGACCGAAAGTCCACCAGGTCCCTCTGAGAACCGACAAACTGTTTCTGAAGTCTGTGCCAATCTCCCCATTGTTTATGTCCTTCAAGAATTATAAACAATTCAAACATCAGATACTAACTCCAAGGTTAAATTAGCTTGTCTACTCAAATAATAAAATCACTATTAACACCCTATCATATATTATAGTGGATCTGTAAGTTGCCAAGCTTCACTTGTAATTATTCCCTACTCGGTGCTCCCCATGTATGTGCAAAACGCTTTGTGTGTATGTATTTGTTGTGGCATTAAATGCATGTGAGTGTATGAGCGTGTGTGTTTGCGTGGAATTGTGTTCCTGTTTGTGTTTCTGTTTTCATAGGATTATCTCAAGTGGTTGTAAATGTGTGTGTGTGTGTGTGTGTGTGTGTGTGGGTGTTCCTTAAAGAGTTTGTGGATAATGTCGCACTAGCCTGACAGATTTAGTGTGGGTCACACAGGCGGATGACACCGACGGACATGACGGGTGTCGGGTGACGTCCTCCGGTAGGTCCTGCCTTTATGTTATGCCTTGTTTCTGGGACTCTCGCGTCCCCAATGTATAGAAAGAAGAAAAAGAAGACAAAATAAAGACTATTATTTCGTCCATGGAGCAAGCCAAAAGTGTCATTTCGTTATCATCATCCAAATAACATTAACATTGCGCAGGTCTAGTTTAACAGCATTATCATTTCATTGATGCAGTTCCAGTTCATTTAAGCAATATTACCCGAGAGGGTGTGCTTTAACGTCATTTGAGCACGACAGTGATGCGGTCAGGACCGAGGCGCTTATTACCCTCGAGGGTGCTGAAGTGCACCCTCGAGGGTAATATTGCGATTATACAACTAATAACAACACAAATAAAATGTATAATCAAAGTATATCCATGTTGATTGACATTTTGCTCTCAAATTTTAAAAGTTTTTGCGAGTGTGCGTCGCGTTTCCATGGAAACACATGGGGTCTGACTAATAACTGAAACAAAATCAGTCACGTCAGTAGACTCTTATGTGTAATGGAACGTAGTTTACCACTCCAGCAAATAATCCAAACCTTAGTAACGACCTAGCAACAGAAAGGATTTTCTAGTCCCAGATGAGTGAACTCTGAGCTGACGTGAATGTTTTATCGCGGTCTCGGATTTTCCCGAACACCGTAAAATACTAAATAATAGCTGGGGTGTTTATTTGTTAAGTCACTTAACAGACCAGGCGGCAATTTGTTACAAGCATTTAATTCCTTCCTCTCAAAAATCCGGGATGAAAATGTCACAAACTTCGCCAGCTTCTCGGTGAATTCTCTGGCATCCTTCTGGGCAATAGTTGTCTAAGTGAAGTTGTTACAGCAGAGGAAACGATTTAGCGACCAGCACTGCTGCAAACTCCTCATCTCTGCTGTCACCAGGCATGGACTGGCCATCTGGCGTACCGGGCAATGCCCGGTGGGCCGACGCGCATTTTTGGGCCGGTCTGTCATAATTCAATCAAAAAAGTTTATTATAAATCATTTTTATCGACCGCGACGGCCCATTGGTTGATTTTCTAGAAGGACATTGGGCTAATCCAATGAAATCTCTTAGCCCTCCTCTTTTTTTCTAAGTGCACAATTTAGAGGGGGCGGCCCATTGATCCATCTTCAATATAGACAGTGGACTGAACCAATCAGGATATAGTACGACAGCGGCCCCACCCCCTCCCTGCGCTGTCTCCTGTAACTTCTGCTAGTTTCAAAGTGTTAAGCGCGGGGAGTGACAACATGGAGCAATTAAAGAGAAATAAAAGTTGCTGCTAAGAGAAGAATCTCACTGTAGATGCTGCAAAGTGTGCTAAAATCACAGACTTGTTCGCTGGAGGGGCTGCTGTAGCCTCCACGTCCTCTGAGACAGCAGCAGCGGGCAGGAGAGGAGCAGCAGAGATGCTGCTGACTGACAGGGACAGTGTAGTACAGCCGGTAAGCAGGTAGTAACGTACAGGGACTGTGAGGTGATGGAGGCAACGCTCGCTCTATTAGCCTACATGTAGCGGGTCGGGCCGTCCCGACAAACCCGACCGGACCTGCGGGCTCAGGTCCGGTCGGGTTAACGTGGGGGCGCGGCGGACAATTCATGCCGGTGTGTCGCGCTGCGCCCGCGGGCCGGGTCGGGTTGTAAGTCAGGCCCGTTGAGAACTCTAATTAACTTACATGAGAATGATGAGCAATGGCGATTGATTAGTATCAATATTAATTGGTGTTGCATCCCAAAATCTGGCAGCCACGGCACCTTATTCTGATAAAATAGCAAACGGTCAAGGCTGAGAAGTGTTGGATGAGCAGCAAGTGTCCATTTTAGGCTCCATCATAGCATTTTAGATATTTAGGTTAAAGGTGTGTTGAAGGCTGCATAGTAGTTTAAATTTGTAGCAACCCTCTATGCTGTGGTTAAACATGTTTTAAAAAACTGTTTTTAAAACTGCTAAATGATAAATGAAAGCTTTGCAATTTAAGCACTAAAGTAAGTGTAAAGAAAATATAAAAGTATTATTAGCAAAAGGTATGCCCACAATGAACAAGATGAGTAAGACGGTGTTAAATGCTTTTAAGACATAGGCTAGTTGTTTTGCATAAGTTCATAAAGCAGCCCTGTCTTTAGCCTGATATAACAATGTTTCAGCTTTTTAAAGGAGGGAGCACCTTTTAACCTGATGAATTAGAATTGAGCTGCTATATCAGAGGAATACAGAAAATACATATTAGAGATGATTTCAATAAAAAGGATAAAATAATCAATTGAACTACACAGAGCAGACAAAAGTGGTGGACATAACAAAAGACACTAAACCTCTGAGATTAAGGATGTTAATGATACATTATGCTTGAAATAGAGAAGGAGGTAGAACTATGTGTTGAGTAAATGTACTTATTTGCTTTCCACAATGGTTTTTTGATAGACTTCTAAAGTAATGGTAAACTGTAAATTTCTAATAAGCCTAAAGGCAAAAAGTTATGTTTTTCTTTTACGCTTGTGCACCGCTAATTATGAGGGGCCGGTCTAAGCCAAAAATGCCAGGGCCGATTTTTTGTCCCAGTCCACCCCTGGCTGTCACTCACGGTGGCGGACATTTGTTTCTCCATCGCCCTGATCATTTTGCGGGACACTCTCTCGTGGCGTGCCCGTTTGCTGATAACTCATCCCCGCATGTTTATCTCAGGCTCCTCGCTAGCCTTCTCCCTCCCTCCACCAGGCAGCCTGGTCCTGTTGCTGCTGTCCTCGTCGGACAGCTCCGTTTTATTTTTTCGCCAATCTCTCACTCTCTTGGGGTCGACAGAGAAACGTCTAGCGGCGGCTTCTCCCGAGTTTTCCTCTACATATTTTACGGCAGAAAGTTTGAATTTCAAGCCGTACTTTTTTTATTTTTTTGCTCCAGCTCTGACAGTTACTACGTTGCCATGGAGATGGATAAACACAGACTTGGCGGAGTAATATTTTGAGTAATGAGTCAGGCGTGCTGTCATGCTGATTTGAGCACGGTCAAAATGTCTTGTTGACCAATCAGATTGCGTGGTCGGAACTACTTGTTGTATAATTCAAATTAGTAAAGCTTTCAATAGTTATATTGATTACCCGTATCTTAAGTGTGGGAGGGGGAGTACCTACAGACTTGCAGTGGCTCTGTCTCTGTGTCCGCGCTCACACATCAGCTGCTCAGCCCCCCTTCTCTGCTTCTCTCTCTCTCTCTGCTCCGCGGACACGCGCACTCGGAACTCCTCTCATCTCAGCGATCTGGATCGGCTCATTGTCAGTTATAAATGACCACTTTTATCTGCCAGCATGCACACAGGCATTTCATGTCTAAACCTTCACCTTAAATTCAAACTATTGCTAGGTTTATGGCAGCTTTGTCACTTATTAATTTCAATTAATCCCTTTGCTCTGAGGATGTGTATGATCTGGTTTTACTCCCTGTACGAAAATACCCGAGCGCTACTACCTATCTGCCTAACTAAACGGCTTTTGGATAACCCAAAATTCCCCAATACATTTAAATACCCAGTCTCGCCAGTACTGTGACAGACAGCACATAGTTACATTCAAATGCAGAGTAGTTTGAAATCAAAGTCTTAAACTGACCTAAAAGTATAACTGTATAAAATTTAAATTTACCTGTAAAATGTGAAATGTTCCAAGTGTAATGGAGCACTGAAACTAAAAGCAGTTTTCCCAAATTTAGTGTTTACCCAGGGAACTTGGAGCATTATACAATCTCTAGAGTGCGTTGAATAGTGACTCTGTGACCAGTTGAATAAAGAGCTGATATATGGTGGCATGTTGCCCTTCAAGGCTTTGATAAGAAACAGAAACCAATCGCTGTCACGTCTTACTATTAGAGGTGGCCATCCAGCTTTTTCATATAGAATATATTGATGAGTGGAATAACAGTCACTAGTAATGAATCTGAGGGCAGAGTGATAAACCCAGTCTGGTGTAGTAAGAGTGGAGACAGAGGCATGTCTATAGATAGCTACATCATAACCCAGGACCATTAAAAAGGCAGCCTTAGTGATCCATTTCCTTTACAACATTAGGAAAGTAGTTCTGTTTCCGTATAAATAACAAATTTTTTGTCTTAGCTTGCTAACAAGTGTGTTAATGTGAAATTTATGTGAGTGTTTGATCCATGCAGATACAATATATCCAAATATTTGTAATCAGAAACCCTTTCAAGACGGTGTCCTGGTAACATGCAGAACAATGTCTGTGATATCTCTGGCTCTTGAGAAGTTCACCGATTTGATTTTCTTTGCATTGAGGACTAATTTCCAGTTAAACTTACTCCGTTGCATACTACGGCCACTAATAAGCTGGAGTAAGCTAAGTTACTCAACACTATGATTGAAAGTGGCTCAATGTTAGGGGCCATGGAATATAAGAGGCCTCTAAAAAACTTTTCTATCAGCATCACTGTCATTTGGTCACACTCTGAGGCTGTTTCAGCTATCAGAGAAACACAGAATGGGCATAGCTCATTCAGTGTCTCTGGTGGATTTTTGAGGCTTTCAGGGTATTTGGCCCTTGGCCTGACTCTGAGAGCATGTTGTAAACAGACCAGTGTCTGCTGCTCGTCACTGCACATTTGCTGACATCCTGCAGAAGCTGGGAGGTCAGAAGAAGTTGCTGGCAGACAATTGGAAATGTTTCAAATGTTATGCACAGATAGAGAAGGAAGGGGGATAGAAGAAATTATAATGTTGTCTGTAATCCTTACACTAACATTTTCCCATGCACAAGAAGGGGGAGTCACAATGATGACCTTTGAATCTGGTGATTGTATTTTCACCTTATCAGACTGACAAACAGCTTACCCCCAGCCCGGCAAAGTCCAGTCTGCTTATCCTGCACTGTGAGTTGTTGATACTAGTCAAGCTGGCATTGCTGAGACTTGCAAAAACACATGGCTAAAAAAATGGTATAGTTGGCAAGACATGAACTTCCTACATCCCAGGTGAGCTCTTGGTAATAGATTGTTATGCAGCTGAATACATAATTAGCGATAGAACAGAAAGAAGCACGATGCTTTCTCTTCTCTCGCCCCACCAGTCTGATGGATCACTGATTGGATTCTGTTTCAGGGGCTCCTCTGGTTTGTTTTGTATTCTCCTCCCTGTCCCACCCACTGATCTCCTTATTCAAAGTCCTTACTAGCCCCCTCCCTATCAATTCATTTAACACTGATGCTTTTAATCTAGTCTTTTCTCATCTTTCTCTTTTGCATATGCTAACATTCTGTAGTTTGTTTAATTTAATTTGAGACCTAATATTTCTACAGATATACAGAAATATTTCTACATTGACAATGCACGCTTAAAATTTTACATGTTTTTATAATCCAAACTGATGTTTTGCTCTGTGACCTGTCATCACACACATTAAAATTTAAAATCTGTAAATTCTATTGTGTTTGACTTTATCCCGTTCCATGTGCTGATCTCACCTCAAATGGCCACTTCATTTTTGTCCCTCTTTTTGGCACTGTGCTAGTTTCTCTCCACTTAAGTGCTACAGAAATATAGTTGCCATGAAGCTAAGTGATGACATTTTGTTTCCTGGAGCTGAAGGAAAATCCATTTACTCCAAAGTGTTGTTTCTGGTGAAAAGGGCTGATGCATTGATCACATTCCAAGTGCTATAATGCACTAGGTGCTTGGATAGCGTGGGGATAGTATGGGGAGAGAAAGAAGGGAGAGATTAATTAGAAAAGAAATAGGTGGAAATTATTTGGATATTATACATTTTACCATAAACATGGACTTTTAACAAATAAGTCAGGCATTCTTTTTCTACAACCCTTTAATATTTTGTCAACATTTTTCTCCACTCTCATTGTTGACAAATGTGCCATGGTTCCACTTTAATTGCATCGTCTTGAGTGTATGTTTTTCTAGTTGTTTTTGTTGATCGATATGTCTCATTAGGGAAATGATAGGTATCTGTGCTGAGTAATTAGGGATTTTGTTTGTGTTGTTTTTTGCATTTAACACACTGGTGCTCATGAACATGCATATAACCTGTAAGCCCATCTTCCATCTTTCTGTATCACACTGTAGACCTATTTGATGACAAGGTTTTAGTCTGACCATTCTTCTGGTTCCAATCACCGCTCCTGCCTCCTGTTGTTAGACCTGTATGAGTGTAGGAAAGCAACTGTGATCAGTATCACAACAAGGAGGAAAACTAAGGGTGAACCCAAACGCAGACACACACACACAGGAGGCAGGATAAAGGGAAACAAAAGGCGAGCTTTAATCTTACCCAGCTGAACATCAAAACCAAAGAAACCAAAAGGGAGTCACCAGGACTAAACAAAGTAACAACTAAGGGTAAGTACAAATCAAAATGCAAAATAAGAAATCAAATTCCAACACACACCATAGGTCTGTCTGTATATATATATATGTATGTATATATGTATGTATATATATATATATATATATATATATATATATATATATATATATATATATAGATAAATGTATATATATAGATGTATATATATGTATATATATATATATATATATATATATATATATATATATATATATATATATGTATATATATAGACAGACACACACACATTAATAATACAGTAATTAATAGTAATTTACATGCATCATAATCATAAGAAGACTGTAACATGACCTGGAAAATGAGACCTTCCCATCCCTCTCTGTTGTCTGTACAAGCCAGTGGATGATATGTTGTTTAATGCTGCTGGACCGTGGATTACTTTGTGAAAGAATCTGGTTGGATTTTCTGTGACAGTCCAAAGATGTGAATTTGTGTACATTTTTGAGCGCCTTGTCTCAGTGCCTCTGTGCCTCAGTAGCTAATGTTAATTCAGAATTGGAGTCTGTTAACAGAAACTGAAGACTGGCTTCTAGTATAACACACAAGTTCCACAAAGTCCCTTTTACTGGACTCTGGCGTAGAAGATTGAAAGTCTGTAGCCTTAAAGGCTACTCACTGAACACTACAAAAAAAGCAGGATATATGTATGTATATGAGTGTATTGAATGTGTTCCCTTCCTCATATATTTGCAAAGCATTTAATATGCCCATGCTTGTTAGCTAGCAGCCCTCTTCTTCTCTAACATCGAGTGAACAATGTTTCGTCCTGTTTTGGTCATGTAATGGCAGATGCACTTCCGTTGTGCCATAGTTGAAACTTCTTTTTTTGAGGGAAAAATCCAGCCAGTATTTATTTCAGAATGGTAAGTTAAAGCAAAAATTTGTCTGTAGCCAGTTTATGTAAAAGTTGCAATACTAAATGTTAAAACACTAAATTACACATAAGAGAGACAAATTCAAGCAACTGAATTTACCTATAATATCAAAGATGAAATTACTCATTAAGCAAAATGACCCGTTTTAGTATATTTTTGTATTTTTTAGTATTTATTATTACTAATGTTTGACATATAAGTGGTACTTTGATGTTATATTGGCTGAAGACTGGAGTAAATTTTAAAGGTGTAAGAACACAGCTTGGTAAATTAGTCAGTTTAAATTAGTTAAATTAGTCAATTACAGTGGGGCTTATTGTTGGGTCGGGGCTCTACGTCTGGAGCATTTCATGGGCATGGGCTTAATTTTCAAGCAGACCTCTACTATACAGTACTACAATATCACCCAGCACAAAGCTGTGGCATGTAGCACTGGACCACATGTTCTACCAGGGAACCACGATCGTTTCAGTGTCTCTGTTTAATTTATCAATAGGGTGACCAATAAGGCAGGCTCCTGAAAACATGTCTTCAGCTGCTTCAAACATCTTTAACTACATGCTGTCTGTTATATATATATATATATATATATATATATATATATATATATATATATATATATTCCTGTGTGTGTTGGGCTCTGGGGAAGACCTCTAAGAACCCTGCTGAGTCTGGTTCCTGTCCCACTGTCTCTCTGTGTGTGAAGAGGAAAGGTCCAGATAACTGGGGCTTGAATCCATCTGCTAAGATGAAGCAGCCAGAAGGAACATGTTGGTGTGTGTGTGTGTGTGTGTGTGTGTGTGTGTGTGTGTGTGTGTGTGTGTGTGTGTGTGTGTGTGTGTGCTGATGGACTGTTGAAAACTGAATTCTTGAATTCACTGAACAACTGAATATGTTTTAATTGATCTTCCTTTTTTGCTTATCAGTGAGTTCCTCCAGTTCTTTCCCACGTGGGTTTAAGTTACATAGACCTCAGTCTGTTTTAAAGTCAAGTCATGGTTGTTTGGTGAGCCATCCAGCCAACTTCTCCTCCTAATAAGTCATATTCATACATCTTGCTGTGTGTACTGTTTTGGTCTGTTTTTACAGTCTCTCTGTAAGTGGTAAAAGCAGGGCTGGCATTAGTCATTTTGGTGCCCTAGGCGAGCCCTTAAGCCCCTCAGCACAATATATGGACAACAGCCATCTGAAACATTGTCAACAGTTTAATTACTTCACAAACAAAAGCACTGAATAAAACAGCGCAATACACAATGTCCACAGTAACATACGTTTAACAGGACTCACCTGCTTCAGGCTGCATTTCACTGGAGGTAGGTGGCATTCTGGATGTGTTGGTGCTGCTGCTGCTTGTTGCTGACCGGCAGCTGTATTCAAACATACAGTACATCCATACTGTTACACCGCTGCATTAAGTCTATTGTATCATTCTACTTCATGTAAAGTAGGCACTGTACAAATAAGCTTAATGTAATTTGACTAAGACCTGCATTTAATTAGTAGCAACAGACAGAGAAGGACAAACAACTGCTGTAGCCTGCACTCTACTACTGGTACCATATTCAACATAAATTAGAGGTTGCACTACAATTAAATTGTGTTCTGCATCATGACAAACAAACAAAATACCCACAGAAATGTTTTTTACAGACAAGATTTTTACATAACACATTTATTATATATATTTGAGTCTGAAAATTGTAGACCTGCCAATCTGTGCAAATTTGGGTTACTTGCGTAGCAGGTATGCATTTTGACAAAATTTATGCTAGATGTTTTGTCACTCTGTAGCAGGGGTACTCAAATACAAATGTTAAAGGGCCACAAAGATTTTTTTCAATGACTCAAAGGTCCATGTATTGAGGTCAGTCAGGCAACATGCAATAATACTCTAGTATTCGAAGCAAAATGTCCTTTTCATTCAAAACAACAAAAATACGAACTAAAATAAAATGTCATTTCCATTTTGACATAAATTAAAATACATTGTTGAATATTTGCTCTTTTTGTTCGTCTTCAAACATTGTGTCCATCACTTCAGTCATGCATTCTTTTATTATTTCTGCATCTGAGAATGGTTTCTTGTGCTTACCCAAAATCCACACCACTCTAAGTGAGCACTAAGTTGCTTTTTGTTATTGTGTCATAGATGTGACCAGGCCCGGTTCTAGACTGCCTTGATTGGGGGGGCAGTAAGAAATGTTGATGGGTCACCAGCTGCTACTGTTTTGAGTGCCATAGGGATGACGTTTTTTTGTATGCCTACCAGTCTATGATGCCAACCCAGACATAAGCATCACAGATTCACCGTGGTTCCATTGGCAAATAAAATAAAAGCTCTAACGGGAATTCTTTGTCTGGATTGACGAAGAAAACAAATTCTGTGGCCAACAAATTATTGATGTCAGTCTACTAACATATTTTCTATTTAAATTTGAAGCTTCAATGTAATTAGCATTTTACATTTCAAGCCCAGCTCCACGATGTAGGACAACTTTATCAATGCCCAATTATAATTAGTTATCTAACGTTAAATGGAATCTAAACCTAAATATTGCGCAACTGGCCGATTGAAATTTTGACGCACGGAAAGAACACACACTTTTGAGACCCAGTGATGCTATAAACAACTGCACCAAAACATGGACATATCAATGCACAACCCACGGCATAAAAAAAAAACTAAATCGTCAGAGCCAGTCGTTCCATAATAAAAATCTCTTGCCGTCATTCATTATCCATGATTACCTCTTCTAGATGAAGCTGCACTTGATTTTAAAAACAAATCAGTCGGTTTGCAGCATTTTTCACCGTCAGCCTACAGTGCTCTCAGATTTCTCTCTCTCTCTTTTCTCCGCTCCCCCCTTGTGTTGCTTGATGCCTCGATTCATTTTTTTGCTAGCTTAATCTCAGTCAACAACCACGCAGACGCGGTCCACTCGACTCAGTCTTGAAATTCCCAGAAGGCGTTAAAAAATTCGCTACAAAAGAATGCAGACTGATGTAAAAGTTCGTGACTGAAGAGGGCAACCATGACTGTGATATAGAGACTTGTATGTGGTATATAAATAGTGATCAGATTGTTGTTGGCACAGAAGTAAAGGAATAGGAGAGACTAAATTTTCATTTAGCTTTTGAATAACCAAGGGCGTAACATCGGTTTGAAAAGTGGGGGGGACACAAAAAAGTGGGTGTCTGATTTGAATACCATTTTATACATTTCCACATGATTTTAATCATATTCCCAGCTACTTAAAAGCAACACATTATGATGAACATGGCTATCATGCTTAGTCATAGGTGTGATTGGCAAAGGACAAAAGAGCAGGAAAATATATGGCTCCACGATGTCTCTCTTCACATATATTTTGTTCCGTTGTCGGCTTCAGCTAAGAAAGAAATAGTTCGCCTCAGGTGTCCACAATTCTTAGAACATACAGTGTTTCCCCTAGATTGTTCTGGTAACTCAGCAACACTAGGGGGGTCCGGGGGCATGCCCCCCCGGAAGAAAATTTGAAAAATAACCCTTTAAATGGTGACTGCTGGTGAGATTAAAAAAAAAAAAAAAACATTTTCAGAATTTCAGAATGAGAATCTAAGACATGAGACATTAGAGAACTTTTTAAACATTATTTTCTTTATTATTATAGATTTTTATGGAAACAGAATCTGTTTTAGAAGTCAGTGGGCCACCTGACATGGAAGTTACTGAGAAAAAAATCATAATTTCTGCTTACAAGTAGTACAATAGTACATTGTAAAAGTACAATAAAAAGAGCTGTGTCTCATGTGTCCAGTTTACTGACACAATCTGCTGCTGGTTTGGAGTCACTGGGTCACATGACATGGAAGATATAGAAAAAACTGCAATTATTTTGTATTAATATATTTGTGTTAAGTAATTTAATGACGGTCCCTAAATGAGTCTCAGTGATTCAGCACGAGGCTCTGGGAGGTGAGCTGACCGTCCTCCTGCTGCTCACACTGGACGAACCTCAGTAAAGTCTCGGCTGGACCCGAGTAGAGCTTAGATCGGGCCTAAATAATCAAGCCCGGCCCGTGCACGTTGTGTCCGAGCCCGGCCCGACACATTAACTGTAACTGTAAAGCCGACACAGGTCGTCACTGCCCACGCGTTACTCTCTGACCACTGTTTTCAGTAACGAGTAATCTAACGCGTTAATATTTCCAAACCAGTGATCACTGTGCGTTACTATTATTTTTGTCATTTTCCTTAGTAAAAAAATAATAATTTCTGCTTTCTTCTTGCGTCTCGGGTCACGTTTCCAGGACGAGGATAACTCACACAAGTCACGTGTAACACCACGCAGCGACACAAACACAAACAATGGAGGGAGGAGAGAGGTGCGTGTTTTCTAGCTGGAAATACACTCATTATTTGAGTTATTAAAAAAACAAAACGCAAATGCTTGATCAAGAGCCCGACCCAGCCGAAGACAATGGCCTGTTGCAGCCTTTGAACGCAGCATCATTACACAAACTGTCCGCGACTCACAGCGAGAGTGGGTTCACTTGATTACTAACCTGGCATAGCTGGTGTTGCATCAGCGGGCGGAGTTTGCCATCAAATTAATGTAAAATAAGCACATCAGTATACGCCAGGGTAGATTAATCAAGCGGACATGTTTGAGTATCGGACCCTTGAGAGCTACTGCGTTCGGCTGGATTAAATAAAAGTGGGGGGGACAAAAACGGGATTTCGGAAAGTGGGGGGGACATGTCCCCCCTGTCCCTAGTGGATGTTACGCCTATGTGAATAACGCTAGACAGGGAACAGAGTGATTAGTCAGCCGGCTCATAAGGACTTGTGGTTTCTCTGGCTTCTGCCCATGTTTAAGATTGTCAGTCTGTCACAAACATTTTGCCCCACCACCAAATTTCCCAAATTCATCGTGGTAGATATGAAGGGAGGTTGGGAAACTTGCTGGTGGGGCAAAATGTAAGTTTCTCTATAATCTGTGACAAAGCAATTTTGTAAACAGCGCTATAAAAATAAATAAATAAATCTTGTCTGATTGGTTGATGCTATATTATTGTGCACCACTTTCTCGCGCTTTGGAAAGTCGTGTGTGCCTGTCTGGGTTCCTCCCTGCCAGATGCCAGCAGCCTCAGATTAGCCGCTGTCGGAGGCTCTGGCCCCAGGAAGTAACGTTAAACAGTGACCGGCGGTGCTAACCTGAATTTATAGGTAAAGGAGTACCATCTGTTGTTTAATCCTGTCGGCGGGGGTGGGTGAGGCTCGTGGGCCAACAGGACTGAACAGCGGGGCTAGCAAGGGTTGAAAGTTGAAACCCGCTTCACAACCGGTACGTACCCTGCCCGTGTGACGCTTCCCATGCCACGGAGTGGGACAGAGACAAACTCAGCAGCAGCCGCCGATGGGACTAGGCTGTTGCTAGCCGATATGCTAACAACTAACAAGCCTGGAGTGCCCGTAGTATCTAATGTGATGCTAAATGAGAGAAGCTGCTACTGACTGTATGCACGGTACAAGAGAGAGAGAGACACCGGCTCTGTTGGCAGAAGAGCCGTGAACTGTGATTACTCTGAGCAGCATTTATGGGAATAAATTACAATATTATATATTTGAATATACTTTTTTTTTTTTTTCGGAATGAAGCGGGGTCGGTTCGGTGGGGCAGCCGAAGCATTTGGGGGGACATTGCCCCCCCGTGCCCATGCCTAGAACCGGGCCCGGATGTGACAAGAATCCTGCTTGCAGCTTGAAATGACGATTTCAGTGCATTAATTTTTGTTGTTCTTACCTCTGAATATTAATGAAATGTCTCTTCAAAATTCCTAAGCTTCGTCTCATAATGCCGTTTCAAATTGGAAATCTTCATCACAGCTATAGTCTCCTGGAATATTAAGCACATGGGTCTTGTGCTGGTTGGAGGGAGAATGAATGCACATTTTTGAGTCCATTCTTCTTCGAATTGCCGATTTTCACTGTCCACTTTTCTTTTAGCAGTGAACTTGGAACACGCCATTTTCGTGTAATCAAGAGGCTCCTACAGCCGGCAAAATGTCAATATGCGAACCAGAGTCCTGCACGGGTTCAGGTACCCGACGGGTGACCCGCACACTTTGGATGAAACGGGTGAAAAATAATGTACTGTGTCGGACACGGGTGCGCATCGGGTCGGACAGCTGGAGAGCGTGGGTCGGGCGTCACGTTAAAAAAAATGAATTATTAGCGACACATTTACAAAAATATTCCTGCATTTCAAAATGATAAGCATTTATATTTCATATGAGCTAATTCATGCGTGCTTGTGCCCTCCCACAACTCCCATTCCCCATGCTGGCTTACTTTTATTTTTAAAAATTGCGTCTGTCTAATTAACCTTCGGCTGCGGGTCGAGCATTGGTATCAATTTATAGCGGGTCGGCTCGGGTGCGGACTGTAATTTGTGCTACTGTCAGAAAACGGGTCCGATGTGGTTTTAATTATTGTGGGTACGGGCGTCCCTGCTACCAGTATTTTACTGTTTTTTTATAGTGAAAATTGTACTTATTTTATAATGCCATTACTGTTATTTATTTTAACAGTATATTACCGTATTTTGGATTACAGTACATGACAGTAGGAGAACTGTGGGTTATGGTAATTTTACAGTATATGCCAGTTTGTTATAAAATCTGTTATTTTTGCATTTGTATAAATCCTCACCAATTAAAAACAAAGTATGCACGGCTTCTCAAATACCCAGCCCTAGGCTACCATATTCATCCCAACAGCCAGTCAATATCCAAAAGTCCCACATTAAACACACTAATGCCTTGCCTTCTAGTGCTTAGAGCGGATCAACTTATTCAACTGATAACTAATTTTACTCAATAACTTATTTAACTTAATAACTTCTACCAAACTGTTTGAGCTGTGTCTGCCTCAGTCATCAACATAGGGTTTCTATGCATGCCGGCTCAAGGAAGAGACATAATCATAACTAAATTGATAACATTTTTTTGTTATTGCCAATAATTCCTAACCTCTGACCTTGAATAAAAATCAGATGCAGACCTTTAAGTAATAAGTTCGAGAACCCTGGTATAGAACACAGGAGAATATACATTCCATAACATTGCTGTAGTTTATTACAAAGTGCTCATTTGTACAGCAGACTTTGTAAGATTAGTAACATTGAGAACATTTGTATTACAAAAATGACAAGGTATTGCATTTCCACATTTGGAAGAAACTGTCTCCAATAAAATCATTAGTGACAGGCTTTACTGAACTCATGAGCATAACCTCAGACAGTAAATCAGTGCTATCATCAAAATAGAAACATAAGCCCGCAATCATCAGTAAGATGCTGATGGATAATGACTGGACTTGAGAAGGGATGTTAGCACGTATTTCCACTGCGTGACAGAATACTGTTTCATGCTGTTGAATTACAGTTTCTTATTGTTTAACTGAGCATTAACTGTTAATTTACATGTAAGCATGAATATTTAACAGTATTTTACAATTATTTTAAAATACCATAAGATACTGTTGTAATCCACTGTAAATTTATAGCAATTCATTACAAATACCGTTTCATGGTGTTAAATCACAGTTATCTACTGTAATTGTTAAATGACTGATTTAACTGTTAATTTACATGTGAGGGATGAATATTTAACAGTATTTTACAATTATTATAAAATACAGTGGGATACTGTTGTAAATCCACCGTAAATATACAGCAATTCATTACAGTGTGCTGACCCAACCAAACGACATGGTGAAGGAATAACAGTTCGGGGGCCACAAATAGGAGGCTGGCGGGCCGGATGCGGCACGGGGGCCGCCTATTGAGGACCACTGCTCTATATTATGCTATGCAATGCTATCCTCACCATCTGTGCGAAGGTTACAGAGGCAGAGATGGGGGACAGTTTTGCTCTGCCTCTAATCTGCCACCGGAGGTGGGAACAGACTGTGTTCACAGTCTAACAGCTAAGCAGATCCTTTAAAGGTCCCATATTATGGTCATTTCTGCTTCTTGATATGGTTCCTTGAAGTCTAAATGGAATGTTAGTAACATGCTTTGGTCGAAATACACTGAAGGATTGAGCACAGCAGGGTTCTTGAAACACCAGTTTCACAGCCCTGCTCCAGGCTGCCGGTTTCAGTGCCTTTCCCTTTAAATGCTAATGAGCTACTGCGCGCCGCCCACGGTACCGCCCACCTCCTCCTGCCTGCGGAAGACGTGAGGATGGCATCATGTGACCATGGCAATGGCGGAGTTTCTGGGAGTAATGGCTGCCGGACGACAGACTGCGGTCCGACCCAGAACAAGAGGCTCCAGAAGAAAGTAAGCAGCCAAGAATGAACATTGGCGTTTCTCAGTGGTCAGTAGTTAAGTTTGTTACCTCGACATTACTTTTATGTTACTGCAGACTAACGGAAGTTTTACGAGCTTACTGGCCGTCTGCCCAGCGTTGTTTCAAATAACAGCCCCCTTCTCCTGCCTCGAGTGTTTACATCATGAAGCTTAGCTAAACTTTGGCTAGTGTTTACTGCTGTTCAGTTGCAGTAACGCGGATGCAATTTAGCGACAGCCATTACAAGACACAAGCGTAACCCCATATTATTATTTACATTAATGTAGCCAGGTAAGTTGCTTGAGAACCTCTTATTTGTAGTGACGACCTGTAATTAGCTACTGCCAGCATTGTCAAGTTTTCGATAATCAAAGTTGCCTCCCATCACCTCTCTACCGTCAGAATTGTTTTCTGGTTTTTTTACCAGTTACAACGGTTTATAAACTTTAGATATATTACCAAAGAAACAATGCGACGTGATTAGCGATTATAGTTTACAATGGATAATACAAATTCTGCATAAAAGTAGGTGTTCCTGTGGCAATTGTGTACAAATTCCTACATAACCTGAGCACATCTGCTGTATGGAAATACCACAATGAAGTGTGAACACTGGGCAAACATGGTTGTCATTTTGCTGTCTCTCTTTTCTCTAATCTATTGTCACTCACTTACCTTTCATAATTTCTAGGTTACACGAAGACTACAGCAGCATCCTCATACACCATCATGCATGGTGGACCGTCCTGGCCTGTAACCTGTCTGCCTGAATGTATCTGCACTGCAGCATGCACTGAACATTTATCGGACAGTCTATGGACCCTTACATCTGAGGGGAATAGTGCAGTCAGCTTTTAGTCACATAAATACTATTAATTTATCGCAAAAGTGTTATGATGAAAAGTACATAATTGATTCCTCTATCTTACATTGCTTATAGTTTATCTTTTACTTATTACCATAAAAATTACATATCAAACAATGAAAACACAGAACAGTTAGGAAAGATGTTTTATTCTAAGAAACATTTGTAAACATGTTGACATGAATGAAATAATAACAAGAAGAAGAAAATATAAAGTGAAACAGTTTGACTTTATATATCAACTTCAACATCAATATGAAAATGATAACAAAGAAAGTATCTAGTTGCCATGGGTGTAAACATTCAGTGCTGACTTTATATTGAATTGTGTTCAGCCAATATAGCCTACATAAGCTTTGTAAGGTGGTGCTGGTGCTCTCTGGGGTGGAGAGTGAGAGTTGTGCTGCCCGTCTGTGTGGTCTGAGACGTCTTCAGGGATTATGAGTTTCAGCACCTCCTTCACATATGGGATAGGGTCCTGGAAAACCTTCTGGAAGATCAGGTCCAACAGTGCATCACTGCAGTCTGCAGTGCAATAAACAAAAATGTATGTTTACAGGAAAATGCAGTAGAACCAAAAAGCCTTGTGCTGTACTGTTGTGAAGTTTCTCTTATGTCTCCTAATTACTTCTTATTTATACATTCTCCTTATTATTTATTTTGAAAACCATCTTAAAAGAATTCCGATTTTAAGTGTTTGTGTTCAACCTTTTGTGTGATGCCTGTGTGCCCATGTTTAATTTAATTTGCGAGGTTCGAATAAAAGATTGTAAAACTTACGGAATGTCGCCTCTGTCTTCATGGGTTTGGCTCTGCACTCTCCCTTCCAGGACTTTGGAAAGCTCAGTTTGTAAAAAGGATTTCCTGATGATGTGGTGGCTTGTCCTCTATCAGCCTTCTCACTGTAATGCAGTGCAGCCAGGTAGAGTCTTGAACAGTAAAAATAAAAATAAAAAACGAGAAAACAATTGCAAGAAATGGGCAAACAATTGGAAATGTTCTCAACAAGTAATCACAGTTTAATTATCCTGCACCGAATTCCCAGATATGGATAGGATAACACATGACAGCACTGTTACAGTATAATTCAAGCACTAAATGCTGCAATGCGTTACGTTACTCTAACCTGACATTTTTATTTCAGTAACAAGTAATCTAACGCCTTAACATTTCCAAACCAGTGATCAGATTAAAGTTATGTATTCAAGTCACTGTGCATTACAATTATTTTGGTCATTTTCTTTAGTACAAATATATATTTTTGCTTTCTTCTTGCGTCTCGGGGAGTGATGTCACGTGCGTCTGAAGTCATGTTTTGGCCATGAGGATAACTCACGTGTAACACCACGCAGCAACACAAAAATGGAGGGAGGAGAGAGATGCACGTTTTCTAGCTGTAAATATGGTCATTATTTTGAGTTATTAAAAAACAAAAATCACGAATACTTGGTCAGGGGCACGGCCCGCCCGAGGATAGCGGCGGGGTCGGGCTCGGGCTCGGGCTCGGGCAGAGAATCTAAACTGTGTAAGTTAGCAAGCAACATCACACTCGTGATGCCCCGGCCTATGCCAACATATTCCAGCTTAGAAAACGTTTTCAAATGCATTATATTTCACAAAATCCTGAAAACTTTGACCCGGCGGAGGGTCTGTGTATGTACCGCTTGACCGACCGGGTCTCTGGGTTTGCATGTGGAGACCGTGTTGATGCGAACTAGAAGCTCGCGGTTAGCGTTAGCTTGGAAGATCGCGGTTAGGATTAGCTGGTACTATGTGACACTGCTTAGTTAGTTCGTGTAAAATTGCTAAATAAACACAGCTAAATACTTGCACACGCAGACAAGGTTAGCGGCTAACAAGGTAAGGTTAGCCGCTAACCTTACCTTGTTCTCAATTTCAAAACACACAGTACATCACGCACGAGTTTAGCCTTATCTACAGAAACACACAGCACATTTGTATACTTACATGTCCTTGGTCTGCAAGTATTCCTTTGAGTAAAAGTCTGCCGACTACTCCTGCCTTGTACTGGCCCAAGTTGGTGAAACAGTCAGCTCAAAGTGGTTCGCACACACCAACAGTTCTTTGCCAACTTCATTTTCTAACCGAGCGGAAAAAAATGGCGACGTTTAGATAATTCCTTGGGGTGTGGCAAACCTTCACCTGGGGCAGTGCCACCAACCTAGGGGGACGCGTCTAGTCTGTCGTGACGTCACCGACAGACTATCTTCACCTCGCCTGTTTAAGCAAACATTTTCTAAAGGCGGAGAAAGCAAAAAAGGGAGAGGATGAACTTTTTTCATGCCAGGGGGGATTGTAGACAGGCCGGGGATGCACACTGTTGATAGAAAACCACTCTAAGGTGTATTTTGCATAATATGGGACCTTTAATCATCAAATAAAAGTCCAGCACTTCAACCCACAAGGCAATGTTACAGGACCAAACAACAGTAACGTGGTGTCTTCAGAATGTCATATGAGGACAAAATATGTCAAAATATGACAAAATATGTCTCATCCTGTCTGTCTCACAACTCGTCGTCACATTTCTACCTGAAAAACAGCGTCTGTCCCCGGCAGCAGAGCCAGGTGAAATCAATGTTTTATTGGATGACGTTCACAGTCTGCAATACTAATGCCTAATGACTGAATCAAGTATAGACATTAGTGACCAAATTAGTTTGAGAGGAAATGCAGCAACATTTTTGGATTGCTTATAAACATAAAATATAAATAGAGTGTTGGCTCGTGTCTATAACGGCAGTGGCGATAAAGACACTAGCTAAAAACAAAAGGCAGTAGCTTTCTGTGTAAGCTAAACGAGTGAACTCAATGCTCTGATTTTGAAATGGCAGAGATTTATGTGCAGAAGTAAACTGTTTCAAGTATGCTCAACTGAGAATATGTTTACCTTGGACAGGTAGGCACAAGTACATTTGCATCTAATGCGTCATTTGCATTAGATGCGCATACACAGGTGGGTTCAAACCGTGCTGTTACGACCCCCACGTGCAGCTCGTCCATAGAGGGCCCAACATAATCACATAACCAAGAAAGTCACAATAATCGGTCAATTTTATTGACATTAGCATTCAACCAAAGCAGTTGGTGAGTCGGCCAAAAGAGAAAGAACCAAAAAGAAGGGGAGCCACCCGGGCCAACCCACACAGGGTCGTAGGACCTGGGCTCTCCCCTCTACCCTAGGATCACACGAACCTGTCCCTGAGGAAACAAAGCCGCGGAAAAAACAGGACTGCCAGGCTCACCAAACATCAGTACAACTGAGGACAAAATGTTGACATGTGTAGATCACAGACAGTCGAAGCTCGGGCTGCAGCTTGGGCCATCAGCAGGAAGAGTGCGAGAGAGAACCCGCCGCCTTCCTTTCCCTCTTTATAGGTCCCCCCCCCCCTTGATTGAATTAGGGCCACCTGGGAGGAAGCATAGCACAAAGGGCATTAGACACAGGTTATACATCTCACCTCCAGCAGGGGGGGAGCATGTAACACGTGCATACACTGATTTTGTCATTTAAAAAATTGCTTTCAGTTATTTTAAACATTTCCATGAACTCAGTAATGTACTGCAACAAATATTGTGGCACATTTAATCAGCAAAACTGAAGGCTGTACTCTTAATAGGAAATGAGTCAGGAGTTTTAGATAATCAATGGAGTTAATCAGCTGTTCCACTTTATGCACATACACATATCATTTCTGCTGCTGTAGAATCAATGCAGGTAATGTGATTAATATTTTTCCTCATTAAGGAAGTATTTCTCCCCTCTCATCCCACCCGTTATTGATCAGGATTATACTTGTTATGACCTGTCCCAGTTGATCCATGGACTGAGATCTGAGCTCACACAGAGGGATGCAGCAATGCTCCTCCTCCTCCTCCTCGGTTAAATATCAGTTTATTTTTTCATATGCAGTCAAACAGAGTTGTTGAAGGGACAGATGATTGTGAAAGAGGGTCCAGCAGCCGAGGATCACATCCCTTTCCCTTAGCGATGAAGAGTGCTGCTGTTTAATATGTGGCAGGCCCTGGCGCACCTGGCTCTAAAAGGGAATGGGAGATGACACTCAGATTGGTTTATGTTCAGCCCTGAACAAACCCATGAGTAATTCTGAGTCTAAATACCACCTCTTTGGGGCGTGCATTGCACTTTGCGTCCAGATTTTCTACACTAGCATGCTTTCACTTTAGACCATGTGCTATAGACTGTCTAAATAAGATCCTCAGTGTTTCAAATATGTAATATTATTCTAATTTTCAGGTTCATACTTTTTATTTGGGGGTCCTGGTAGAATAGGTGTACATACTTTAATTTAACACTTCGTCTTGAATGCCTGTTTTAGCTACGTAGTGAGACATCTAGCCTCCGTGACAGAAGCACATGTGCATTACTTAACGGGCAGGAGTAGGCCAGGTCATACCGGGCAAGGTAGTGTGATCTAAAATAATGTTGCGAGCAGAAGTATGTCTGTTGACTGAGTTTATATATTTTATAATAAACATATACAAATATATACCATATTTATATAACTGTTATAAAGGAGAGCCAAAAACCCAAAAAGCAGAACATGAAGAAAGAGAAGGGGGGATTTTGATAATGGAACGACGATCTAGCCCTTTTCAACTTCTCTTCTTTCTTTAAGGGCTGAATGAAGGTTTTTACAGACATTTTTGGGAGCCAGTCCGGACCTGCTATGAATCCCTGTTTAATACATACATAATACAAACATAACTAATGCATGTACTAGTTCCATATAATTCCCCAAAAAACTAGATTAGTTACATATGGGGAATAGTTAATGGCAAATTAACAAAGTACCTTTAGCCTATTAAAACAAATAGACCATGTGTCAAAGTAATCTAGGCTATTCATTTATTATATATCACATATTACATATTTCACTTTAACTTTATTTTTTCTCAGGATCCAACTCCTATTTCCAATGATAAATCAACCCACAAATTAGCAGCATGGATACTAAAGCTTTCTTTGTCCAACAGACAAGAACTATAGAGTGTTGTAGCAATTACATATTTCTGTTGGCTAACCCTGAAGTTAGCATCACCTTGGTTCCCTCGACAAAAAGCCTATGGAATTTTTAAATTGGATTTTGTAACAGTTGTAGAAAACAACCTCTCTGGCAAACAGAAGTTTCCAGGTTTTGTTCATCTAGATAATCTTCACAGATGAACACCACTATGTGATTTTTAAAGCATTAATTAAATATCTAGCAGTAAAAAGCTAATGTTAGGCAATAAACAGACTACATCACAGTTACATGACTTAAACGTCACCACCACTAAGCATCCTACTACACAATTACTATACAGGTTTTCTATAAACTGATAAATGTACAAGTTGTAAAGTTAGAGTTAGAATAGCTGTAACTAAAGTGGGCCTGAAGATGGACTAGTGATTAGATGAGTCTTAGTGTTCGCTGTTATGACATTCAATGTCCCCAGCAACCTCTGTAGTCTCATTTAGATGCGTGTTAGCAACCAACTTTTTTTAAAACAAGGAAGAGCCTTATAATAAAACTGTGGGACATTTAATGATGTATTTTATGTAGTATTCCAAAAGTTGTTGCTGGCGGCTGTAGACATGTTGAAGTATCCTTGAGCAAGATACTGAACCCCAAAATTGCTCCTGATGTTGCCACCTTGTAAGCCTCCTGCAATGAGCTGGCGACTCATTCAGGGTGTACCATGGCCTTCGCCCATGAGTAAAACTGGATTTGGCCCCAGTAAGCCCCGCAACCCCTTAGGCGACCCTCATGGAAAAGCAGAAAAAGAAAATGAAACGAAATGAAAGTTGTAAAAAAATTCAGCCTGTGGTAACCACACACCTTATTTCACACATTTAATTGAAAACACATTTAATAAACTCACAGACTTTGAGACGAGGGAATCAGATGTGCAAAAATGCTATCTGATTTCTGGGTTTTTGGACCAAAGACTACACTACTCTATACAGTTTACTATGTATGTGTGTGTGTGTGTGTAATGTGTTGATGTTGAGAGCCTCTTACATTTTGATTTTACATTCGTAATGTTAGTTATTAAACTGTAATTCGTTAATGATGTCTGATAGGGGTGAGGTTTGATCATAAACAGACACAATGCTGATTTGTTTATGAATGTCTTTTGTCATGTTAATATAACACCAGACAGAACATTTTTACGTTTTGTTTTCCTGTATGCCATACAATCCTTAAATTACAGGGAATAATCAGTGGGAAGTTTTCTGTTGCACAGATAATGCATTAGGCTGGGACGAGTTACATTCTCAGCGGTCAGAGCAATAGCAATCATAGTAAAGACACAAAAGATGATTCATTCTGAATGCCAGTTTACCCGCTCCTCCTCAACTGTTCGGGACTGCAGTAAAATGGTTGCTTGCTTCAGTGAGCAGCTAATGTGCAGAAAAATAGGTACAGCAGCAGCGAGAGAGAGACGTATACATACATTATTCACAGGGTGTCAGACTCACTTTCTGTGAGCCTTAATAACATTTACATCAACACTTATATTATTTTACTTCTTAGAGTCATCAGTCTTGTGCATCAGTCAGCAAATTACAGTCATGAAAAGGTCAAAATGTTCATGTTCCAACCCATGACCACTCAATACTCATTACTGCATTAATATATTAGTAAGAGCACACCTGTGAAGTTTCCTGAATGCATCTTACATACAGACAGCCATGCAATTAAATACCTGGCAAAATACACAAAACTGCTTCTGTTGTAGATACTAGTTACAATACATTTTAATAAAGATATTAGGGGAATAGATTATCAGCTATGTACTGGTATTGGTGAAATTATGTCTGATAAAACCAAATTTGAAGCCAAATTCCTTCCACTGACAAACTCTGATACAGTAGCTGGCAGCATACTCCTCTAGTTCACTTGCATTTTGTTACATAGTGGAGAAGAAGAAAAAGTGCAACACGGTGTTGTTGTGCTGATGATGTCTTGTATCCCTTTTCCACTGGTCAGAAATCCCACTTAAATCTACGATCGGGCTTTTGTGTGCAATGGGAATGTGTAAACGCTGCAGTTAGATTTTTTTTGTTATCAGGGCAATAATCCATCCATCCATCCATTTTCGTCCGCTTATCCGGGGCCGGGTCGCGGGGGTAGCTGCCTGAGCAGGGACACCCAGACTTCCCTCTCTCCGGACACTGCCTCCAGCTCTTCCGGGAGGATCCCAAGGCGTTCCCAGGCCAGCTGGGTGACATAGTCACACCAGCGTGTCCTGGGTCTTCCTCGGGGTCTCCTCCCGGCGGGACATGTCAGGAACACCTCCCGAGGGAGGCGTCCCGGGGGCATCCGAAACAGATGCCTGAGCCACCTCAGCTGGCTCCTCTCGATGTGGAGGAGCAGCTGCTCTACTCTGAGCTCCTCCCGGGTGACAGAGCTCCTCACCCTATCTCTAAGGGAGCGCCCTGCCACCCTGCGGAGGAAAGCTCATTTTGGCCGCTTGTATCCGGGATCTTATTCTTTCGGTCATGACCCAAAGTTCATGACCATAGGTGAGGGTCGGAACATAGATTGACCGGTAAATTGAGAGCTTCGCCTTTCGGCTCAGCTCTCTCTTCACCACGACACACCGATACAACGACCGCATTACTGCGGCCGCTGCACCGATCCGCCTGTCAATCTCACGTTCCATCCTTCCCTCACTCGTGAATAAGACCCCAAGATACTTAAACTCCTCCACTTGAGGCAGGAACTCTCCTCCCACCTGGAGGGAGCAAGCCACCTTTTTCCGGTCGAGAACCATGGCCTCGGATTTGGAGGTGCTGATTCTCATCCCAGCCGCTTCACACTCGGCTGCAAACCGCCCCAGGACATGCTGGAGGTCCTGGCTCGAAGGAGCCAACAAGACCACATCATCCGCGAAAAGCAGAGGTGAGATCCAGTGGCTCCCGAACCAGATCCCCTCCGGCCCGAGGCTGTGCCTAGAAATTCTGTCCATAAAAATAATGAACAGAACCGGTGACAAAGGGCAGCCCTGCCGGAGTCCAACATGCACTGGGAACAGGTCTGACTTACTGCCGGCAATGCGAACCAAGCTCCTGCTCCGGTCGTACAGGGACCGTACAGCCCTTAACAGAGGGCCTCCGACCCCGTTTTCCCAGAGCACCCCCCACAGAATGCCACGAGGGACACGGTCGAATGCCTTCTCCAAGTCCACAAAACACATGTGGACTGGTTGGGCAAACTCCCATGAACCCTCGAGCACCCTGCGGAGGGTATAAAGCTGGTCCAGTGTTCCACGGCCAGGACGAAAACCGCATTGTTCCTCCTGAATCCGAGGTTCGACTATCGGCCGAATTCTCCTCTCCAGTACCCTGGAGTAGACTTTCCCAGGGAGGCTGAGGAGTGTGATCCCCGATAGTTGGAACACACCCTCCGGTCCCCCTTTTTAAATAGGGGGACCACCACCCCGGTCTGCCAGTCCAGGGGCACTGTCCCCGACTGCCACGCAATGCTGCAGAGACGTGTCAGCCAAGACAGCCCCACAACATCCAGAGACTTGAGGTACTCAGGGCGAATCTCATCCACCCCCGGTGCTTTGCCACTGAGGAGTTTCCCAACTACCTCAGTGACTTCGGCTTGGGTAATGAATGAATCCACCTCTGAGACCCCAGTCTCTGCTTCCTCTATGGAAGGCGTGTCAGTGGGATTGAGGAGATCCTCGAAGTATTCCTTCCACCGCCCGACAATATCCCCAGTCGAGGTCAACAGCTCCCCACCTCCACTGTAAACAGTGTTGGTGGAGGACTGCTTCCCCCTCCTGAGGCGCCGGATGGTTTGCCAGAATTTCTTCGAGGCCGACCGGTAGTCCTCCTCCATGGCCTCCCCAAACTCTTCCCAGACCCGAGTTTTTGCTTCCGAGACTGCCCATGCTGCCGCACGCTTGGCCTGCCGGTACCCGTCAGCTGCCTCAGGAGTCCCCCGGGCCAGCCAGGCTCAGTAGAACTCTTCACTTCTTCAGCTTGACAGCAACCCTTACTTCCGGGGTCCACCACCGGGTTCGGGGATTGCCGCCGCGACAGGCACCGGAGACCTTACGGCCACAGCTCCGGACAGCCGCGTCAACAATGGAAGTGGAGAACATGGTCCATTGGGACTCAATGTCCCCAGCCTCCCTCGGGATCTGGTCAAAGCTCTCCCGGAGGTGGGAGTTAAAGATCTCCCTGGCAGAGGGTTCTGCCAGACGTTCCCAGCAGACCCTCACGATACGCTTGGGTCTGCCAGGTCTGTCCAGCTTCCTCCCCCGCCAGCGGATCCAACTCACCACCAGGTGGTGATCAGTTGACAGCTCAGCCCCTCTCTTAACCCAAGTGTCCAAGACATACGGCCGGAGGTCAGATGACACGACCACAAAGTCGATCATTGATCTCCAGCCTAGGGTGTCCTGGTGCCACGTGCACATATGGACACCCTTATGCTTGAACATGGTGTTTGTTATGGACAAACTGTGACTAGCACAGAAGTCCAGTAACAAAACACCACTCGGGTTCAGAACGGGGAGGCCGTTCCTCCCAGTCACACCCCTCCAGGTAACACTGTCGTCGCCCACGTGGGCGTTGAAGTCCCCCAGGAGAACGACGGAGTCCCCGGTTGGAGCACTCTCCAGTACCCCTCCCAGGGACTCCAAGAAGGCCGGGTACTCTGCACTACTGTTCGGCTCATAAGCCGAGACAACGGTGAGAGTCCTATCCCTGACCCGAAGGCGCAGGGAAACGACCCTCTCGCTCACCGTGGAGAACTCCAACACATGGCGGCTGAGCTGGGGGGCTATAAGCAAGCCCACACCAGCTCGCCGCCTCTCACCGCGGGCAACTCCAGAGTAGAAGAGAGTCCAGCCTCTCTCAAGGAGTTGGGTTCCAGAGCCCAGTCTGTGCGTGGAGGTGAGCCCGACTATTTCTAGCCGGTGCCGCTCAACCTCCCGCACCAGCTCAGGCTCTTTCCCCCCCAGCGAGGTGACATTCCATGTCCCCATGGCTAGAGTCACCATCCGGGGATTGGGCCGCCCGGGCCCCCGCCCACGGCTGCCACCCATATCCCACTGCACCGGCCCCTTCTGAACCCTCCCGTGAGTGGTGAGCCCACGGGAGGGCGGGCCTACGATGCTTGGCCGGGTCCCGTGGGCAAAGACCCGGCCACCAGGCGCTCGCCTGCGAGCCCCAACCCCAGGCCTGGCTCCAGGGTGGGGCCCCGGTGACGCCGATCCGGGCGACATGCATGTCCTTGTTGTTTTCACTGTCATTGGGGGCGAGTGAACCGATCTTAGTCCGACCCATCACCTAGGACCTGTTTGCCTTGGGAGACCCTACCAGGGGCATTAAGCCCCGGACAGCATAGCTCCTAGGATCAATAATAACAACTATATATATATAGTTGTAATACTACCGAAATACATACAAATACCAAGAACAGTAGAAAAATCTAATATAAAGTTGACTTTTAAAGAAATAAACAGCAAAAAATGTTTCTTTTGAGCGTTGGATCCACGTTACTTCTGGCGATATGCTACAAAACATTGCTGGTTTTCTTCCCTTACACAAAGGAAAATATTGCAAAAAAACAAGAAAACATTGTATTTCTAACTTTTCCATCTTGACCTCATGTATTTGGTGGTGCGACAGCACAAATATTTTAATTAGATCCAATTCTGATTGAATG
Organism: Diplodus puntazzo; assembly: GCA_963678695.2. Classification (NCBI taxonomy): domain Eukaryota; kingdom Metazoa; phylum Chordata; class Actinopteri; order Spariformes; family Sparidae; genus Diplodus; species Diplodus puntazzo. Next base: position 22,635,984 of record OZ023167.1, on the reverse strand, counting down.
CGACTCTTTAAAACATTGATTGTTTGCATTAAAAAAACTGCAAAATAATGGAAAGCACTTTTTTTTCCAAGCATTGCTGGTTTGAATTTAATCATTGGAAAACATTACATTTCAAATCCTGAACAGAAGTTGTGAACCTGTGGGGCGAGCTGTTTGCAAAGGTGCAGTGAGTACCTGTTGTCTGCACCTCTCTGCCTCTGCACCTCTACTATTCCTTGCTGCATTATTATTGAAGAAAAGCCACAAATAAAGCTCAGCTATTCAGCATTTAACACATTTTATTCCCTATAAATTCTTTGCAATAAAAGTTATTTTGATACTTAAAAGTTTAATTATCAAGCAGCAAAACTAGGAAATGTTGGATCTTTTGTTAGTTAATGAGTCCTGAAACTCCTAAGAGCGATCAAATACATCAGATGTGGTATCTGTAATTATACATACATATTTTCATAAAAAACATGAATTATTAGGTTCAATATTTGGTACTTCTCTTTAATTGTACACTTAAAGAAATTGGAGGGGAGGAGAGGGAGAATGATGGGCTTGAGGAACTCGGTCTCATTGAGGGTTCATGTTCATTGTATAATAAGTTCCATGATATTACTGAACATGCACACATAAAATGAAGAAATCTGAATCTCAGGCTCTCCTGTTTTGTCATATTGCATTGCAGGATTCACCACACATTGTAAACTACTATTACACATGCACCCTTACTCTGTCCTTTTAAAACAGTAATGTGTGTGTGTGTGCACGTGGGTGTGTACAAAATAGTGCAAAGCAACTTTAAATAATAGCCTTTGTATATAATACCAATCTAAAGTTATATATCTCAATTGCAGACCAAGACCAATGTTGTTGAATCATGCAGCTGAATGGTTGCAACTCAAGTTAGCTGTGTATTTGCTTTCATGAACAGCATACACACCACATTCCTCCTGTGAGGGAGTCCTCCTTGAATCAGTGAGTTAGTGGAGTGTATCCCTGCACGTTAACTCACAACTGACTGAGAAGCTCAACTGAAATGACTAAAGAGCAGATTGTTTCAGGATGTGCTTCAGTTATTGTGTTCCTTTGAATGAAATGTTCACATACACAATACTGCTCATTCAACTCTCTTGTGCTTACCATTTTACTTCAGAATGCTTTGAGGCCCAATACAAAGCTTAGAGAGACACACAAGAACTGTTTTGCTGCTGGCTGCACAAAACACAAAAGTATTCATTTACTTCCACTATCTGAGGATGTCAAGACCGGGTAGAATAACTTTATTTTTGACTAACGTGCCCCCACGACTCCAAACCTATTGAAATGTGTGTGTGTGTATGTGTGTGTATTTCATTCGCGAACTGCTGGATTTTACTACAGACTGCATTATTGCAAATTGGGCCATGTTGTTTTAGTGTTTAATATGTAGGCTAGTCTGTGGAACTTGTTCAACTTATGTTGACTAATGTTGATATATGGAGGGACAGTCAAGAGAAACTGTGTGACAGTACATTTTAGGCCAACAGAGTATCATGAGTTAGGTGGATGATGGGACTGTTAATTAGGGCCCGAGCAGGTCTCGACCTGCTTGGTCCCTATTGTTTTTCTCGTGATTGTTTTTTGTTATTTTTCTTCTACCAAAATGATCGCATTTTCCACTGCCTGAACATACCCCAAAACTCACCAAACTTGGAATATAAGTCACACCTGCCAAAAAATTGTATAATCTATTGTCATCCTGAATTTCTACCACTGGGTGGTGCTATAAGGAAAGTGCGTTTTGGCTCATAACTCCCATATACTTTGTCGCACATTCAAAAACCTTAATCTGGTGACATAGGCCACGCCCATTTTCGCCTACCGGGTTTTTTTTTCCCGCAAATTCGCAAAATGTCGCAAACCTACTTTTTCGAACTCCTCCCAGGCAATTTCACTGATTGGCACAAAACTTTTCACACATCATCTGTGAACCCTCCTGACAAAAAATTATTAAAAGAATTTTGATAGTCCAAACAATACTCAAGTTATTAACAACTTTCTCCAGATTTCGTTCCAAACAGGAAGTGTTGCATATCTCCACATTGGTGTGTCCGATTGACATGAAACTCAGGTTTCTATCAGGTTGCTTCCCCATGAGCCCCTGAGGCTCTGCGCTAAATTTTGGATAATGACCACAGGGTGGCGCTCTTTAAATTTAAGTATTTTATATATCCACATCGGTTTGTCGGATCAACACAAATGGATATCTGACTAAGGACTTACTGATCCGCCGCTAGGTTGCGCTCTGGTGGCAGTCTAATTTAATATTTGGCACTGTGCCCACACCATAACACTTTGTCATTGAAATTCATAGGGGTGCTATAGAATGGCCCCTGTAACTCACACACCAAAAATGGCCAGCAGATGGCGCTATTTTCAATGCAACAGCGTTTTTGGCCCATAACTCCCACATAATATGTCACACATTGTTAAACCTTATATCCACGTATTCCCTGAATTCAGCTGAACTGTGTGGTGTAGGCCACGCCCACGTTCACAGTAACTTTCCATTCGCAAAATCGTGAAAAATGAAAAACTTACTTTTTCGAACTCCTCCTAGGCGATTTGACTGATTTGCACCAAACTTTGTATGTAGCATCTGTGGACCCTCCTGACAAAAAGTTGTCAAAAGAATTTTGATTGTCCAAAAAACGTCCAAAATATACAAGAGGTCCTGGCTGCAGACCTCCACTGTGAGGTCGCTACTGCCGCAGGCTCCACTCTCAGGCCACCTCCACTGTCAGGACGGAAATGCATGGGATACATTTCAAATAAAATCGCGAATGCACTTCCGGTTAAATCGTTTTCCTCACAAATGCATTAATTAGTAAACAATATGACAAAAAATCTATCAATTCCTTGTCTATAATAGATATCGTTTTTATCTATATAGTACATTTTTGTTTTGTTTGTCATTTTTGTTCTGTGTTTTCCTTTCATATTGTGCATGACTTCCGGTGACATGCTGTGAGGACGCCAAAACGCCGACCACGCCGCTCCTTCAAACAATTAAGCTCAAAGATTGAGTTTTATATCTCCCCTAAATCAGCACTTTCTGGTGATTTATATCATTCATCAAACTTATGCCGTCTACACTCCGCAGTGCTACAATGGATCCCGAAGCACTTGCGAAAATGATAAGAGACATTGTGCGGGAGGAAATCTCAACGGCTTTTGACACGAAACTGAAGCCGATGCAGGAGGAGCTAAGTAAGTTAAATCTCACATTAACAGCATGCAAATCAAAACTGGAGGATTTGGAATTTTCTGCAAATTCAATGGAAGAACGCATGCAATCTCTGGAGAAGAGCTACAAAGCTCTGTTGGGAGAGAACGAAGAATTAAAAGAAAAAACACAAGCACTGGAAAATCATAGCAGGAAGTTTAATCTCCGAATTATTGGCCTACAACCGGGGATAGAGGCAGGTAACCCAACTGCTTTTGTTACCAAGCTTCTGTATGAACTGTTTGGGGAAGAAAAACTGGGCCCGCAACCGCTTGTGAGCATAGCGCATCAAAATGAGAGCCGCTGTATGATCACCCGGCTACACAGCTTCGAAGTGAGACGCACCATCCAGCGCCTGGTCGGAGCCATGGAGGGTAAATTAAACTACAGAGGAAGAAAAATTCACATCTACCCTGATAGGACCGCAGAGCAGCGCAAACACCAGGCTCAGTTTAATGACATCAGGGCGCTATTACGCACAGCCAACCTGAGGCATGGCATCACCTATCCTGCTAAACTGCTGGTGACTTTCAGGGAGAAAACGTACGCCTTCACTAGAGCAACGGATGCGATGGATTTCTTCGAACAACAGGTGAAACCATCTCTTAGTATCCCGACTGACTGAAAGTTTTCTGTCATCAGTTATCATGAGGTGGGGACACTAACTTTCTGATTCATGACAGTTGTTGGACATGAGAGACATCTTCTCTCCTTTCTCTTTTCTTTTTTTTTCCCTTTTTTTTTTTTTCCTTCCACTCTCCCATCCTCTAACATCAAGGTAGTAGTTTTGGTAATAAGATTAGAAATTAGGTTTAACTATATTAATGAAATTGGGAGTCACTTAAAGAAGCTGCGAGGATCTGTGTGGTTTTTTTTTATTTTCTGCTCCTTGTTAAAGTGTGTTACACATCCGCACAGATGGGCCGGAGTGAGAGGAGTCTGTTCAATAGGACAATATATTTGCTTTCTGCTACGACTGCATTTTTTATTGTATTTGTGTCCTATTGGCGGGTGACTCAGAGGGTCGGGGCGGGGGGATGTACAGGATCTTCTCTATATCTTTGTGAAGAACGGAGCTGGTATAAATATTTGGTTTATCAGAATGTTGTTGTAACTCACTCTCCATATATATACTCCCTTCCCCTGAATGCTTCAGTATTGAAAACCACATGGGTAGTTTGAATATTTTTTGTTGCAACTTGAAGGGCCTGAATTCTCCTAATAAGAGAGTAGCCTGTTTAGATCTATTAGCAAGAAACAACACTGATTCAGCTATGTTACAGGAGACACATTTGCAAAGAGATGACGTTAACAGAATGGAAAATCACCTGTATAAAGTATGTGCTTCCTCTTCTGCTTTAAATAAAACAAAAGGGGTCATAATATTAACTCGTAAAGCACTACGAATTACCATCATTGACAAGGGAGGCGATGAAGATGGTAGAGTTGCTTTTGTTAAGTGTATTTACAATGAAAGGAAACTGGCATTTATCAACATATATGCCCCTAATTCATATGATAATGTTTTTTTTACTCAATTGAATAATATATTGGCTGAACTTTCTGACTTTGAGTTAGTATTGGCTCTGACATGAATGCCATATTGGATCATAAATTGGATAAATCAAGTAAATCTGACTCTAATGTACAAGCAACCAAAGCATTACAGCATTTACTCTCTGACTTTAATCTTATGGATGTCTGGCGGCCATGCCATCCCACTGCTAAGGAGTATACTTTCTTTTCAAAAAGGCATAAAACTTTTACAAGGATAGACTATACTTTTATGTCTACTCCCCTTATCTCTTTGGTTCAAAACATAGAAATAAAGCATATGACCTTAACAGACCACCATGCATATGTACGTCAATTAATGATCTCAAACTTGTCTAAAAGAGCCACTAGGTGGCGTTTTGATCTAACTTTGTTGTAAAATCAAGATTTCTGTGAACAATTTGAACTAGATCTAGCAGAATTTTTGGAGATGAATCGTCACTCTGTGGATGATGCTAGATATCTTTGGGACTCAATAAAAGGCTTCATAAGGAATTATGCCAGTTCATATTCTTCTAGACTCAATAAAGCCCAGTGTAAGAGAATTGGGGAATTAGAGGCCTCAATGACTGACTTAGAACGATCTCAACAAATGCATTTCTCTGAGCAAACAGCCAAGTCTTTAACTAAAACAAAAGTAGAACTTAACTTAATACTACTGCAGAGAGCTGAGTTTGTTATACATAAAAATAGAATGAATAAATTTTTTTATGGTAATCGTCCCAGTCGGCTATTAGCCAATAAAATAAAAACAAATGATCAGTTTTCAAATATAGCAATCATTGCATCAGAAACTGGCTCTATGATATCTGATCCTGATTTGATTAATCAAAGATTCTCTAACTTCTATAAAAAGTTGTACACTTCAGATAACATTTCATCGGCATTAGAGAAGGACAACTATCTTCAGAAATTAAAGCTAATTTCATTATCAAAAGAAGAAGCTTCAATATTAGGGGCCCCTTTATCACTTGATGAACTTAAACAGTCCTTAGCAAAAATGAATAAAGGTAGGTCCCCTGGAATTGATGGCATACATCCTGAGGTCTATTTAAAATTTTGGAGCATTTTAGGACCACCATTACTGGAGATGTTTAACACAGCTATTCAAAAAGGATGTTTTGGAAGAGATGTAAACACGGCTTTAATAATACTTCTTTCAAAAAAAGATAAGGACCCAACTAACTGCGCTAACTACCGCCCCCTATCGTTATTGAATGCAGATATCAAATTATTTTCAAAGACACTTGCTAGTAGGTTGGAGCTGTATCTGCCAAAATTGATTCATCCAGATCAAAGTGGATTTGTAAAAAAGCGCCTCTCAGCAGACAATTTGCGTCGTCTATTGCATATTGCATATTCTTGATACTTCTGATAATCTATCATCAAAAGCCATTTTGTCAATTGATGCAGAAAAGGCCTCTGATCGCCTTGAGTGGTCTTTTCTATGGTCTGTATTGAATTCCATGGGTTTAGGGCCAAATTTTATTAACATGGTCAAAACTATTTATGCAAATCCTTCAGCTAGTGTAGTTACAGGTAATATACATTCCCCTCCCTTTAAATTGAGCAGGAGCAGTCGGCAGGGTGATCCGATTTCATCAATGCTGTTTATATTATCATTGGAGCCTTTGGCACAGTCTATTAGGTTATCTCCAAACATTACACCAATAAAAATAAAAACACCGTAGTCCTGTCACATTTTGATTCCACTTGTGCACTTAAGCTAGGGTGACCATATGTCCTCTTTTACCCGGACATGCCCTCTTTTGGGGGGCTGTCCGGCCTGTCCGGGTGGAGTTTATAAAATCCTTCAAATGTCCGGGGTTTTGAGTTTGTGTAGCGTGCACTTTATCTTCGCATCACAGACCATTGTATTTACCATACACGTTAAATGGTTCATTTGGAAACACACTCTGAGAGGCGGAGTTCCACGCCGAACCCCGGAACGTGTATTCATTCATTATAAAACAGTGCAGCGCATCAGAGCTCTCTGCTGCTCTGCCCCTCCGCTCAGTTCTAAGCAAAGCCACTGACGTGACGCACGCATGCACTGTCTGCCGGTGAGCGAAAGAAAAGGGAGAAATGCCGAAACGCAAATGCACTTTTACAGACGAAATGTGGAAAAAGTACCCGTGTTTTCGCCAGGGTTGTGAAAAATGGGAAGCAGAGTGTACTGTCTGCAAAGCTGGGACGTATGATAGATAGATAGATAGATAGAATTACTTTAATGATCTCAGACTGGGAAATTATTTTGTTACAGCAGTAGTGGGTCCGCAAATAAAACACTTTGTACATAACATAAATAGAAGGCAATATATACATAGTGTATATATATACAATGCACAGTGTGCTATAAACAATAAACAATAATACTATATACAACAAAGCAAAATATGCAAAATATACTATAAACAATAATAATATATACAACAAAACAAAATATGCAAAATATACTATAAACAATAATAATATATACAACAAAACAGTAGAGAGACCAAAGTTTGTATGACCGGAGTATGTGTCCGTGGCAAACAAAGGCTCTAACGACCTAGATGAATGAATATATTGTTTATAAATGCAACTTTGTGTGAGTATTTTTCAGTATCTCCAAGAGGCCTGGTTAAGTGTCTTTTTGGGAATTCAGAATATGCGTTTAACTGAGTTAGAAGCATGTAAAAAACACTCGACCTGACCCAAAAAACCCTCAAAATTTTGCCACGTAGTAGTGTCCTCTTTTTGGGGATTCAGAATATGGTCACCCTGACTTAAACAGGTGATATTAATTAGCTAGTATAGTATAGTAGCTAGCATGGTGTGTTGCATCATGTTGGTAGCTTGGATGTCTCACATATCACCTTTGTGAATTCAGAAAGACACGTTTCAACTTTGTAACGATGCCAGCTAATGCAAGGAGAGTTTGCAAAAATGTTTTACAATGTTACATACAAATGCGAGCAGTTACTTACGTTGTAACATTCCGTAATTTGCATCATTAATTACTTCTATAACGTTACTATTTTACGGCACCTAAATTGTCGAAGAACACAAGAAACCATGCATTTACTTTCTGTGGATAATAAATAAAAGCAACTTACCGCTACTTGGGACACATGCTCACTCGCTGGTCTCTCTTGAATTAAAAGGCAGGTGAAATCACCCCCATGCAAAGAAAAAAAAAAAAATGTCCTCACTTCCAGTGTCCTGACAGTGGAGGTGTCCTGACAGTGGAGCCTGCACCGGAAGCGACCTCACAGTGGAGGTCTGCAGCCAGGTGCCTCTCAAAATATAAAACAACAAATTCCTGCACAAATACAGTCCCATTACCACAACACTGTTTCTAATTGTGTTCCATTGCCTGATGAAGCTTTGTGCAAAATTTGGTGCAAATCGGCCAATAGGTGGCGCTCTGGTGGCAGTCTAATTAGTGTGAATGGAAGTAAATGGGAAAATCTTCAAATCCTCTTCAAAACTCTTCGACTTTCAACCTCTCCTTGTCCCTCATACTTTGAGCTAGAGACACCATTCTAACTTTTAAAGAGTCTTGAACTATTGGGCATGTATTCAGCTTTTTAAAATCTTTTACGGTATTGAAATCATCACAGTTTTAGTTTTAAGGATTTTTAGCTCATCTTCTCATTTTATAACGGGTGTGTATTGCGTGAGCTAGAGTGTGTGACATCAGCGCTAGAGTGGAGAGCAGCTAGAAAAACTGGAGAAAAAATTCTCTTCAGCTTGATTTTGATCCCACATCTTTTACTTCACATAGACAATATATACATAGAAATGTAGGAAATCTCGTTGGCTTTCAGCTGATGGTTATTTCAGATGTAGGACGCATACTTTTGGCTGTAGAAGCCCCAGAGCGACAAGCACTCCAGCAACTCCCTCCTAAGCCGCAATGTTAATTTTGAGCCTAAATTTCTGGAGGAGAGCAGATGGAACCTGTTTTGTCTATCGCTCTGGTGCCCTCATTTTTCACTCTATAGAAATAAAAAAAAGACATTGCAAAGTTCAGCAATGTCTCCTGTGACTCAATATATAAATATTTTGGCTATAACCATTACATTTTTTTCAAAAATGGAAGGAGTTTGGGAGGTGTTTTCGGATTCATTCTTATGGGGACATTTTCATCCTTTCATCTTCACCTTTTTAAGCTCTTTCAGCCCTTTTACTTTTCAGATTTTCAGCCTTTTCAAATATTCAACTTTCTGCCTTTTCAGCTTCTTCATTCATTCAGCTTTATGTTCAGCTGGTGAAACTGTTCAGCTATCAAACTCTTCACCTTTTTAAGCTCTTTCAGCCCTTTTAGTTTTCAGCTTCACTGCCTGAGCATGCATACATTATTTTATTCCAGTGGGAGCAAGCCACCAAATTGTAAATGGAACGACATCCTCAACGGAAGGTTTTGCATGAACAAGCCCCGACGTCAGCATGCCCCGACACGCGTGGACTGCGAGGGCCCGTTCATCGCTGCTTGCAGTTTTAATTCATGTTGTGTTTATACTATTAACAGGAAAGGGGCCATCCAACTAGTTCTCTAAACAATACAAACACAGCTATTTAAGTACATAGTCAGTACATTAAAGTACATTGTAAGAAAGCTTAGATTTCAAGGATTATATTCATGCAAACTACTGCAAGATGAAATCATATCAGCAAGTTACAATCAACAAACAGAAAAACAAACTACATGTACAATTTTTTGCCAATTCACCAAGAAAGTGTGAGTGTAGCAATAGTTCATTACACTCCAACAAAAACTGTTTTATTCTCAAATGTCCATTATATCAATTTCAATAAAATATTTATTCCAAAATACAGTTTTCATGATAAAATGGTGACAAAATGGCATAAAGAAATAGTGATGGAGGATGCTTTTTATAATTTTATCTGTAAAAAGACCATTCGATTGACAGCTCATATGAGTAGATAGGAGCTTACATGGTAGTCTTAGAGCCTACAACAGCCAATGAGTATCTTCTTTCTCCTCTCTCCTGAGCCACTTACACACCAGCCTGTGGAAGATTGATACATCACATTGCCACTGAAATCTCAAATCCAACTAGAACTGCAAGCAGTTATGAACGGGGGCCAAGCCCCCCCGCGCGACTTGGACACCGCGCACCGCAGAGCCCACGGAAGTTGGCCCAAAAGGATGATGGGCTCGGGGCCAAAAGTGAGGACACAGGTCACCGTCTGAGCCGTGGTATTCGCTGTAATGGGAAGTGCACTGGAAGTGCAAAAGGCTGAATGTGTGCCGATTTGAATTTGTTGTACTAAATCACACCCACTTTGACCAATCGTTACTTAACTATATGGCTGGCCTCAGGAGTGACCCCACATCATTACTGGCATTTACATCTGTTATAGTGCCAACTATAGGCACAGAGCCTCTGGATGACTTCAGGAACAATTGACTTAAGTTTGACCGAAATATGAAACAATATGTGTTTTTTAGCTAGCAAAAAAGATTGTTTGGTTGTAACTAGCAGATTTTTTGGAGTGCCAAAATTCTTTTGACAACTTTTCATCAGACACATCTGGAGATTCTATGTGCAAAGTTTTAGGCAGATGGCGCTTAAATTGTAGGAGGAGTTCGAAAAAGTAGGTTTCGCATTTGTGGCGATTTAGCGAACGAAATGTGCAGCAGAAGTAGGCGTGTCCTATGTCAGAAAACCCAGCTCTATTCAGGGAACATATAGATATAAGGTTTGTGAATTTGTTATTTAAAATGTGGAAGTTACAGGCAAAAACGCGATTGCATCCATTATAGCGCCACCTAGTGGAGTACATGTGCAATTTTTGGTATGGAAGAACTGTGTCCTATTCTATATTTACCATATAAATTTCAAAGCTCTCAGCATAATAGTTTGGCTGAAATTAATGTTTGTTGTTTATCTTGTTATAAGCCACGCCCACATTGACCAGTTATGACCACCTTCAAGATATGGCCTCAGGATTGGCCCTACATCTTACCGACCAAATCTCAAATCTCAAATTTGGTGTTAATAGCATTTAATTTGACTGAGATATCAAACAGTTTACATTTTTATAGCTAGCTCCAGAAATTTGTCCGTTAATACTTTGCGCATTTTTTGACCGAGCAAAATTCTTTTGATAACTTTAGATCAGGTCCAGCTGAAGAGTGTACGTGCCAAGTTTTATGCAGATCGGACAAAATCCCAAGGAGGAGTTCGAAAAAGTAGGTTTTCCAGTTTTTGCGATTTTGCGAAAGATTTTTATAGGCGTAAGTGGGCACTGCCAATTCCAAAGTGATTCAGCTTTTGAATGTGCGACATACCACCGCTAGTCCTAGGAAACACGTCTGCTTGCATACACGTTCCTTCGGCCCCGGCCCCCTTATGATATACAGTTTGGTGCAACAGGTGTATGGATATATTAAATGAGGCAGTGCATTAAGGCAAGTTGTTAGTATTTGGGTGGAAATTAGATTCTTTTTTTCATTTCTAATTTTACTTGTGTGATTTTCTTTTGTACATATTGTATGGGCGCTGTCAAAAGGAATCAAAAGACAAATGTGTTTCAGTTAAATGTCTAAAGTTTACTACAAGTTTAACATTGAAGTGTGGGTGATTGTGCTGACTTTGACATATCAGCAAAAGGTGTGACTTTCAATGGTGCACATGCAAAAAATTCTGTACAGTGCTTTACAAACCACCACACACACACACACACACACACACACACACACACACACATACACACGCACACCATATCAGACAGAATTTTTACACTTCTCCAAATTCAAAGGGCAAGTAGGGAAAGAAAACACACCTGTTTCTACATCAGCTGTGGAGCTGAGGTGGAGCAGGTGAACAGTTATAAGTTCCCTGGAATTACCATCACTGCAAACATATCTTAGTCGTCACACATCAACACAATGGTTAAAAAAGCACAGAATAGTCTCTTTTTCTTATAGAAACTTAAGGAGACTAAATTCCAGAGCTAGATTCCAGTTAGATTCCGATTAGAGAGCATCCTGACTGGAAACATCACCAATTGGCATGGTTTATCATGGCCCAGGACAGGAGGGCTCTACAGCGGGTGATTAAAACCACCAGAACATCACTGGTACCATCCACAGAGCATTAGTGACATCAGTGAGATGTCTGCACAGAGCCCAAACGGTACTAAAAGACAGCAACCAGCCACAGTCTGTTTACCCTGCTGCTGTCTGACAGAAGATACAGAAGTATTTGCTGCTGCATCACCAGACTACAGAGCAGCTTCTTTCCTCAGACTGTGGATTTTATAGATTAAATTAAATAGATAGTTGTGCTTTTCTCAATAAAGGATTAAAACTTAGTTTCATTTTCTGAAACCCTAGTGTTGAAAAAAAAGAGATAAAAACAAGGAATAAAATGTACCTTGTACTTCTATCTCCTAGGTCCGTCATTTGTGAGATTTAGTTACTATTAAATATTAATTTAATTAAACTTTTAAGTTAACCAAACTCTCATAAGAGGTGACATATTATGCTTTTTTTCAGGTTCAACGTTTTATTTTGGGTTACTAATAGAATAGGTTTACATACTGTAATGCTGAAATTACCCTTCTCATTCTGTCCAGTGCTGCATGGCTATATAGATGCCAGTCACAAGTGTGTCCAGCCTGCAGGACATCTCAGTCTATACTGTTGATCAGTGTCCAAGGAAGGATAAATAAAGGGGGAACAAGGCTTTTATTCAGGCTTTCATCCTCAGCCTCTTGGTAATTCTACCCCTGTCAGCAGTGCCAGTATCACTCTGTGGGCTGCTGCAGCTGGTAAGCTGATAGCCTCTCTGGATCGTACCTATTGTAACATGCAGTATATCCCCTTTGTCTTGGGCTTTCTTGTGTGTCACACTGCAGGGGTTTAACTCAATTTGTGGTTGTCCTTTGTCCTTGAAGGAAGTATTGATATTTAATATTTACTATGAGTGAATTGTCCTCCAATCCCATTCACTTTGGTTTAATCTCCTGAATTGTGTATTTTTTTTGTCCCCCTTTGATCATCATCAGCTTCTCAATTACAATAGACTTTACTGTGTCTTCTGTTTGGTATGATGTGGCTCATATATCATATTCTATTTAATGCATTGTATGTGTGTACTATAACATAATTGACTAGTAAGTTGCTTCATCAGATGTCATGTATGTGAAATGTGTGTGTGTGCGTGTGTGTGTGCGTGCGTGTGCGTGTGTGTGTGTGCGTGCGTGTGTGCGTGTGTGTGTGTGTGTGTGTGTGTGTGTGTGTGTGTGTGTGTGTGTGTGTGTGTGTGTGTGAAAGATTGAGCTTTGCTGTAAAATGAAATGACAACAGCTGTAATGTTGCTTTCACGTGCTCCTCGTGAACTATGACATTCTATTACCACAGTCTTACAGCTGACTTTACCGCCATCTGGTGTTTTTAGTCTGAAATATTCAGTTAGTTATGTGAAAAAAGCTTTGGTGCTATTTGCTGCCTCATTTGTATTTTGAAACATACCTGTTAAATCTGATATCTGATACAATGAAAATTATAATCTTTGACTGGTCTGTCACTTTACAGTTCTGCTGGGTGTGCTGACAACATGTGCCCAGACAGAGATGAAGAAAGTTGTTGGAGACAATGCCACACTGCCCTGCCATCATCAGTTCTGGGTGGGTGATGACCCTACACTGGACATTGAGTGGCTGCTACTCAAGCCAACCAACAGGCAAAGAGTGGTGAGTGTCTCTCCGTGCAAGAGGTTAAGGGCTCTGTATGCATGCTGACGTCCATGGCACAAGTGCATTTAAGGCACATCTAACACCCTTTTGCAAGTGAAATGTCACATAATATGGGTGCAAAGTAAGGCGCAAGGGGTTTTATTAAGTCTCTTATTTAGTCATAAGTGTGTTTTGGGCACAAAATGAATAAAAGCAGTCTGTATCATCTTCTGTTACCTTTAAAAGCTGGGTGTGCCTGCGTCTGTTTAATTTCTTTGTTGAAAGGACAGAGATGTGATCCTTTGCTGTTTCCCAGTCATCGGTCAACTGTTGCAGGTCCCTGTGTGTGTGTAGCACTGATGCGTTATCAAAATCCGGCTCAGAAAAATTAGCATTGTAGTTAATGGATAAGATGAAAACATCTGAAACATCATAAGGAAAATATTAATGACCTAACTTGTAGAGATCCTCCAGTAGCAGAAACGAGAAGTGTCTCTTTCCATTAAGATAGACTGTTAGATGGCTTTAAATTTTCTCAAAGAAGCATGATACGAAGGTAAAATGCATTGCACAATTGTGGTCTTTATTTCCTTCAATACAGACACCATGGGACACACCAAACTTTAAATAAAATTGATTTGACCACAACCATATATAATCATACAATTGTATATAAAACTAACATCATACAACCTCACAAAACAAAGACCCCACCCTGGCATTGGTTGTGGTCAATATTTATAAACGTTGAACTCAAGATTTGTTTTTTTTTTCTGTCCCTTATTGCACATATAATGGAAGTGAACAGGTGGCAAATGTTGATTTCGCCAATGTTTAACCACAACATTAAGCAGGTGTATGGCCTGCCTAACTGTCTCTGTTTCCTCTAGTCCTTTCTGGATGAAACTTCAGCGTTACAGTGGGGCCAGATTTAGAGTGACGCCGAGATCCAAAAGTGGCTGAAGGTATGTCGATTGCTGCTCAGCGGCATATACCGATCCCCAGACTGACATACAGATTCTCGTAGTGGTATATACTGATCCCCAGACTGACATACAGTTTCTTGGAGTGGTATACACCGATCCCTAGACTGACATACAGATTCTCGGAGTGTTGCTGCTATCATGCCGCTGTTATTCCGCCGACACACAGTGTTGGGGAATCTACTTTGCAAGCGTAGCTTGTAAAACTACATGTAGTTCAGCCTGGCAGTAGTTGGCAAACTACATTTCTACCCCTGGAGAAATTTAGAAATAGCTTTAGCAACTACTTATACTCATTATACTCATTTAACTCAGTGTTAAATAAATCAACATATAGTCAATCAATCAATCAATCAATCAATCAAAGCTTTATTGTCATTTTGGTGTACCAACAAAGCAGCACAACGAAAATGAGATTACGTTTCTCCAGGATCAATAACAGAAGATAATAAATAACACACAATATATAAATATAATAATTTCAAACTAAAACTATGACTAAGGGCTCGTGAAGTGCATCAGTACACATGCTCCAGATCAGCGGTTCATCAATCTAACAGCTTGTGGAAGGTAGCTGTTGATAAGTCTGTTAGTTCGACCTTTATGACTCCGGAACTGTTTTCCTGATGGCAGCAGTTCAAAGAATGTGTGGAGAGGGTGGGAGGCATCCCTGATGATGTTCAGTGCCCTGCTCCTGCAGCGGCTTTGGAAGAGTTCTTGGACAGAGGGGCAGCAAACTCTGATGAGCTCCTCTCACTATTCTCTGCAGGTCTTTTTAGTTCGACATACTGCAGCTGGAGTACCACGTCGAGATACAATACGTCAGAACACTCTCCATCGCACCACTATAGAAAGTCATGAGGATGCTGGTGGGGAGAGAGGCTTGTTTCAGCTGCCTCAGGAAATACAGTCTTTGCTTGGCCCGTTTCGTGATTCCTGAGGTGTTCTTATTCCAGCTTAGGTCCTGTGAGATCTGCACTCTGAGGAACTTGATGTTCTCCGCTCTCTCCACTGTGCGGCCACTCATGCTGAGAGGAGTGTGCTCAGGCTGTGACCTCCGGAAGTCGATGATCATCTCCTTTGTTTTGTCCGCATTGAGCACCAGATTATTTTCTCTGCGCCAACCCTCTAGGTGTTTAACTTCTTCCCTGTACATTGATTCCTCATTTCTATGAATTAGTCCCACCACTGTGGTGTCATCCGCGAACTTGATGATCAGGTTCCCCTCGTGTCTGGATGCACAGTCATGTGTCAGCAGTGTAAACAACAATGGACTGGAGTATACAGCCTTGAGGAGATCCAGTGCTCAGCGTGATCAAGTTAAAAGTGTTATTTCCGACACGGACAGACTGAGGTCTCTCCGTCAGAAAGTCCTGGATCCAGAGGCATGTGGCGGTGTTCATGCCGAGTAGGAGGAGTTTCTCCATTAGTTTCTGGGGGATGATGGTATTGAATGCTGAGCTGAAATCAATGTACAGGATTCTGGCATAGGTGTCTTTTTGGTCCAGATGAGTGATGACTGAGTGCAAGGTGGTGGATATTGCATCCTCTGTGGAGCGGTTGGGACGATAAGCAAACTGATATAGGTCATGTGATGCAGGGAGGCTGGCTGTGATGTGTGGTTTGACAAGCCACTCAAAACACTTCATCACAATTGGTGTCAGTGTGACGGGGCAGTAGTTGCTCAGACAGGATACAACTGATTTCTTTGCTACTGGTATTATAGTGGATGTTTTGAAGCATCTGGGGAGAATGGCCAGACTGAGGGAGATGTTGAAGATGTCAGTCAGGACATCTGCTAGCTCACCAGCACAGGTTCTGAACACACGTCCCGGGATATTATCCGGGCCTCACGCTTTCCGTGAATTGACCCTGGTTAAGGTCCTGCGTGTGTCAGCTGCGTTGATGGTGAGGGCTGGCCTGATAGATGGTGGAGAGGGAACAGCTCTCCCTCTGGTTGTCGGGTTAGGTGCTTCAAAGTGTGCAAAGAAGTTGTTGAGCCTATCTGGAAGAGAAGCATCATCGTCGTTGATCCCCTGCCTGGACTTGTAATCTGTCAGAGCTTGGATTCCCTGCCACATCCGTCTGGTGTTTCCTGTGTCACAGAGATATCCCTGGATTTTCTCTGCATAGGTGCCTTTCGCAGCCTTGATTCCCTTTGAGAGCGCAGACCTGGCAGAGCAGAGAGCAGTCATATCTCCCGCCCTGAAGGGCTGTCAGCAGCGAACGCACCTGTGTAGTCATCCAGGGTTCGCGATTGCCACGTGCAGTGAAAGTCTTCATTACAGTGACACTGTCTGTGCACTTTGTAATGTAGCTGGTTACCACCTCAGCATACTCTTCAATGTTTATCTGATCTCCCTGGGAGGCTGCTGTCTTAAAAACCTCCCCGTCGGTTTAGCATGTGCGCTAGGAGCTATGTAAACAACAGCTACAATCACTATGGTGAAATCCCTCGGTAGATAGAATGGCCGGCATTTTACGATGAGGAACTCCGCTAGCTGAGAGCAGTGTTTAGAGACTAACGTGGCATTTACACACCAGTCCTTGTTAATATAGATGCACAGGCCTCCTCCTCTACTTTTACTGGAGGTAGCTGCATCTCTGTCCACTCGGAAAGACGTCATTCCCTCCAGCTGTATGGCCGCGTCTGGGATATTGTCCTGTAGCCATGTTACCGTGAAAGCAAACACACTCTCGGTGGGTTTCTTTCAGCAGACGTAGCTCATCCAGCTTGTTGTCAAGTTAGCAGACGTTGGAGAGTATGAGCGATGGTACTGCCGGTCTGGAGGGGTTAGCCTTAAGCCTAGCATGGATCCCGGCTCTCTTTCCCCTCTTTTGTTTACGTTCTCACCGCTTCCTCCTCCTACGGTTGGCTGGCTCCGATAAGATCCCGTGCTGGCGTAAAATGTCTGAGTCACAACTATTCATCAAATTTTTAGCAGCCTGCGTTACCCTGATTCTTTATAAGGTCTCTCTGCTGTAAATTTTGAATACTGAAAGTCTGGGATAGGTAGGACATTTTATTCACTGTCATTGATCCCTGGAGGGGATACAAAATATAATAGCCTACAAATAATTCACATGCCAACAGAAATATCCCTCTCAACTCAAGTTTTATTTTTTAAAGAACAAAAGCTGACATTTTTGGTCGACATCACAGGAACTTCAGAGGCACTAACGCTTAGGCACTAGAACTAGATGCCAGGGCGGAATCGTTTGACACATGAGCAGTCTCTCAAAGTTTTTATCAGACAGTTTTATCATGTTATTGGCCAACATTGTAGTTTGTAAATTGAGTAGTTAAACTACAAAGAATTACCCAAAAAGTAGTTGAAATACTTGATGCAGCACAAAATATGAATGTAGTTTAACCAGCAAGTTACAGCAAATTGTAGTTAAGCTATGTAGTTAAACTACATGTAGTTTAAGTCTCCCCAACACTGCCGACACATGACAGTATGTGCCGCTTGAGAATGTTATGGCACTGAGAGACTGTTGGATGGGTACCGCCCCCTAATGACTATGCAAATATAATGCCACGGGGCTGGTTTGACGACAAGTACTGCCATAAATGTATACATTTATTTTGTCTTTATTGACAATGCTAACTTAACACATTACCGTAAGTAAAGGAACGTGTATATGTTATGTTGTTGGGATGTAAGCATATAGACAGTAATTACACGTGGAACTCTTGTGATATGATAGTAAAGTAATATGTCTAAATTTCTGACTATAAACTACTTAAAGCTAATGAAAGAGCAAGCCTTAGCTAACATGGCTAATGTTAGTCCAGCCACCGTAGCCAGTCTGACTAATCGCTAGCAGAAACTAAGAAATTACTGTCTATATGCTTACATCCCAACAACATTACGTTCCTTTACTTACAGTAATGTCTTAAATTAGCATTTTCAATAAAGTTAGGCAGTACTTGCCATCAAACCAGCCCAGTGGCATTATTTGTATATTCATCAGGGGGCAGTACCCTTCCAACAGTCTCTCAGTGCCATAACAATCTCAAGCGGCACATATTGTCATGTGTCGGTGTAATAACAGTGGCATAATAGCAGCACACCACTCCGAGAATCTGTATGTCAGTCTGGGGATCAGTATATACCACTCCAAGAATCTGTATGCCAGTCTGGGGATTGGTATATACCACTCCAAGAATGCCAGTCTGAGGATTGGTATATGCCGCTGAGCAGCTATCGACATACCTTCAGCCACTTTTGGGTCTCGGCGCTACTGCAGATTTATCTGATTAATTTGATAGTGAATCACTTAAGGAAATGTCACTAGTCTAGTATTACTTATCATAATGATGAATGATATTTTTATTGATCTAAACAGAAGGACATTTTCAGCACAATGTGAAGATAATGGAGCTATATGGATCATGGGAGAAAGACGACGCAAGTGTTCTGAAAAGGTTATGTGGGCCATTCTAAAGATAAAACACTGACCATACAACTGGGGGTTAAACATTTTTATAGCAATATTTTTTATACTGTATGTACTTCACCAGGAAGAGAAACATAGATGAATAGAGTCGGGTGTGGACAACCAATAAAATAATGTAAGTACCTGAAAAAGTGGCTTGAAAGATGCACATGGAATGTGTATGCTGAAAAACTAGAAACAAAAATGTAAAAAAGTCTATTGAGAGCTTAAAGGAATATTCCGGTGTAAATTTAATCCATGGCCTAACACACCGTGACACCGAGTAAGACCCCCCTTTGAGAGATCAAGTTTTCGACCGCTAGCTTATGTTGTTTTAGCAACCTCAGAAAAGACTGCATGATGACAATACACTGCAGTCTATACCTCTGGCCAAGAAACTGCCCTCAAAAAGCCACTTATAGCCACAAATAATGCTCAGAACAGCACCAAACCTCAGCAACAGTACAAATAGGGTCTCAGCACATAGTTCAAGGCATCAAACATCTGCTAACTTAGCCGAATTTCTACTGAATAGAGAACACAGCTCACCACTCTCCTGCAGCAGCGTGCTCGTTGTGGGGAAGCCCTGCGAGTATAAACTGGTAGGCAAGACACATATGAACTTTATAGACACTGCAGTCTATATCTCTGACCAAGAAACTGCCCTCAAAAAGCCACTCATAGCCACAAATAATGCTCAGAACAGCACCAAACCTCAGCAACAGTACAAATAGGGTCTCAGCACATAGTTCAAGGCATCAAACATCTGCTAACTTAGCCGAATTTCTACTGAATAGAGAACACAGCTCACCACTCTCCTGCAGCAGCGTGCTCGTTGTGGGGAAGCCCTGCGAGTATAAATTGGTAGGCAAGACACATATGAACTGCATTTCCATGGAGTGATAATCATACATTTTCATCCTTGAGCTGCGGAACTCTACTGCACTCGGTAATCGACTCGGAGGACTTCCCCCTTTTTTTCCCTTCCAACAGTCTCTCAGTGCCATAACAATCTCAAGCGGCACATATCGTCATGTGTCGGTGTAATAACAGTGGCATAATAGCAGCATACCACTCCGAGAATCTATATGTCAGTCTGGGGATCGGTATATACCACTCCAAGAATCTGTATGCCAGTCTGGGGATTGGTATATACCACTCCAAGAATGCCAGTCTGGGGATTGGTATATGCCGCTGAGCAGCAATCGACATACCTTCAGCCACTTTTTTGTCTCGGCGCTACTGCAGATTTATAGTTCAAGGCATCAAACATCTGCTAACTTAGCCGAATTTCTACTGAATAGAGAACACAGCTCACCACTCTCCTGCAGCAGCGTGCTCGTTGTGGGGAAGCCCTGCGAGTATAAACTGGTAGGCAAGACACATATGAACTTTGATTGCATTTCCATGGAGTGATAATCATACATTTTCATCTCTACTGCACTCGGTAATCGACTCGGAGGACTTCCCCCTTTCGGAGGTTGCTAAAACTACATAAGCTAGCAGTCGGAAAACTTGATCTCTCGAGGGAGGGTCTTACTTGGTGTCACGGTGTGTTAGACCATGGATTAAACTTATACTGGAATATCCCTTTAATGTGAATTCAACTGGGGAGGCAGATAAGCATACATTAACAGATATATAGAAGACAGTGATGAGATCAGCTATTGAATATGGATGTTTTGTTTATGTGGCAGCAGCCGAATGTCACCCAAATGAAATAGGCAGAACACAAAACAGAGCCTTGAGACTTTGTTTTGGTGCAACAAGGTCAACCCAAGTAATGCCCTGATGCTGTGGTGGTTGAAGTTTCAGACAGGAAGGTTAAAAGGTGACTAAATATAGAGATAACTAGAACTGCAAGCAGTTATGAACAGGGGCCAAGCCCCCGCCCCTCCGCGCGTGACTCGGACCCCGCGCACCGCAGGGCCCACGGAAGTTGGCCCCAAAGGATGACGGGCTCGGGCTAAAAGTGAGGACACAGGCCAATGTCTGAGCCGTGGTATTCGCTGTAATGGGAAGTGGTTGAATGTGTGCCTATTTGGATTTGTTGTACTAAATCACGCCCACTTTGACCAATCGTTACTTAACTATATGGCTGGCCTCAGGAGTGACCCCACATCAGTGCTGTTTCATTACATTTCTATTATTGCAACAAAAAATGAGAGTGACAAGGAAAAATGCATTTATGTTGATTAGTGTGTAGTCCTACGTTTTCTAAACGCACTGTTGTCCATTTGTCTTGCATATGTGTGAAGTGATTGACTAATGTTACAGAACCTGTTGAGCAGAAAGAACTTTTTGTGAGGAGCTACAGAGGTGACGTGTTAGCATGTTGGACGTAGCACAGTGACGTTGAATTTTTTTTAAATATTGCCTGTTTAAAAGGCAAAAACGCATTTACATCCGTTATAGTGCCACCTATCGGCCAATTTGCACCAAATTTGGCAGAGAGCCTCTGGATGCCTTCAGGAACAACTGACTTGAACAATTGACTATGATGTTGAAAGCATGTAGTTTAAAGGATGTAGGTTACAACTAGCAGACTTTTTGGAGTTTGCGAATGTGTTATTTAAAATGTGGAAGTTACAGGCAAAAACGCGGTTGCATCCATTATAGTGCCACCTAGTGGAGTACATGTGCAATTTTTGGTATGGAAGAACTGTGTCCTATTCTATATGTACCATATAAATTTCAAATCTCTCAGCATAATAGTTTGGCTGAAATTAATGTTTGTTGTTTATCTTGTAAAAAGCCATGCCCACATTGACCAATCATGACCATCTTCAACATATGGCCTCAGGATTGGCCCTACGTCATACCGACCAAGTTTCATAAAAATCGGTGTAGCCGTTAAAGAGATATAAACTTCCCATATTTTTAGTGCCCCCTAGTGGGCAAAATTAGGCAAATTCGGCTCATCCCTTCCTAGTCTCATGGCAACCAAGGATCTCAATCTGGTGTTAATATCATTTAGTTTGACTGAGATATCAAATAGTTTACATTTTTATAGCTAGCTACAGAAATTTGTTCATTAATAATTTGCGCATTTTTTGACCGAGCAAAATTCTTTTGATAACTTTAGATCAGGTCTAGCTGAAGAGTGTACGTGCCAAGTTTCACGCAGATTGGACAAAATCCCAAGGAGGAGTTGAAAAAGTAGGTTTTCCAGTTTATGCAATTTTGCAAGAAAAAAACTTTCTTGGTGTAAGTGGGTGTGGTCAATTTCAAAGTGATTCAGCTCCATTCAGGGAATCTGGGGATACAAGGTTTTTGAATGTGCGGCATACGGTGTGGGAGTTATAGGCAAAAACGCGTTGGCCTAGGCTATAGCACCCCCTGCAGGCGGATATATGTAGATTTTTGTGTCTGAGGTACGTGCAGGTGTGTGGACCAACCCTCCAAATTGCACCGCCCTCCCTTGCACGGTTTAGCCTGCAGCACCACTTGTAGCCGGAGAAAAAAAAGTCTTTACAATTACAATAAGGTTCCTGATACCGCTGGTCCTAGGAAACGCGTCTGCTTGCATATGCCACTGCATGAAAAGTGGGATTTTCGTCCCCGTAAAAGCCCGAAAATCTCCCTAATTTTCGGCAGTTAATGACAATTTACAGCCTGCGAAGTTCGCGTTCGTCTGTGCCACATACTGACGGAAACGAACCATGACGTAAGTGGAGCTCGTGGAGGTGCGAACGGCTACAGTTAGCATATGAATAGCAGCGAAACCACGCCTGGTGACTCAGTATTGGATGAAACCACTACTTTTAAACAAGAAAAATCGCTCGTGATTGGTTGGCAAATCTGTCACTCTATTGATCACCCTGGGTCATATATATATATATATATATATTATATATATATATATATATATATATATATATATATATTAGGGCTGTCAAACGATTAATTTTTTTTACCGCGATTAATCGCATTTTGTCCATAGTTAACTTGCGATTAATCGCAAATTAATCGCTATTTTTTTGGCACATTTTCTTCTGCTCTAAATGTACCTTAATGTATTTTTTTCATGTTCTTAATACTTTTAACAACATAAGAAAGGTCAAATGTGCTTGCATTATGAAAATGTTTATTCAACACTTCAAATCATGCAGGAAAATAAATCGAGGCGAGGGGCTCTCTGCATCTGCCGTGTGTTTGGCTTGCAAGTGATGTCCACTGACACTGCACGTTTTTCTTCTTCGCCTTTTTCACGCAGTGTGCTACTTTCTGTCAGTCAGTATCACACTGATGATCGCCATGGCTCCGGTGCAGCAAAATAAAAAGTACGACTTGAAATTCAAACCTTCTGTCGTGATATATTCAGAGGAAAACTCGGGAGAAGCAGCCGCTAGACGTTTCTCTGTGGACCCCAAGAGAGTGAGAGAAACGGAGCTTCAGCGTCTGTCCGAGGAGGACAGCAGCAGGGCCAGGCTGCCTGCTGGAGGGAGGAAGAAGGCTAGCGAGGAGCCTGAGATAAACATGCCGGGATGAGTTATCAGCAAATGGGCACGCCACGAGAGAATGTCCCGCAAAATGATCAGGGCGATGGCGAAACAAATGTCCGCCACCGTGAGGGACAGCAGAGATGAGGAGTTTGCAGCGAGTGCTGCTTTTCAGTCTGCCGTCTTTTTAACGAACCGCCAACCCTGCTTATTCTTCTTCTGATTCCCTTTCTTATTCTTCTGCCACCCTCTGTATAAAGACTACAGGACGGCCGTAAATCATACAATGTGCATTTTTTAAAAAAAAAAAATTTTTATACTGAGCGTTAATATATTTAGGGCCCGAGCAGGGAACCTGCAAGGACCCTATTGTAATCGCAATGATTATTATTAGGGCCCGAGCAGGGAACCTGCAAGGGCCCTATTGTAATCGCAATGATTATTAGGGCCCGAGCAGGGAACCTGCAAGGACCCTATTGTAATCGCAATGATTATTAGGGCCCGAGCAGGTAGACCTGCGAGGTCCCTATTGTTTTTGGAAGGAAAGAAATTTTCTTCTCCAAGTTTGACTGCAGTTTTGGATGCCTGAACGTACCCAAAAACTCACCAAATTTGGAATGTATGTTACATCTGGCGAAAATTGCGGTCCTGCATTGTCATTGGGCATGGTCGTGACCTGCGGGCTCTGTAGCGCCCCCTAATGTTCATCCCCGCCTCCCAGAAGTGCGTAGAAGAACGAAATTCAATACGCAGATTCCTCATGAGCAGACGCACAAAAAAGTCTGGGGGGCCCATACTGTCACTCCAACAGGAAGGCAGCCATTTAGATGTGTGGCGGCATTTTTGTCCAATTCATGCCTACTTTGAAAATTATCTTGTCCTAGAGCTTAAACACCACAGTCTTCAAATTAACTCAGTAATTTTCTTCATGCCTTGAAGAACAAAAGTTATTGAAATCATTCAGCTGCTCCAAACTTTAGAGGGCGGTGCGGTGGAAACCATTTTTTCCTCACGCCATCAAGCTTCGAAACTTTATAACTTCAACATACAATTTCCTATTCACACCAAACTGCTAGTAACTGTAGAGGCTGTCTCCCCGAACAAATCCCAGCATCTATACTTAGTCTGCCATTTTGCTTTTGGCCGCCATTTTGAAATATTGCCAATCTTCGTACTTAAATTATCTCCTCCTACAGATGTAACACCACCGACTTCAAAGTCACTCAGTAGCATCCTCTGACCTTGAAGATGAAAAGTTATGGAAATCTTTATCCTACGTCATACCTGCTGGCCGCATTGGAGCGGTCAATTCTAATCATTCGCCGTAAAGCATCGTGTCCTCATAACTTCTTCATACAATGTCCTATTTTGGCCAAATCTCTCAGGAATGCAGAAGGAGTTGCCCTGATGAGACCTGTGTAGTCATGGGGCGTGGCCGTGACGCGTGGGCTCTGTAGCGCCACCTATTGTGATGCCCCGCCTCCTACTTGTAACATAGAAGGACAAAAATTGGTACGCATATTCATCATGAACTGACGCACAAAAAACCCATTTGGATGCATACTCTCAGTCCAACAGGAAGTCAGCTATTTTGAAATTTGGCGGCGTTTTTGACAAATTCATGCCTACTTTGAAAATTATCTTGTCCTAGAGCTTAAACACCACAGTCTTCAAATTAACTCAGTAATTTTCTTCATGCCTCGAAGAACAAAAGTTATTGAAATCATTCAGCTGCGCCAAAGTTTAGTGGGCGGTGCGGTGGAAACCATTTTGTCCTCACGCCGTCAAGCATCGAGGCTGTATAACTTCAACATATAATTTCCTATCCACACCAAACTGCTCGTAACTGTAGAGGCTGTCTGCCCGAACAAATCTCAGCATCAATACTTAGTCTGCCATTTTGCTTTTGGCCGCCATTTTTAATTATGCTAATCTTCGTACTTAAATTATCTCCTCCTACAGATGTTACACCACCGACTTCAAAGTCTCTCAGTAGCATCCTCTTACCTTGAAGATGAAAAGTTATGGAAATCTTTATCCTACGTCATACCTGCTGGCAGTTGCGGAGCCCGCCATAACAGTCCTTCGTCATGAAGCATCAAGTGCTGATAACTCCTTCATACTATTTCCTAGCTCGGCCAAATCTAGAGGGAATCTAGAGGGAGTTGCCATGAATAGATCTGTGCATCAATACTGTGTCATATCCATAGCGCCACCCACTTTACACCCACTGGAAACATGAAGTAAGGTTTATCTCAGTCAGTTTTGGCGCCCTACATGCATGTTCATGAATGAAAGTTGGCACGCATGTGTGTTATGACAAGACGCACAAATGACTCATTTACACCCACACTCTCAGTCCAACAGGAAGTGGTCAATTTTGATTAGAAGCACATGAATTTATGGTGTACGTGATGCAAGTCGCCACTAGATGGCATTGTTTTCTCTCAAGGCACATGTATCCTATCTGAATAACCTCTGAATAGTTCCATTCCAGTGCAGGAAGTCAGCCTCATATTTATCAGATTGTATTGAAACGGCAAAATTTGGCTGCACGCTACTTAATGGAATAAAAACTAGCAAACAAAGCAGAACTTAGATCAAAAGCTTGACACTGATAGACAGCCATAAATACATTTTTGAAAAAAGGCAAGTTAAGCATTATTCTACACTCATTTATGTGCAGTGATGACAATCATAGTCAGATGTACATGGCATTTGCAGGTAGTTTTGTGTAAATTGCACATTACAACAGGGCATATGTGAAGGGTAATGGCTTGAGCCACATAATGGATAAGGCAGTGGTAGCAAGCCACAGCACACAATTTTCAAATAAGCCAATTTGCTAAGAATGCCATTTGCGTGTTGTGTCTGCCCTGTCAATGTTGCACTAAATAAGATGTGTGTAGTTGTGATTATGCCCAACTTTTCCGCGATGAACGAAGTGGCTTCCCCTGCGATATGAAACGACTGAGTGAATTCTTTGGTTAAACACAGCTACTGCAGGACGCTCGTCAAACCTGGTCACTTGATCGCTCTCCCTTTCCAAAAGGAAGAATCACATCTGGCTGCACTCCACTACCTATCTAAATCTGTGGCATTCCACTTCCACCCTCCCCTATGATGCGCTGCCTTCCTGCCCTCACAGTGACAACAGAAGGCGGTGTCTTAGCTGCACCTGTAGTCAAGTGGTTAGAGTGCATGCCCGGGTTCGAATTTAGGGCTGAGGAAGTTTACTGCAAGCCACAACCCCCCCCTTCTCTGTCCCACTTCCAATCTATTCCCTGCAAAAACACAGGTGTCCATGCCTGAATTCCAGACAAAGGCAAAGAGAAGGCCTTAACACTTCACACAACATAACAGTGTAGAATCGATTGTCAAAACGTTCCTGATTACTAAATGTTTTAGAAATCATTCACCTGCAGTCTATTTGGATGTCTGTGGATTGCAGGAAGTTGTTCTGACTTCACCTGAAAGCGCTTAATACTGGCAGGGGCAACCCATCGCGTTACAAACACACGTTGGGAGACGAGGCTGATATTCATCCTCCGCGTGCACTGTCCCAAACGCAGGCGGTTGCCACCTCCGTGAACAACGATCAAGCAATGTGGCTTCAGCTGCGGCGCGTTTGGACGGCAGCATGCCCCAACGTGCGCGCGGACTGCGAGGGCCCGTTCATCACTGCTGGCAGTTTTAATTATTAGGGCCCGAGCAGGTCTCGACCTGCGAGGTCCCTATTGTTTTTCAAATGATTATTATTATTATTATTATTATTATTATTATTATTAGGGCCCGAGCAGGTCTCGACCTGCGAGGTCCCTATTGTTTTTCAAAGGATTATTATTATTATTATTAGGGCCCGAGCAGGGAACCTGCGAGGTCCCTATTGTAATCGCAATGATTATTAGGGCCCGAGCAGGGAACCTGCGAGGTCCCTATTGTAATCGCAATGATTATTATTAGGGCCCGAGCAGGGAACCTGCGAGGTCCCTATTGTAATCGCAATGATTATTAGGGCCCGAGCAGGGAACCTGCGAGGTCCCTATTGTAATCGCAATGATTATTAGGGCCCGAGCAGGGAACCTGCAAGGACCCTATTGTAATCGCAATGATTATTATTAGGGCCCGAGCAGGGAACCTGCAAGGACCCTATTGTAATCGCAATGATTATTAGGGCCCGAGCAGGGAACCTGCAAGGACCCTATTGTAATCGCAATGATTATTAGGGCCCGAGCAGGGAACCTGCAAGGACCCTATTGTAATCGCAATGATTATTATTAGGGCCCGAGCAGGGAACCTGCAAGGACCCTATTGTAATCGCAATGATTATTAGGGCCCGAGCAGGGAACCTGCAAGGACCCTATTGTAATCGCAATGATTATTAGGGCCCGAGCAGGGAACCTGCAAGGACCCTATTGTAATCGCAATGATTATTATTATTATTATTATTATTATTATTTTTCTCCTCAAAAATGATCGCATATTTCACTGCCTGAACATACCCCAAAACTCACCAAACTTGGAATATAAGTCACACCTGTCGCCAAATTTTATAATCTATTGTCGTCCTGAATTTCCACCTCTAGGTGGCGCTGTTATATGGGAAAGCGCGTTTTGGCTAATAACTCCCATATACTTCGTCGCACATTCAAAAACCTTATATCCACGCGTTCAGTGATTTGTGATGAATCTCATGGTATAGGCCACGCCCATTTGCGCCTAGCGTTTTTTTTCGCTACGTCGCAAAATGTCAAAAACCTACTTTTTCGAACTCCTCCCAGGCAATTTCACCGATTTGCACGAAACTTGGCACACCGCATCTGTGGACCCTCCTGACAAAAAGTTATCAAAAGAATTTTGATAGATCAAACGATACTCACGTTATTAATTAACAACTTCCTGCAGATTTCATTACAAAGAGGAAGTGATGCATATCTTCATATTGGTGTGTCTGAATGACATGAAACTCAGAATACTAGTCCCCCATGAGCCCCTGAGTCCCTGTGCAAAACTTGAGGCGATGACCATAAGGTGGCGCTCTTTAAATTGAAGTATTTTATATCTCCACATCGGTTCATCGGATTAACACGAAACTTTGAACAATTATTGTCAGTGCCTTCCTGAGGACAGCTGACAAAGGGTATACCGATCAGCCACTAGGTGGCGCTCTGGTGGCCGTATAATTAAAAATTTGGCACTGTGCCCACACCATAACACTTATGGAAATGAAACTCATAGGGGTGCTATAGAATGGCCCCTGTAACCCACACACCAAATATGACCAGCAGGGGGCGCTATTTTGAAAAAAAAATGTTTTTAGCCCATAAATCCCGCATAATAAGTTGCACATTGTTAAACCTTATATTTACATGTTCCCTGAATTCAGCTGAATTGTGTGGTGTAGGCCCCGCCCACTTTGACAGCAACTTTCCATTCGCAAAATCGCACCACATGAAAAACCTACTTTTTCGAACTCCTCCTAGACGATTTGACTGATTTGCACCAAACTTTGCATGAAGCATCTGTGGACCCTCCTGACAAAAAGTTATTAAAAGAATTTTGGTAGCCCAAAAAACGCCCAAAACATAAAACAAAAAAATCCTGCACATTGCATTCAAAACAAATATTGTTCCATATCTTCCCCAAATACATTCCCATTACCACAACATTTTTGCTAATTGTGTTCCATGGCCTGATGAGGGTCTGTGAAGAAATTGGTGCAAATCGGCCAATAGGTGGCGATCTGGTGGCAGTCTAATTAGTTTGCATGGAATTAAATGGGAAAATCTTCAAATCCTCTTCAAAACTCATCCACTTTCAACCTCTCCTTGTCCTTCATACTTTGAGCTACATACTCCATTCCAGTCCTGTATTCAGCTTTTTAAAATCTTGTATGGTTTTGAAATCATCACAGTTTTAGTTTTAAGGATTATTTGCTTGTCTTTGTCATTTTATAATGGGTGTGTATTGTCTGAGCTAGAATGCATGACATCATCGCTCGAGTGAAGAGCAGCTGGAGGAACTGGAGAGACAAGTCTGTTCAGCTTGATTTGGATTCCACATCTTTTACCTCACATTGACAATATATGCATAGAAATGTAGGAAATCTTGTTGGCTTGGCTCAGCTGATGGTCTTATTTAAGATGTAGGACTTACAGTTTTGGATGTGGAAGCCCCAGAGCAACAAGCACTCCAACAAGTCCCCCATAAGCCGCAATGTTAATTTTGAGTCTACATTGAGGAGGAGAGCAGACAGAGCCTGTTTGGTCTCTCACTCTGAAGTCCTCATTTTTTACTCTACGGAAATAAAACAAACATCACAGAGTTCAGCAATGTCTCCTGTGACTCAGTCTATAAATGTTTTGCAGATAACCAATACATTTCTTCCAAAAATGGCAGGAGTTTGGGAGGCCTTTTCCCATGCAATTTTTATGGGCACAACTTTGACTGTGCTATTGCTGCAGCATGTGTTCAGCCAGAGAAACTGTTCACCTTTTTAAGTTATTTCAGCGCTCTTACTTTTCAGCTTTTCTGCCTTTTGAGCTTTTTAAATCTTTCTCCCTCTTCAGCTTTCATCATCAAATCATCATCAAATGTAACATCCCATTAGTTAATCAGTTCTTCTCTGACCTGGCTGGATTCTCTGCTTCTTTTTTTTTTCTTTTCAAGATCTCTCAAAAGAACCAGTGTGCTTGATAAGAGTGGTGGCATACAGACTCCCAAGAGCAAACACAGTAAGATGGAACTTCCATATCTGTGCCGTGAACACTGTGTTTTTAGCACAAAGGTGACATCATCCAGTGTTTTGAAATCATCAGGGGAGTTTGAGCCTACCACCGTGCGAGAAGCTGGACAGTTTGTGAGGCTACTGGAGGGTGATACTTTCAGCTTGGCTGGAGAGAAAGTTCTCTTCAGCTTGATTTGGATCCCACATCTTTTACTTCACATAGACAATATATACATAGAAATGTAGGAAATCTTGTTGGCTTTCAGCTGATGGTCTTATGTCAGATGTAGGAATTTTGGCTGTTAAAGCCCCAGAGGGACAAGCACAACAGCAACTCCCCCATAAGCTGCAATTTCTTCCTCTTCAGCTTTTATCATGCAGCAGGTGACATCTCACATCTCATCAGGTAATCAGTTCTTCTCTGACCTGGCTGGATTCTCTGGATTTCTTTCAAGATCTCCCAAGAGAACCAGTGTGCGTGACAGAGTGGTGGCACACAGACTCCCAAGAGCAAACAGAGTAAGATGGAACTTCCATATCTGTGCAGTGAACACTGTTTTAGCACAAAGGTGACATCATCCAGTGTTTTGAAACCATTAGGGGAGTTTGAGCCTACCACTGTTCGAGAAGCTGGAAGGATTGTGAGGCTATTGGAGGATGACTCTTTCAGCTTCTTCCTGAAACTATTTCATTGCATCATGCCTCGTGTGCACATTCTCTTCAGCCAGCTGAAGAGGCGGATCATCGACTCAGTCTTTGTCCAGGGAATCATGCAGCAGTTCACACAATTTTTCCGACTTCAGCGTACATTATTTCACACCGGCAACAGCACGCCACCGAATCATAAAGGAACGACTTCCTCAACGGAAGGTGTTGCTTGACCATGCATCGACGGCGGCATGCCCCGACGCGCGTGGACTGCGAGGGCCCGTTCAACGCTGCTTGCAGCTTTAATTATTATTATTATTATTTTTATCCTCAAAAATGATCGCATATTTCACTGCCTGAACATACCCCAAAACTCACCAAACTTGGAATATAAGTCACACCTGTCGCCAAATTTTATAATCTATTGTCGTCCTGAATTTCCACCACTAGGTGGCGCTGTCATTAAGGAAAGCGCGTTTTGGCTAATAACTCCCATATACTTTGTTGCACATTCAAAAACCTTATATCCACGCGTTCAGTGAATTGTGCTGAATCTTGTGGTATAGGCCACGCCCATTTCCGCCTACCGTTTTTTTTCGCTACGTCGCAAAATGTCGAAAACCTACTTTTTCGAACTCCTCCCAGGCGATTTCACCGATTTGCACGAAACTTGGCACACAGCATCTGTGGACCCTGCTGACAAAAAGTTATCAAAAGAATTTTGATAGATCAAACGATACTCACGTTATTAATTAACAACTTCCTGCAGATTTCATTACAAACAGGAAGTGATGCATATCTTCACATTGGTGTGTCTGAATGACATGAAACTCAGAATACTAGTTCCCCATGAGCCCCTGAGTACCTGTGCAAAATTTGAGGCGATGACCATAAGGTGGCGCTCTTTAAATTGAAGTATTTTATATCTCCACAACGGTTCATCGGATTAACACGAAACTCTGAACAATTATTGTCAGTGCCTTCCTGAGGACAGCTGACAAAGGGTATACCGATCAGCCACTAGGTGGCGCTCTGGTGGCCGTATAATTAAAGATTTGGCACTGTGCCCACACCATAACACTTATGGAAATGAAACTCATAGGGGTGCTATAGAATGGCCCCTGTAACCCACACACCAAATATGACCAGCAGGGGGCGCTATTTTGAAAAAAAAATGTTTTTGGCCCATAAATCCCGCATAATAAGTTGCACATTGTTAAACCTTATATTTACATGTTCCCTGAATTCAGCTGAATTGTGTGGTGTAGGCCCCGCCCACTTTGACAGCAACTTTCCGTTCGCAAAATCGCACCAAATGAAAAACCTACTTTTTCGAACTCCTCCTAGACGATTTGACCGATTTGCACCAAACTTTGCATGAAGCATCTGTGGACCCTCCTGACAAAAAGTTATCAAAAGAATTTTGATAGCCCAAAAAACGCCCAAAACATAAAACAAAAAATTCCTGCACATTGCATTCAAAACAGATATTGTTCCATATCTTCCCCAAATACATTCCCATTACCACAACACTTTTGCTAATTGTGTTCCATGGCCTGATGAGGGTCTGTGTAAAATTTGGAGCAAATCGGCCAATAGGTGGCGATCTGGTGGCAGTCTAATTAGTTTGCATGGAATTAAATGGGAAAATCTTTAAATCCTCTTCAAAACTCATCCACTTTCAACCTCTCCTTGTCCTTCATACTTTGAGCTACAGACTCCATTTCAACTTCAGAAAAGAGTCTCGAGACCTTGAAATATTAGTCCTGTATTCATGTGAGGGGCCGGCTCTACGCAGGGGCAAGAGGGGGCAGCCCCCCCACAAATAAATGTCTTGCCCCCTCAACTCATCTCTCTGTCCCTCCGCTCCGCTGTGCGTGCATTCACAGGCTGCGCAGCACGCACACACACACACACACACACACACACACACACACACACACACACCTCCCTAAACTCTTAGTAAATATCCAATCACTGTTGCAGTATGCAAATGAGCCAAGACGTAGCATGACAATATGGTGTCAGGTTTCACCACGGCGGGAAGACTTTGAAGTAGCAGCAGCAGTTTCTTTTAAAATATGATTGGCTCAGCAGCTCAGTCAGTCATTAAACCATTATTTTCCTGTTTAAAGAAAGAAAGGGGAGCGGGATAAGTTCAAATGAGCAAACATGCTAAAAAGAAAGAAGCCGGAGAAAGAGATGGATGGAGCAGAAACATTAAGGGCAAAAAAGAAAAAAA
>OZ023167.1:22539131-22602898 GCA_963678695.2 Diplodus puntazzo | reverse complement strand
CGGCCACCAGAGCGCCACCTAGTGGCTGATCGGTATACCCTTTGTCAGCTGTCCTCAGGAAGGCACTGACAATAATTGTTCAAAGTTTCGTGTTAATCCGATGAACCGATGTGGAGATATAAAATACTTCAATTTAAAGAGCGCCACCTTATGGTCATCGCCTCAAATTTTGCACAGGGACTCAGGGGCTCATGGGGGACTAGTATTCTGAGTTTCATGTCATTCAGACACACCAATGTGAAGATATGCATCACTTCCTCTTTGTAATGAAATCTGCAGGAAGTTGTTAATTAATAACGTGAGTATCGTTTGATCTATCAAAATTCTTTTGATAACTTTTTGTCAGCAGGGTCCACAGATGCTGTGTGCCAAGTTTCGTGCAAATCGGTGAAATCGCCTGGGAGGAGTTCGAAAAAGTAGGTTTTCGACATTTTGCGACGTAGCGAAAAAAAACGCTAGGCGCAAATGGGCGTGGCCTATACCATGAGATTCATCACAATTCACTGAACGCGTGGATATAAGGTTTTTGAATGTGCGACAAAGTATATGGGAGTTATTAGCCAAAACGCGCTTTCCCATATAACAGCGCCACCTAGTGGTGGAAATTCAGGACGACAATAGATTATAAAATTTGGCGACAGGTGTGACTTATATTCCAAGTTTGGTGAGTTTTGGGGTATGTTCAGGCAGTGAAATATGCGATCATTTTTGAGGAGAAAAATAATAATAATAATAATCATTGCGATTACAATAGGGTCCTTGCAGGTTCCCTGCTCGGGCCCTAATTAAAGCTGCAAGCAGCGTTGAACGGGCCCTCGCAGTCCACGCGCGTCGGGGAATGCTGCCGTCGGGGCTTGTTCACGCAACACATTCTGCTGAGGAAGTCATTCCTTTACAATTCGGTGGCCTGCTACTGCCGGTATTAAATACTGTACGCTGAAGTCAGAAAAACTGTGTGAACTGCTGCATTATTCCCCGGACAAAGACTGAGACGATGGTCAGCTTCTGGAGCTGGATGAAGAAAATGTCCACACGAGGCATAATGCAATTAAATAGTTTGAAGTGAAAGCTGAAAGTATCATCGTCCAGTAGTCTCACAAACCCTCCAGCTTCCAGCACAGTGGTAGGCTCAAACTCCCCTGATGGTTTCAAAACACTGGACGACGTCACCTGTGTGCTCAAACACAGAGTGTACAGCATGGATATGGAAGTTCCATCTTACTGTGTTTGCTCTTGAGAGTCTGTATGCCACCACTCTTATCAAGCACACTGGTTCTTTTGAGAGATCTTGAAAAGAAAAAAAAAGCAGAGAATCCAGCCAGGTCAGAGAAGAACCGATTAACTAATGGGATGTTACCAGGGCCGGTTCTAGGCAGGCATATATGAGGGGGCAGACAAAAATGTGAAGGGGGCATCATGTATACACATCATGCTCCAGCACTTTTTTTTTCTGTGCTTATAGTAACAGTGTTTCTTCATTGAACTGGGTTGTTAGCTATGTGTCCAACCCAACCTGGAGAAGTGGATTGCACTTTGCCAGGCCTCTACCATCAGACCTGTCCAACTTTCTCTTTGTGAGCTGCTGGAAGCTGGAGCAAAAAATAAGTGAGCTGGCTTTGTTAAAAAAAAAAAAATGCCGTGATTATATGAAACAAAACAGTGCAGAACTACAGCGGGACTTTACGTAGGGATCTGTCACACACTGGCAGAGGCGGGCTGGGGTTGAAATTCAGCCCTCAAGCTTGGTTTGGAGAGACCTTTTATCTGATTGCATGACGGATGCAAGTGGAACCGTAGTTTTAAGATGAATACTTTATTTGCATCTAATGTACTGCTATATCTGGATGAAAAGAACATCAGTAATAACGAATATTAGCCATAACTCATTAACTTTGGAAAGAAAACAGATGTCTAGTTCAGAAAGCCACTGACATAACTGCAGGAGAGGATGGGCTTATTGTTTCTGTGTGACTGGAACTGAAACATCAACATGTGACTTAATATAATGCTATGCAAAGACTTATTGCCAACCCAGTCCTGCACACTGCACCTGTCCCTGGCACTGTTTTGTTTTTTTTGGTGGTTCCTGCTCCAATTTCCTCTTCCTCCTCTTTCTCCTCCTCCTCTTCCTCCTTCTCCTCCTCCTTTTCCATCTCCCCCTGCTCCTGTCCCTCCTCATC
Organism: Diplodus puntazzo; assembly: GCA_963678695.2. Lineage (NCBI taxonomy): Eukaryota > Metazoa > Chordata > Actinopteri > Spariformes > Sparidae > Diplodus > Diplodus puntazzo. Next base: position 22,600,718 of record OZ023167.1, on the reverse strand, counting down.
TGTCTCTTCCTCCTCCTCACTCCTATAACTGGCATTATCCTGTCCCTCTGCATCAACTCCGCGACTGACACTGGCCTTGTCAGCTAATATTCACAATAACAGCAACAATGATAAATGAGTTAGGATGTAAAAGACAGGATGTATAGCCTATATATTCAAATAATATTTTTTAAACTTTGAACACAGACTCTCCTGAAATATGTTTGCTTTTGCAATAAGGAAATGTGACCCTGCTGGGTCCGTGTCGTCACTGTCCTGGCTGACTGTAGCCGCGCTGACCTTCGCTCCTCCACCACTAAAAGCTCTGTTTATTTGGCGCATTTGACTGCATCCTCTATTAACCGTTTTTTTTCTTTTTTGCCCTTAATGTTTCTGCTCCATCCATCTCTTTCTCCGGCTTCTTTCTTTTTAGCATGTTTGCTCATTTGAACTTATCCCGCTCCCCTTTCTTTCTTTAAACAGGAAAATAATGGTTTAATGACTGACTGAGCTGCTGAGCCAATCATATTTTAAAAGAAACTGCTGCTGCTACTTCAAAGTCTTCCCGCCGTGGTGAAACCTGACACCATATTGTCATGCTACGTCTTGGCTCATTTGCATACTGCAACAGTGATTGGATATTTACTAAGAGTTTAGGGAGGGGTGTGTGTGTGTGTGTGTGTGTGTGTGTGTGTGTGTGTGTGTGTGCGTGCTGCGCAGCCTGTGAATGCACGCACAGCGGAGCGGAGGGACAGAGAGATGAGTTGAGGGGGCAAGACATTTATTTGTGGGGGGGCTGCCCCCTCTTGCCCCTGCGTAGAGCCGGCCCCTCACATGAATACAGGACTAATATTTCAAGGTCTCGAGACTCTTTTCTGAAGTTGAAATGGAGTCTGTAGCTCAAAGTATGAAGGACAAGGAGAGGTTGAAAGTGGATGAGTTTTGAAGAGGATTTAAAGATTTTCCCATTTAATTCCATGCAAACTAATTAGACTGCCACCAGATCGCCACCTATTGGCCGATTTGCTCCAAATTTTACACAGACCCTCATCAGGCCATGGAACACAATTAGCAAAAGTGTTGTGGTAATGGGAATGTATTTGGGGAAGATATGGAACAATATCTGTTTTGAATGCAATGTGCAGGAATTTTTTGTTTTATGTTTTGGGCGTTTTTTGGGCTATCAAAATTCTTTTGATAACTTTTTGTCAGGAGGGTCCACAGATGCTTCATGCAAAGTTTGGTGCAAATCGGTCAAATCGTCTAGGAGGAGTTCGAAAAAGTAGGTTTTTCATTTGGTGCGATTTTGCGAATGGAAAGTTGCTGTCAAAGTGGGCGGGGCCTACACCACACAATTCAGCTGAATTCAGGGAACATGTAATATATAAGGTTTAACAATGTGCAACTTATTATGCGGGATTTATGGGCCAAAAACATTTTTTTTTCAAAATAGCGCCCCCTGCTGGTCATATTTGGTGTGTGGGTTACAGGGGCCATTCTATAGCACCCCTATGAGTTTCATTTCCATAAGTGTTATGGTGTGGGCACAGTGCCAAATCTTTAATTATACGGCCACCAGAGCGCCACCTAGTGGCTGATCGGTATACCCTTTGTCAGCTGTCCTCAGGAAGGCACTGACAATAATTGTTCAAAGTTTCGTGTTAATCCGATGAACCGATGTGGAGATATAAAATACTTCAATTTAAAGAGCGCCACCTTATGGTCATCGCCTCAAATTTTGCACAGGGACTCAGGGGCTCATGGGGGACTAGTATTCTGAGTTTCATGTCATTCAGACACACCAATGTGAAGATATGCATCACTTCCTCTTTGTAATGAAATCTGCAGGAAGTTGTTAATTAATAACGTGAGTATCGTTTGATCTATCAAAATTCTTTTGATAACTTTTTGTCAGCAGGGTCCACAGATGCTGTGTGCCAAGTTTCGTGCAAATCGGTGAAATCGCCTGGGAGGAGTTCGAAAAAGTAGGTTTTCGACATTTTGCGACGTAGCGAAAAAAAACGGTAGGCGGAAATGGGCGTGGCCTATACCACAAGATTCAGCACAATTCACTGAACGCGTGGATATAAGGTTTTTGAATGTGCAACAAAGTATATGGGAGTTATTAGCCAAAACGCGCTTTCCTTAATGACAGCGCCACCTAGTGGTGGAAATTCAGGACGACAATAGATTATAAAATTTGGCGACAGGTGTGACTTATATTCCAAGTTTGGTGAGTTTTGGGGTATGTTCAGGCAGTGAAATATGCGATCATTTTTGAGGATAAAAATAATAATAATAATAATAATCATTGCGATTACAATAGGGTCCTTGCAGGTTCCCTGCTCGGGCCCTAATTAAAGCTGCAAGCAGCGTTGAACGGGCCCTCGCAGTCCACGCGCGTCGGGGAATGCTGCCGTCGGGGCTTGTTCACGCAACACATTCTGCTGAGGAAGTCATTCCTTTACAATTCGGTGGCCTGCTACTGCCGGTATTAAATACTGTACGCTGAAGTCAGAAAAACTGTGTGAACTGCTGCATTATTCCCCGGACAAAGACTGAGACGATGGTCAGCTTCTGGAGCTGGATGAAGAAAATGTCCACACGAGGCATAATGCAATTAAATAGTTTGAAGTGAAAGCTGAAAGTATCATCGTCCAGTAGTCTCACAAACCCTCCAGCTTCCAGCACAGTGGTAGGCTCAAACTCCCCTGATGGTTTCAAAACACTGGACGACGTCACCTGTGTGCTCAAACACAGAGTGTACAGCATGGATATGGAAGTTCCATCTTACTGTGTTTGCTCTTGAGAGTCTGTATGCCACCACTCTTATCAAGCACACTGGTTCTTTTGAGAGATCTTGAAAAGAAAAAAAAAGCAGAGAATCCAGCCAGGTCAGAGAAGAACCGATTAACTAATGGGATGTTACCAGGGCCGGTTCTAGGCAGGCATATATGAGGGGGCAGACAAAAATGTGAAGGGGGCATCATTTATACACATCATGCTCCAGCACTTTTTTTTTCTGTGCTTATAGTAACAGTGTTTCTTCATTGAACTGGGTTGTTAGCTATGTGTCCAACCCAACCTGGAGAAGTGGATTGCACTTTGCCAGGCCTCTACCATCAGACCTGTCCAACTTTCTCTTTGTGAGCTGCTGGAAGCTGGAGCAAAAAATAAGTGAGCTGGCTTTGTTAAAAAAAACAAAACTCTGTGATTATATAAAACAAAACAGTGCAGAACTACAGCGGGACTTTACGTAGGGGTCTGTCACACACTGGCAGAGGCGGGCTGGGGTTGAAATTCAGCCCTCAAGCTTGGTTTGGAGAGACCTTTTATCTGATTGCATGACGGATGCAAGTGGAACCATAGTTTTAAGATGAATACTTTATTTGCATCTAATGTACTGCTATATCTGGATGAAAAGAACATCAGTAATAACGAATATTAGCCATAACTCATTAACTTTGGAAAGAAAACAGATGTCTAGTTCAGAAAGCCACTGACATAACTGCAGGAGAGGATGGGCTTATTGTTTCTGTGTGACTGGAACTGAAACATCAACATGTGACTTAATATAATGCTATGCAAAGACTTATTGCCAACCCAGTCCTGCACACTGCACCTGTCCCTGGCACTTTTTTTTTTTTTGGTGGTTCCTGCTCCAATTTCCTCTTCCTCCTCTTTCTCCTCCTCCTCTTCCTCCTTCTCCTCCTCCTTTTCCATCTCCCCCTGCTCCTGTCCCTCCTCATCTGTCTCTTCCTCCTCCTCACTCCTATAACTGGCATTATCCTGTCCCTCTGCATCAACTCCGCGACTGACACTGGCCTTGTCAGCTAATATTCACAACAACAGCAACAATGATAAATGAGTTAGGATGTAAAAGACAGGATGTATAGCCTATATATTCAAATAATATTTTTTAAACTTTGAACACAGACTCTCCTGAAATATGTTTGCTTTTGCAATAAGGAAATGTGACCCTGCTGGGTCCGTGTCGTCACTGTCCTGGCTGACTGTAGCCGCGCTGACCTTCGCTCCTCCACCACTAAAAGCTCTGTTTATTTGGCGCATTTGACTGCATCCTCTATTAACCGTTTTTTTCTTTTTTGCCCTTAATGTTTCTGCTCCATCCATCTCTTTCTCCGGCTTCTTTCTTTTTAGCATGTTTGCTCATTTGAACTTATCCCGCTCCCCTTTCTTTCTTTAAACAGGAAAATAATGGTTTAATGACTGACTGAGCTGCTGAGCCAATCATATTTTAAAAGAAACTGCTGCTGCTACTTCAAAGTCTTCCCGCCGTGGTGAAACCTGACACCATATTGTCATGCTACGTCTTGGCTCATTTGCATACTGCAACAGTGATTGGATATTTACTAAGAGTTTAGGGAGGGGTGTGTGTGTGTGTGTGTGTGTGTGTGTGTGTGTGTGTGTGCGTGCGTGCTGCGCAGCCTGTGAATGCACGCACAGCGGAGCGGAGGGACAGAGAGATGAGTTGAGGGGGCAAGACATTTATTTGTGGGGGGGCTGCCCCCTCTTGCCCCTGCGTAGAGCCGGTCCCTCACATGAATACAGGACTAATATTTCAAGGTCTCGAGACTCTTTTCTGAAGTTGAAATGGAGTCTGTAGGTCAAAGTATGAAGGACAAGGAGAGGTTGAAAGTGGATGAGTTTTGAAGAGGATTTAAAGATTTTCCCATTTAATTCCATGCAAACTAATTAGACTGCCACCAGATCGCCACCTATTGGCCGATTTGCTCCAAATTTTACACAGACCCTCATCAGGCCATGGAACACAATTAGCAAAAGTGTTGTGGTAATGGGAATGTATTTGGGGAAGATATGGAACAATATCTGTTTTGAATGCAATGTGCAGGATTTTTTTGTTTTATGTTTTGGGCGTTTTTTGGGCTATCAAAATTCTTTTAATAACTTTTTGTCAGGAGGGTCCACAGATGCTTCATGCAAAGTTTGGTGCAAATCGGTCAAATCGTCTAGGAGGAGTTCGAAAAAGTAGGTTTTTCATTTGGTGCGATTTTGCGAATGGAAAGTTGCTGTCAAAGTGGGCGGGGCCTACACCACACAATTCAGCTGAATTCAGGGAACATGTAAATATAAGGTTTAACAATGTGCAACTTATTATGCGGGATTTATGGGCCAAAAACATTTTTTTTTTCAAAATAGCGCCCCCTGCTGGTCATATTTGGTGTGTGGGTTACAGGGGCCATTCTATAGCACCCCTATGAGTTTCATTTCCATAAGTGTTATGGTGTGGGCACAGTGCCAAATCTTTAATTATACGGCCACCAGAGCGCCACCTAGTGGCTGATCGGTATACCCTTGGTCAGGTATCCTCAGGAAGGCACTGACAATAATTGTTCAGACTTTCGTGTTAATCCGATGAACCGTTGTGGAGATATAAATTACTTCAATTTAAAGAGCGCCACCTTATGGTCATCGTCTAAAATTTTGCACAGGTCCTCAGGGGCCTATGGGTAAGTAGTATTCTGAGTTTCATGTCATTAGGACATACCAATGTGAAGATATGCATCACTTCCTGTTTGTAACGAAATCTGCAGGAAGTTGTTAATTAATAACGTGAGTATCGTTTGATCTATCAAAATTCTTTTGATAACTTTTTGTCAGCAGGGTCCACAGATGCTGTGTGCCAAGTTTCGTGCAAATCGGTGAAATCGCCTGGGAGGAGTTCGAAAAAGTAGGTTTTCGACATTTTGCGACGTAGCGAAAAAAAACGGTAGGCGGAAATGGGCGTGGCCTATACCACAAGATTCAGCACAATTCACTGAACGCGTGGATATAAGGTTTTTGAATGTGCAACAAAGTATATGGGAGTTATTAGCCAAAACGCGCTTTCCTTAATGACAGCGCCACCTAGTGGTGGAAATTCAGGACGACAATAGATTATAAAATTTGGCGACAGGTGTGACTTATATTCCAAGTTTGGTGAGTTTTGGGGTATGTTCAGGCAGTGAAATATGCGATCATTTTTGAGGATAAAAATAATAATAATAATAATAATAATAATAATCATTGCGATTACAATAGGGTCCTTGCAGGTTCCCTGCTCGGGCCCTAATAATTAAAGCTGCAAGCAGCGTTGAACGGGCCCTCGCAGTCCACGCGCGTCGGGGAATGCTGCCGTCGGGGCTTGTTCACGCAACACATTCTGCTGAGGAAGTCATTCCTTTACAATTCGGTGGCCTGCTACTGCCGGTATTAAATACTGTACGCTGAAGTCAGAAAAACTGTGTGAACTGCTGCATTATTCCCCGGACAAAGACTGAGACGATGGTCAGCTTCTGGAGCTGGATGAAGAAAATGTCCACACGAGGCATAATGCAATTAAATAGTTTGAAGTGAAAGCTGAAAGTATCATCGTCCAGTAGTCTCACAAACCCTCCAGCTTCCAGCACAGTGGTAGGCTCAAACTCCCCTGATGGTTTCAAAACACTGGACGACGTCACCTGTGTGCTCAAACACAGAGTGTACAGCATGGATATGGAAGTTCCATCTTACTGTGTTTGCTCTTGAGAGTCTGTATGCCACCACTCTTATCAAGCACAGTGGTTCTTTTGAGAGATCTTGAAAAGAAAAAAAAAGCAGAGAATCCAGCCAGGTCAGAGAAGAACCGATTAACTAATGGGATGTTACCAGGGCCGGTTCTAGGCAGGCATATATGAGGGGGCAGACAAAAATGTGAAGGGGGCATCATGTATACACATCATGCTCCAGCACTTTTTTTTTCTGTGCTTATAGTAACAGTGTTTCTTCATTGAACTGGGTTGTTAGCTATGTGTCCAACCCAACCTGGAGAAGTGGATTGCACTTTGCCAGGCCTCTACCATCAGACCTGTCCAACTTTCTCTTTGTGAGCTGCTGGAAGCTGGAGCAAAAAATAAGTGAGCTGGCTTTGTTAAAAAAAAAAAAATGCCGTGATTATATGAAACAAAACAGTGCAGAACTACAGCGGGACTTTACGTAGGGATCTGTCACACACTGGCAGAGGCGGGCTGGGGTTGAAATTCAGCCCTCAAGCTTGGTTTGGAGAGACCTTTTATCTGATTGCATGACGGATGCAAGTGGAACCGTAGTTTTAAGATGAATACTTTATTTGCATCTAATGTACTGCTATATCTGGATGAAAAGAACATCAGTAATAACGAATATTAGCCATAACTCATTAACTTTGGAAAGAAAACAGATGTCTAGTTCAGAAAGCCACTGACATAACTGCAGGAGAGGATGGGCTTATTGTTTCTGTGTGACTGGAACTGAAACATCAACATGTGACTTAATATAATGCTATGCAAAGACTTATTGCCAACCCAGTCCTGCACACTGCACCTGTCCCTGGCACTGTTTTGTTTTTTTGGTGGTTCCTGCTCCAATTTCCTCTTCCTCCTCTTTCTCCTCCTCCTCTTCCTCCTTCTCCTCCTCCTTTTCCATCTCCCCCTGCTCCTGTCCCTCCTCATCTGTCTCTTCCTCCTCCTCACTCCTATAACTGGCATTATCCTGTCCCTCTGCATCAACTCCGCGACTGACACTGGCCTTGTCAGCTAATATTCACAATAACAGCAACAATGATAAATGAGTTAGGATGTAAAAGACAGGATGTATAGCCTATATATTCAAATAATATTTTTTAAACTTTGAACACAGACTCTCCTGAAATATGTTTGCTTTTGCAATAAGGAAATGTGACCCTGCTGGGTCCGTGTCGTCACTGTCCTGGCTGACTGTAGCCGCGCTGACCTTCGCTCCTCCACCACTAAAAGCTCTGTTTATTTGGCGCATTTGACTGCATCCTCTATTAACCGTTTTTTTCTTTTTTGCCCTTAATGTTTCTGCTCCATCCATCTCTTTCTCCGGCTTCTTTCTTTTTAGCATGTTTGCTCATTTGAACTTATCCCGCTCCCCTTTCTTTCTTTAAACAGGAAAATAATGGTTTAATGACTGACTGAGCTGCTGAGCCAATCATATTTTAAAAGAAACTGCTGCTGCTACTTCAAAGTCTTCCCGCCGTGGTGAAACCTGACACCATATTGTCATGCTACGTCTTGGCTCATTTGCATACTGCAACAGTGATTGGATATTTACTAAGAGTTTAGGGAGGGGTGTGTGTGTGTGTGTGTGTGTGTGTGTGTGTGTGTGTGTGTGCGTGCTGCGCAGCCTGTGAATGCACGCACAGCGGAGCGGAGGGACAGAGAGATGAGTTGAGGGGGCAAGACATTTATTTGTGGGGGGGCTGCCCCCTCTTGCCCCTGCGTAGAGCCGGTCCCTCACATGAATACAGGACTAATATTTCAAGGTCTCGAGACTCTTTTCTGAAGTTGAAATGGAGTCTGTAGCTCAAAGTATGAAGGACAAGGAGAGGTTGAAAGTGGATGAGTTTTGAAGAGGATTTAAAGATTTTCCCATTTAATTCCATGCAAACTAATTAGACTGCCACCAGATCGCCACCTATTGGCCGATTTGCTCCAAATTTTACACAGACCCTCATCAGGCCATGGAACACAATTAGCAAAAGTGTTGTGGTAATGGGAATGTATTTGGGGAAGATATGGAACAATATCTGTTTTGAATGCAATGTGCAGGAATTTTTTGTTTTATGTTTTGGGCGTTTTTTGGGCTATCAAAATTCTTTTGATAACTTTTTGTCAGGAGGGTCCACAGATGCTTCATGCAAAGTTTGGTGCAAATCGGTCAAATCGTCTAGGAGGAGTTCGAAAAAGTAGGTTTTTCATTTGGTGCGATTTTGCGAATGGAAAGTTGCTGTCAAAGTGGGCGGGGCCTACACCACACAATTCAGCTGAATTCAGGGAACATGTAAATATAAGGTTTAACAATGTGCAACTTATTATGCGGGATTTATGGGCCAAAAACATTTTTTTTTCAAAATAGCGCCCCCTGCTGGTCATATTTGGTGTGTGGGTTACAGGGGCCATTCTATAGCACCCCTATGAGTTTCATTTCCATAAGTGTTATGGTGTGGGCACAGTGCCAAATCTTTAATTATACGGCCACCAGAGCGCCACCTAGTGGCTGATCGGTATACCCTTTGTCAGCTGTCCTCAGGAAGGCACTGACAATAATTGTTCAAAGTTTCGTGTTAATCCGATGAACCGATGTGGAGATATAAAATACTTCAATTTAAAGAGCGCCACCTTATGGTCATCGCCTCAAATTTTGCACAGGGACTCAGGGGCTCATGGGGGACTAGTATTCTGAGTTTCATGTCATTCAGACACACCAATGTGAAGATATGCATCACTTCCTCTTTGTAATGAAATCTGCAGGAAGTTGTTAATTAATAACGTGAGTATCGTTTGATCTATCAAAATTCTTTTGATAACTTTTTGTCAGCAGGGTCCACAGATGCTGTGTGCCAAGTTTCGTGCAAATCGGTGAAATCGCCTGGGAGGAGTTCGAAAAAGTAGGTTTTCGACATTTTGCGACGTAGCGAAAAAAAACGGTAGGCGGAAATGGGCGTGGCCTATACCACAAGATTCAGCACAATTCACTGAACGCGTGGATATAAGGTTTTTGAATGTGCAACAAAGTATATGGGAGTTATTAGCCAAAACGCGCTTTCCTTAATGACAGCGCCACCTAGTGGTGGAAATTCAGGACGACAATAGATTATAAAATTTGGCGACAGGTGTGACTTATATTCCAAGTTTGGTGAGTTTTGGGGTATGTTCAGGCAGTGAAATATGCGATCATTTTTGAGGATAAAAATAATAATAATAATAATAATCATTGCGATTACAATAGGGTCCTTGCAGGTTCCCTGCTCGGGCCCTAATAATAATCATTGCGATTACAATAGGGTCCTTGCAGGTTCCCTGCTCGGGCCCTAATAATCATTGCGATTACAATAGGGACCTCGCAGGTTCCCTGCTCGGGCCCTAATAATCATTGCGATTACAATAGGGTCCTTGCAGGTTCCCTGCTCGGGCCCTAATAATAATAATCATTGCGATTACAATAGGGTCCTTGCAGGTTCCCTGCTCGGGCCCCAATAATCATTGCGATTACAATAGGGTCCTTGCAGGTTCCCTGCTCGGGCCCTAATAATAATAATCATCATTGCGATTACAATAGGGTCCTTGCAGGTTCCCTGCTCGAGCCCTAATAATAATCATTGCGATTACAATAGGGTCCTTGCAGGTTACCTGCTCGGGCCCTAATAATAATCATTTGAAAAACAATAGGGACCTCACAGGTTCCCTGCTCGGGCCCTAATAATAAATAATAATCATTGCGATTACAATAGGGTCCTTGCAGGTTCCCTGCTCGGGCCCTAATAATCATAGCGATAACAATAGGGTCCTTGCAGGTTCCCTGCTCGGGCCCTAATAATCATTGCGATTACAATAGGGTCCTTGCAGGTTCCCTGCTCGGGCCCTAATAATAATAATCATTGCGATTACAATAGGGTCCTTGCAGGTTCCCTGCTCGGGCCCTAATAATAATAATCATTGCGATTACAATAGGGTCCTTGCAGGTTCCCTGCTCGGGCCCTAATAATAATAATCATTGCGATTACAATAGGGTCCTTGCAGGTTCCCTGCTCGGGCCCTAATAATAATCATTGCGATTACAATAGGGTCCTTGCAGGTTCCCTGCTCGGGCCCTAATAAGAAGAATAATTTTTCCAATTACAATAGGGACCTCACAGCTCGATGAACTGTTCGGGCCCTAATAATCATTTGAAAAACAATAGGGACCTCGCAGGTTCCCTGCTCGGGCCCTAAATATCCTGGCATATTGTTTGCACCCTTTTTCCAGTGAATATCATAAAAAGTAAAAAGTATCAAGCATCATTAATCAATGCAGAGGGATGCTGAGTTTGTACGGCTAAGCATTGAATGGCAAGAAAGATATCAGTTATGGACAGTGTTGGGGTCAGTATGCAAAAAAATCTGTTACATGTTTCGAAAAATTATGAAAAAGAACTGCATTACTTATTTAATACCTGTAGATAAATATTTGTCACACTACAGGTTTAGCTTAGTTAAACTATATGACCCTAGCCCTTGGGCCCCATTTACGAAACTGAGTATAGGATTTGTGTCAAAAAGTTGGCGTACCAACTAGGGGTGCACTGATCCGATATTAAGATCGGATATCGGCTCCGATATTGACAAAACGGCTGGATCGGGGATCGGTAAAATGAAACAGATCCACCGGCAGATCCAATTTTTTTTTTTTCGCTGTCGCGGCACATCCTACGTCATTTGTCAGCGTCAGTGTGTCGCATGCTGGAAGAGCGCAAGTTGTTGTTTGACCAACTCTTCATTAGTTTATTCTCAGGTTCAGCTGCTATGTTTTATTTTGTATTCCTGTTTGCAGGACGTTACACGTACTCAAGTCACATTTCTCCACTGATTAGCTAGTAGCCCCGCAATCAGTTGCTAGCCTCACCGGTCAGCTGTTAGCCTAGCAACGCTACCTTTCAAACCGACGTACTCAATATTATGTGGGCTGTCCATCGTTGCTCCGTTGGTCCTCCCTCCACCACCACCTCAGGGTTATTCACCGCCAGGCTGCTTTGTCTCCTCCTCTGCTGCTGCAGTCTCCCCGGCTCGCAGCAATGCTGGATGGTCGCCCCCGCTGTGTGCACGGAGCCTCCAGACGCTAGTTTGTTTACGGACGGTGCTACTGACTTTGGTGCTAGTGGTCCTTCCGTGCTGACTGACAGGCGCTACATACATTCATTCTTTGTTTTGTTTGTTCCACTTTGTTACGTGTGTCCTTGGGTACCCTGACAGGCGCTATATAAAATATAGTCGCAAGCGGCAATCCGCGGGTTCTAACCTCTTTTGCCCCAAACCGGCAACCCTGACCCTCATCCCCTGCAGTCGATGACATCGGCCGCCGTGTCCCTCAAAGATCTGTGCAACACACAGGCATGATAAGCCCCAGATTTCTTCAAATTGGCTTTTCGGCTACATGCTAATGGCATTTATAGCGCCCCCTATAGGCTGAGCTCAACATGCTCTGTTAGGCAGATTCCCAGTCCTGTTTCGAACCTACGCACCAAGTTTTGTGATGATAGGACAAAGGGTGTGGGAATTATGGCCAATAATTCCTAAGCCCTGCCCATTGCGACAATACATTGGTCCGTGGCGGCCATGTTTTTTGACCAATCTGGTTCATTTATAGTAGAAATGTGTCTTGCCACCCCCCGAAGCCATATACCAAATTTGGTGTTGATAGAGTCAATATTTCAAAAGTTCTATTCATTTGACTGTTTTTCACATTATGCTAATTAGCAAAACATCTGTAATAGCGGCTTTCTTAGTGCAATAGGCTTTTTTGTAGAGGACCATCAGGAGGACATGTTTGAAAAATTTCAAGTCAATAGCACTTATGGCTTGGCGGGGAGAGCCTTTCGAAGTTCACCCCCTATGTTATAGCGCCCCCATCTGACGGATCAGGATGAAATTTTCGGAGCAGCATGTGGACGTCATTTACATTCAACGTACCAAGTTTTGTGTGTCTGGGTCCTTCCAGCTCGCCATAAATGAATAAAACGCAAACAATGATGGTTAATGACGAATAGGCCACGCCCACTTTCACCAATCAACATGGCACTCAAGATATTAGTTAATACTCGCCCCTAGAGCATGCATGCCAAATTTGGTGGGATTCCGTCCAATGGTCTTTGAGATACGCATGTGTAGCATTTATAGCGCCCCCTATAGGTTCAGCTCCACATGCTTTAGTTGGCAGATTCCCAGTACAGTTGTGAACCTACCCACCAAGTTTTGTGATGATAGGGCAAAGGGTGTGGGAGTTATGGCCAATCATGTCTAAGCCCCGCCCATTGCGACAATACATTGGTTTGTGGCGGCCATGTTTTTCGACCAATCTGGCTCATTTATAGTAGAAATATGTCTTTCCATCTCCCGAAGCGGTATTCCAAATTTGGTATCGATACAGTCAATCTTTCAAAAGTTCTATTCATTTGACTGTTTTTCACATTATGCTAATTAGCAAAAAATCTAAGTAGGCGGAGCTTCATGGTCCAAGAGGCTTTTTTGTAGAGCACATGGAGCTGGACTTGTGTGTCAAATTTCAAGTCAATCGGACGTACGGTGTGAGGGGCGTGGCCTTCCCAAAAACGCATTTTCAAGCCTTAGTTACAGCGCCACCATCTGGCTGACTGGGCTCATATTTTGATAAAAGTTGATGCAAATCATTTCCAATCATTGAGCCAAGTTTCAAGTTTCTGGCCCATTCCAGCTCACGGGAATTTGAGCTCAAGCGGCAGACAACAAATAATAATAAATATAGCCGCAAGCGGCAATCCGCGGGTTCTAACCTCTTTTGCTCCAAACCAGCCACCCTGACCCTCATCCCCTGCAGTCGATGACATCGGCCGCCGTGCCCCTCAAAGATCTGTGCAACACACACGCATGATAAGCCCCAGATTTCTCCAAATTGGCTTTTCGGCTACATGCTAATGGCATTTATAGCGCCCCCTATAGGCTGAGCTCAACATGCTCTGTTAGGCAGATTCCCAGTCCTGTTTCGAATCTACGCACCAAGTTTTGTGATGATAGGACAAAGGGTGTGGGAATTATGGCCAATAATTCCTAAGCCCCGCCCATTGCGTCAATACATTGGTCCGTGGCGGCCATGTTTTTTGACCAATCTGGTTCATTTATAGTAGAAATGTGTCTTGTCACCCCCCGAAGCCATATACCAAATGTGGTGTTGATAGAGTCAATCTTTCAAAAGTTCTATTCATTTTACTGTTTTTAACATCATGCAAATTAGCAAAAAATCTGTAATAGCGGCTTTCTTAGTGCAATAGGCTTTTTTGTAGAGGACTGTCAGGAGGACATGTTTGAAAAATGTCAAGTCAATAGCACTTATGGCTTGGTGGGGAGAGCCTTTCGAAGTTCACACCGTATGTCATAGCGCCCCCATCTGACGGATCGGGGTGAAATTTTTGGAGCAGCATGTGGGCGTCATTTATACTCAACGTACCAAGTTTCGTGTCTCTGGGTACTTCCAGCTTGCTATAAATGAATAAAACGCAAACAATGATAATTAATGACGAATAGGCCACGCCCACTTTCACCAATCAACATGGCACTCAAGATGTAAGTTGATACTCGCCCCTAGAGCATGCATACCAAATTTGGTGGAATTCCATCTAATGGTCTTTGAGATACACATGTGTAGCATTTATAGCGCCACCTATAGGTTGAGCTCAACATGCTTTGGTAGGCACATTCCCAGTACAGTTGTGAACCTACCCACCAAGTTTTGTGATGATAGGGCAAAGGGTGTGGGAGCTATGGCCAATTATGTCTAAGCCCCGCCCATTGCGACAATACATTGGTCCGTGGCGGCCATGCTTTTTGACGAATCTGGCTCATTTATAGTAGAAATATGTCTGTCCATCCCCCGAAGCCGTATACCAAATTTGGTGTTGATAGAGTCAATCTTTCAAAAGTTCTATTCATTTTACTGTTTTTCACATTATGCTAATTAGCAAAAAATCTAAGTAGGCGGAGCTTCATGGTCCAAGAGGCTTTTTTGTAGAGCACATGGAACTATATTTGTTTGTCAAATTTCAAGTCAATTAGACGTACGGTGTGAGGGGCGTGGCCTTCCCAAAAACGCATTTTCAAGCCTTCGTTACAGCGCCACCATCTGGCTGACTGGGCTCATATTTTAATAAAAGTTGATGCACATCATTTCCAATCATTTGCCCAAGTTTCAAGTTTCTGGCCCATTCCAGCTCACGGGAATTTGAGCTCAAGCGGCAAACAAATAATAATAATAATAATAATAAACCGGCACAATCTTAGAAGGGTTCTACCCCTTCGGGGTTAGAACCCTAAATATAGCCGCAAGCGGCAATCCGCGGGTTCTAACCCCTTTCACCCCAAACCGGCAACCCTGACCCTCATTCCCCGCAGTCGATGACATCGGCCACCGTGTTCCTCAAAGCTCTGTGCAACACATAGCCATGATAAGCCCCAGATTTCTCCAAATTGGGTTTTCAGCGACATGCTAATGGCATTTATAGCGCCCCCTATGGGCTGAGCTCAACATGCTTTGGTAGACAGATTACTAGTCCTGTTGTGAACCTACCCACCAAGTTTTGTGATGATAGTGCAAAGGGTGTGGGAATTATGGCCAATAATTCCTAAGCCCCGCCCATTGCGACAATACATTGGTCCGTGGCGGCCATGTTTTTTGACCAATCTGGCTCATTTAGAGTAGAAACATGTCTTTTCATTCCCCAAAGCCATATACCAAATTCGGTGTTGATAGAGTCAATCTTTCAAAAGTTCTATTCATTTTACTGTTTTTAACATCATGCAAATTAGCAAAAAATCTGTAATCGCGGCTTTCTTGGTGCAATAGGCTTTTTTGTAGAAGACTATCAGGAGGACATGTTTGAAAAATTTCAAGTCAATAGCACTTATGGCTTGGCAGGGAGAGCCTTTTGAAGTTCACACCCTATGTTATAGCGCCCCCATCTGACGGATCGGGATGAAATTTTTGGGGCAGCATTTGGACATCATTTATATGCAACGTACCAAGTTTCGTGTCTCTGGGTCCTTCCAGCTCGCCATGAATGAATAAAACGCAAACAATGATGGTTAATGACGAATAGTTCACGCCCACTTTCACCAATCAACATGGTACTCAGGATATTTGTTAATACTCGCCCCTAGAGTATGCATACCAAATTGGGTGAAATTCCGTCCGATGGTCTTTGAGATACGCATATGTTGCATTTATAGCGCCCCCTATAGGTTGCGCTCAACATGCTTTGGCAGGCAGATTCCCAGTACAGTTCTGAACCTACCCACCAAGTTTTGTGATGATAGGGCAAAGGGCGTGGGAGTTATGGCCAATTATGTCTAAGCCCCGCCCATTGCGACAATACATTGGTTCGTGGCGGCCATGTTTTTTGACTAATCTGGCTCATTTATAGTAGAAATGTGTCTTGTCGTCCCTCGAAGCCATATACCAAATTTGGTGTTGATAGAGTCAATCTTTCAAAAGTTCTATTCATTTTACTGTTTTTCACATTATGCTTATTAGCAAAAAATCTAAGTAGGCGGAGCTTCATGGTCCAAGAGGCTTTTTTGTAGAGCACATGGAGCTGGACTTGTGTGTCAAATTTCAAGTCAATTAGACGTACGGTGTGAGGGGTGTGTCCTTTCCAAAAACGCATTTTCAAGCCTTCGTTACAGCGCCACCATCTGGCTGACTGGGCTCATATTTTAATAAAAGTTGATGCACATCATTTCCAATCATTGGGCCAAGTTTCAAGTTTCTGGCCCATTCCAGCTCACGGGAAATTGAGCTCAAACGGCAGACAACAAAAAATAATAATAGTAATAAACCGGCACAATCTTAGAAGGGTTCTACCCCTTCGGGGTTAGAACCCTAATTAAATGTATTATTAGGGCCCGAGCAGGGAACCTGCAAGGACCTTATTGTAATCGCAATGATTATTATTATTAGGGCCCGAGCAGGGAACCTGCAAGGACCCTATTGTAACCGCAATGATACCCCAAAACTCACCAAACTTGGAATATAAGTCACACCTGGCGAAAAATTTTATAATCTATTGTCGTCCTGAATTTCCACCACTAGGTGGCGCTGTTATTAAGGAAAGCGCATTTTGGCTAATAACTCCCATATACTTTGGCGCAAAATCAAAAACCTTATATCCACGCGTTCAGTGAATTGTGCTGAATCTGGTGGTATAGGCCACGCCCATTTGCGCCTACCGTTTTTTTTCGCTGCGTCGCAAAATGTCGAAAAACATACTTTTTCGAACTCCTCCCGGGCGATTTCACCAATTTGAACGAAACTTGGCACACAGCATCTGTGGACCCTCCTGACAAAAAGTTGTTTACAGATTTGTAATAGAAACCTTAATTTTTAAGTTATTAAATAATAACTTCCTGCAGATTTGGTTCAAAACAGGAAGTGATGTATATCTTCACATTCGTGTGTCCGAATGGCATAAAACTCGTAATAGGCCTTCCCTATTGGCCCCTGAGGCCCTGTGCAAAATTTTAGGCGATGACCACAAGGTGGCGCTCTTTAAATTGAAGTATTTTATATCTCCACAACGGTTCATCGGATTAACGCGAAACTTTGCATATTTATTGTCAGTGCCCTCCCGAGGACAGCTGATAAAGGGTTTGCCGATCCGCCACTAGGTGGCGCTCTGGTGCCAGTTTAATTTTAGATTTGGACCTGTGCCCACACCATAACACTTATGGAAATGAAATTCATAGGGGTAGTCTAGAATGGCCCTTGTAACTCACACACCAAAAATGACCAGCAGGTGGCGCTGTTTTCCACTATTTTACACATGAAAGCATTTTTGGCCCATAACTCCCACATAATGTGTCGCACATTGTTAAACCTCATATCAACATGTTCCCTCAATTCAGCTGAATTGTGCTGTATAGGCCACGCGCACTTTTGCGATAACTTTTGCACGAAACTTGGCACACAGCATCTGTGGACCCTCCTGACAAAAAGTTATTCACAGACTTGTAATAGAAAATTTAATTTTTAAGTTATTAAATAATAACTTCCTGCAGATTTGCTTCAAAACAGGAAGTGTTGTGTATCTCCACATTGGAATGGTCTAGTGACATGAAACTCAGGTTACGACTTCCCCATGATCCCCTGAGGCCCTACGCAAAATTTTAGGCGATGACCACAAGGTGGCGCTCTTTAAAGCGAATTATTTTATATCTCCACATCGGTTGATCGGATTGACACGAAACTTTGTTTACTTAATGTCAGTGCCCTCCTGAGGACAGCTTGTGAAGGGTTTACCAATTCGACATTGGATGGCGCTGTGGTGCCACTTTAATTTTATATTTGGCCCTGTGCACACACCATAACACTTATGGAAATGAAATTTATAGAGGTGCTATAGAATGGCCCCTGTGACTCACTCACCAAAAATGACCAGCAGGTGGCGCTATTTTCAACGCAAAAGCCTTTTTCGCTCACAAATCCCACTTAATATGTTGCACGTTGATAAACCTCATACATATTTGTTCCCTGAATTCAGCTGAATTGTTTGATGTAGGCCACGCCCACTTTTGCAGTAACTTTCCTTTGCAAAATTGCAAACAATGAAAAACCTACTTTTTCGAAGTCCTCCTAGATGATTTGACCAATTTGCACCAAACTTTGCATATAGCATCTGTAGACCCTCCTGACAAACAGTTGTCAAAAGAATTTTAATAGTCCATAAACTGCCCGAAATATAAAATGACAAATTCCTGCATATCGTCTTGAAAACAGACAATCTTGCATACCTTTAAAAAATACTGTTTGATTATCAAATAAATGTTCATCGTTGTGTACGATGGCCTAATGACGCTTTGTGTAAAATTTGGTGCAAATCGGTCCATAGATGGCACTCTGGTCGCAGTCTAATCATTGTGAATGGAAAGTAAATGGGGAAATCTTCAAATCCTCTTCAAAACTCTTTTAACCTCTCCTTTTACCTCATGCTTTGAGCTAGAGACACCGTTCCACCTTCTAAGGGATGTCAGAAGACCTTGAAGTATTGGGCATGTATTCAGCTTTTTAAAATCTTTTACGGTTTTCAAATCATCACAGTTTTAGATTTAAGGATTTTTAGACCATCTTCTGATTTTATAATGGGTGTGTATTGTTTGGGAGGCGTTTTCCCATTCATTCTTATGGGGACATTTTCCACTTTGTCTCTGATATTGCTCCAACATGTGTGCAGCCACAGAAACTGTAAGAAAGTTCTACAGGTAAAGGTGCAACAGCACCCTCTACTGGTGCAAAGACAACTAGCAGTGAACAAGTCAGGACATGCTCAGTCACACTGAAATGCAGCAGACCAGTCAGTGAGCAGACCGCGTGAAGCTGCATGGACTTTCTGTGTGTTTCTCTAATGATGTGTGCGTTCTTGAGTAACTGTAAATGGTTTCTGCTTGTAGTTGTGGATAATTTCATCGTTATTGCAGTTTGTGTTATTTCACATGGAAATATGTTGTGTGATTTTGAGTTAGCTTTCTTTCAAAAATGGCAGGAGTTTGGGAGGCAATTTCCCATTCATTCTTATGGGGATATTTTCCACCTTGTCCCTGTTATTGCTTCAGCATGTGTGCAGCCACAGAAACTGTAAGAAAATTTTACAGGTAAAGGTGCAACAGCACCCTCTACTGGTGCAAAGACAACTAGCAGTGAACAAGTCAGGACATCCTCAGTCACACTGAAATGCAGCAGACCAGTCAGTGAGCAGATCCTGTGAAGCTGCATGGACTTTCTGTGTGTTTTTCTAATGATGTGTGCATTCTTGAGGAATGGTAAGTGGTTTCTGCTTGTAGTTATGGATAATTTGATCACTATTGCAGTTTGTGTTATTTTACATGGAAATATGTTGTGTGAGTTTGAGTTACCTCACTAGCCTGTGTCTCAGTAGTAGCTAGCTGCACTTTGCTTGCACTGCAGCTACATTTTGATTGTGAGGACTTACTGATGAATATTTCGTTTGTAATGTGAATTTTGCAACTCAGTTTGTTGAGATTGTGACCACGCTTATTAGAGTTTAAAGGTCGAATTATTTACTGTGGTTAACAGTCAGTATATAAAGCTATCATGCTGTTTAGCAGTCTATAGGGTATTTTCTCATTATCTGTTCTTTATGCATATTGAAGGGAGTTCTTCTGATTTCAGTATGCATTGTTTCATACCGGCAGGAGGAGCAGCCCACTAAATCATAGGAAAAAAGTCCTCATCTGAAGGTGTTGCGTTGACAAGCCCGGCGGCAGCATGCATGGACGGCAGCACGCCCCTCCACGCGTGGACTGCGAGGGCCCGTTCATCGCTGCTTGCAGCTTTAATTAGGGCCCGAGCAGGGAACCTGCAAGGACCCTGTTGTAATCGCAATTATTATTATTATTATTATTATTATTATTATTATTATTATTATTAAGGCCCGAACAGGGAACCTGCAAGGACCCTATTGTAATCGCAATGATTATTAGGGCCCGAGCAGGGAACCTGCAAGGACTTTATTGTAATCGCAATGATTATTAGGGCCCGAGCAGGGAACCTGCAAGGACCCTATTGTAATCGCAATGATTATTATTATTATTAGGGCCCGAGCAGGGAACCTGCAAGGACCCTATTGTAATCGCAATGATTATTAGGGCCCGAGCAGGGAACCTGCAAGGACCCTATTGTAATCGCAATGATTATTATTAGGGCCCAAGAAGGGAACCTGCAAGGACCCTATTGTAATCGCAATGATTATTAGGGCCCGAGCAGGGAACCTGCAAGGACCCTATTGTAATCGCAATGATTATTATTAGGGCCCGAGCAGGGAACCTGCAAGGACCCTATTGTAATCGCAATGATTATTATTAGGGCCCGAGCAAGGAACCTGCAAGGACCCTATTGTAATCGCAATGATTATTATTAGGGCCCGAGCAAGGAACCTGCAAGGACCCTATTGTAATCGCAATGATTATTATTATTATTATTATTATTATTATTAGGGCCCGAGCAGGGAACCTGCAAGGACCCTATTGTAATTGCAATGATTATTATTAGGGCCCGAGCAGGTCTCGACCTGCGAGGTCCCTATTGTTTTTCAAATGATTATTATTATTAGGGCCCGAGCAGGTCTCGACTTGCGAGGTCCCTATTGTTTTTCAAATGATTATTATTATTATTATTATTATTATTATTATTATTATTATTAGGGCCCGAGCAGGTCTCGACCTGCGAGGTCCCTATTGTTTTTCAAATGATTATTATTATTATTAGGGCCCGAGCAGGTCTCGACTTGCGAGGTCCCTATTGTTTTTCAAATGATTATTATTATTATTATTATTATTATTATTATTATTATTAGTATTAGGGCCCGAGCAGGTCTCGACCTGCGAGGTCCCTATTGTTTTTCAAATTATTATTATTATTATTATTATTATTATTATTATTATTAGGGCCCGAGCAGGTAGACCTGCGAGGTCCCTATTGTTTTTGGAAGGAAAGAAATTTTCTTCAAGTTTGACTGCAGTTTTGGATGCCTGAACGTACCCAAAAACTCACCAAATTTGGAATGTATGTTACATCTGGCGAAAATTGCGATCCTGCATTGTCATTGGGCATGGTCGTGACCTGCGGGCTCTGTAGCGCCCCCTAATGTTCATCCCCGCCTCCCAGAAGTGCGTAGAAGAACGAAATTCAATACGCAGATTCCTCATGAGCAGACGCACAAAAAAGTCTGGGGGGCCCATACTGTCACTCCAACAGGAAGGCAGCCATTTAGATGTGTGGCGGCATTTTTGTCCAATTCATGCCTACTTTGAAAATTATCTTGTCCTAGAGCTTAAACACCACAGTCTTCAAATTAACTCAGTAATTTTCTTCATGCCTTGAAGAACAAAAGTTATTGAAATCATTCAGCTGCGCCAAACTTTAGTGGGCGGTGCGGTGGAAACCATTTTTTCCTCACGCCATCAAGCTTCGAAACTTTATAACTTCAACATACAATTTCCTATCCACACCAAACTGCTAGTAACTGTAGAGGCTGTCTCCCCGAACAAATCCCAGCATCAATACTTAGTCTGCCATTTTGCTTTTGGCCGCCATTTTGAAATATTGCCAATCTTCGTACTTAAATTATCTCCTCCTACAGATGTAACACCACCGACTTCAAAGTCTCTCAGTAGCATCCTCTGACCTTGAAGATGAAAAGTTATGGAAATCTTTATCCTACGTCATACCTGCTGGCCGCATTGGAGCGGTCAATTCTAATCCTTCGCCGTAAAGCATCGTGTCCTCATAACTTCTTCATACAATGTCCTATTTTGGCCAAATCTCTCAGGAATGCAGAAGGAGTTGCCCTGATGAGACCTGTGTAGTCATGGGGCGTGGCCGTGACGCGTGGGCTCTGTAGCGCCACCTATTGTGATGCCCCGCCTCCTACTTGTAACATAGAAGGACAAAAATTGGTACGCATATTCATCATGAACTGACGCACAAAAAACCCATTTGGATGCATACTCTCAGTCCAACAGGAAGTCAGCTATTTTGAAATTTGGCGGCGTTTTTGACAAATTCATGCCTACTTTGAAAATTATCTTGTCCTAGAGCTTAAACACCACAGTCTTCAAATTAACTCAGTAATTTTCTTCATGCCTCGAAGAACAAAAGTTATTGAAATCATTCAGCTGCGCCAAAGTTTAGTGGGCGGTGCGGTGGAAACCATTTTGTCCTCACGCCGTCAAGCATCGAGGCTGTATAACTTCAACATATAATTTCCTATCCACACCAAACTGCTCGTAACTGTAGAGGCTGTCTGCCCGAACAAATCTCAGCATCAATACTTAGTCTGCCATTTTGCTTTTGGCCGCCATTTTTAATTATGCTAATCTTCGTACTTAAATTATCTCCTCCTACAGATGTTACACCACCGACTTCAAAGTCTCTCAGTAGCATCCTCTTACCTTGAAGATGAAAAGTTATGGAAATCTTTATCCTACGTCATACCTGCTGGCAGTTGCGGAGCCCGCCATAACAGTCCTTCGTCATGAAGCATCAAGTGCTGATAACTCCTTCATACTATTTCCTAGCTCGGCCAAATCTAGAGGGAATCTAGAGGGAGTTGCCATGAATAGATCTGTGCATCAATACTGTGTCATATCCATAGCGCCACCCACTTTACACCCACTGGAAACATGAAGTAAGGTTTATCTCAGTCAGTTTTGGCGCCCTACATGCATGTTCATGAATGAAAGTTGGCACGCATGTGTGTTATGACAAGACGCACAAATGACTCATTTACACCCACACTCTCAGTCCAACAGGAAGTGGTCAATTTTGATTAGAAGCACATGAATTTATGGTGTACGTGATGCAAGTCGCCACTAGATGGCATTGTTTTCTCTCAAGGCACATGTATCCTATCTGAATAACCTCTGAATAGTTCCATTCCAGTGCAGGAAGTCAGCCTCATATTTATCAGATTGTATTGAAACGGCAAAATTTGGCTGCACGCTACTTAATGGAATAAAAACTAGCAAACAAAGCAGAACTTAGATCAAAAGCTTGACACTGATAGACAGCCATAAATACATTTTTGAAAAAAGGCAAGTTAAGCATTATTCTACACTCATTTATGTGCAGTGATGACAATCATAGTCAGATGTACATGGCATTTGCAGGTAGTTTTGTGTAAATTGCACATTACAACAGGGCATATGTGAAGGGTAATGGCTTGAGCCACATAATGGATAAGGCAGTGGTAGCAAGCCACAGCACACAATTTTCAAATAAGCCAATTTGCTAAGAATGCCATTTGCGTGTTGTGTCTGCCCTGTCAATGTTGCACTAAATAAGATGTGTGTAGTTGTGATTATGCCCAACTTTTCTGCGATGAACGAAGTGGCTTCCCCTGCGATATGAAACGACTGAGTGAATTCTTTGGTTAAATACAGCTACTGCAGGACGCTCGTCAAACCTGGTCACTTGATCGCTCTCCCTTTCCAAAAGGAAGAATCACATCTGGCTGCACTCCACTACCTATCTAAATCTGTGGCATTCCACTTCCACCCTCCCCTATGATGCGCTGCCTTCCTGCCTTCACAGTGACAACAGAAGGCGGTGTCTTAGCTGCACCTGTAGTCAAGTGGTTAGAGTGCATGCCCGATTGTAATCGCAATGATTATTATTAGGGCCCGAGCAGGGAACCTGCAAGGACCCTATTGTAATCGCAATGATTATTAGGGCCCGAGCAGGGAACCTGCAAGGACCCTATTGTAATCGCAATGATTATTATTATTAGGGCCCAAGCAGGGAACCTGCGAGGTCCCTATTGTAATTGTAATGATTATTCTGATTTTTCTTATTCTTTTTTTTTTCCTTTGTCCAAAATGATCGCATTTTTCACTGCCTGAACATACCCCAAAACTCACCAAACTTGGAATATAAGTCACACCTGGCGAAAAATTTTATAATCTATTGTCGTCCTGAATTTCCACCACTAGGTGGCGCTGTTATTAAGGAAAGCGCGTTTTGGCTAATAACTCCCATATACTTTGTCGCACGTTCAAAAACCTTACATCCACGCGTTCACTGGATTGTGCTGAATCTGGTGGTATAGGCCACGCCCATTTGCGCCTACCGTTTTTTTTCGCTACGTCGCAAAATGTCGAAAACCTACTTTTTCGAACTCCTCCCAGGCGATTTCACCGATTTGCACGAAACTTGGCACACAGCATCTCTGGACCCTCCTGACAAAAAGTTATTAAAGGATTCTAATTAAAATAAATAATTTTGAAGTTATTAAATAACAAATTCCTGCAGATTTGGCTCAAAACAGGAAGTGTTGGATATTTCCACAGTAGTCAGATCAAATGACATGAAACTCAGGATACTACTTCCCCATGAGCCCCTGAGGCCCTGTGCAAAATTTTAGGCGATGACCACAAGGTGGCGCTCTTTAAATTGATGTATTTTATATCTCCACAACGGTGCATCGGAATAAGACGAAACTTGGTACATTTATTGTCAGTGCCCTCCTGAGGACATCTGACAAAGGGTTTACCAATCCACCACTAGGTGGCGCTCTGGCGTCACTTTAATTGCATAATTGGCCCTGTGCCCACACCATAACACTTATGGAAATGAAATTCATAGAGGTGCTATAGAATGGCCCCTGTGACTCACTCACTGAAAATGACCACCAGGTGGCGCTATTTTCAATGCAAAAGCGTTTTTGCCTCATAACTCCCAGTTCATGTGTTGCATATTATTAAACCTCATGCCGATGTGTTCCCTCTATTCAGCTGAATTGTTTGGTGTAGGCCACGCCCACTTTCGCGCTAACTTTCCATTTGCAAAGTCGCGACAAATGAAAAACCTACTTTTTCGAACTCCTCCCAGACGATTTGACCGATTTGCACCAAACTTTGCATGAAGCATCTGTGGACCCTCCTGACAAAAAGTTATTAAAAGAATTTTGATAGCCCAAAAAACGCCCAAAACATAAAACAAAAAATTCCTGCATATTGCATTCAAAACAAATATTGTTCCATATCTTCCCCAAATACATTCCCATTACCACAACATTTTTGCTAATTGTGTTCCATCACCTGATGAGGGTCTGTGAAAAATTTGGTGCAAATCGGCCAATAAGTGGCGATCTGGTGGCAGTCTAATTAGTTTGCATGGAATTAAATGGGAAAATCTTCAAATCCTCTTCAAAACTCATCCACTTTCAACCTCTCCTTGTCCTTCATACTTTGAGCTACAGACTCCATTCCAGTCCTGTATTCAGCTTTTTAAAATCTTGTATGGTTTTGAAATCATCACAGTTTTAGTTTTAAGGATTATTTGCTTGTCTTTGTCATTTTATAATGGGTGTGTATTGCGTGAGCTACAATGCATGACATCATCGCTCGAGTGAAGCAGCGGGAGGAACTGGAGAGACAAGTCTGTTCAGCTTGATTTGGATTCCACATCTTTTACCTCACATGGACAATATATGCATAGAAATGTAGGAAATCTTGTTGGCTTGGCTCAGCTGATGGTCTTATTTAAGATGTAGGACTTACAGTTTTGGATGTGGAAGCCCCAGAGCGACAAGCACTCCAACAAGTCCCCCATAAGCCGCAATGTTAATTTTGAGTCTACATTGAGGAGGAGAGCAGACAGAGCCTGTTTGGTCTCTCACTCTGAAGTCCTCATTTTTTACTCTACGGAAATAAAAAAAACATCACAGAGTTCAGCAATGTCTCCTGTGACTCAATATATAAATGTTTTGCAGATAACCAATACATTTCTTCCAAAAATGGCAGGAGTTAGGGAGGCCTTTTCCCATGCAATTTTTATGGGCACAACTTTGGCTGTGCTATTGCTGCAGCATGTGTTCAGCCAGAGAAACTGTTCACCTTTTTAAGTTATTTCAGCGCTCTTACTTTTCTGCTTTTCTGCCTTTTGAGCTTTTTAAATCTTTCTCCCTCTTCAGCTTTCATCATCAAATCATCATCAAATGTAACATCCCATTAGTTAATCAGTTCTTCTCTGACCTGGCTGGATTCTCTGCTTCTTTTTTTTTTCTTTTCAAGATCTCTTAAAAGAACCAGTGTGCTTGATAAGAGTGGTGGCATACAGACTCCCAAGAGCAAACACAGTAAGATGGAACTTCCATATCTGTGCCGTGAACACTGTGTTTTTAGCACAAAGGTGACATCATCCAGTGTTTTGAAATCATCAGGGGAGTTTGAGCCTACCACTGTGCGAGAAGCTGGACAGTTTGTGAGGCTACTGGAGGGTGATACTTTCAGCTTGGCTGGAGAAAAAGTTCTCTTCAGCTTGATTTGGATCCCACATCTTTTACTTCACATAGACAATATATACATAGAAATGTAGGAAATCTTGTTGGCTTTCAGCTGATGGTCTTATGTCAGATGTAGGACTTTTGGCTGTTAAAGCCCCAGAGGGACAAGCACAACAGCAACTCCCCCATAAGCTGCAATTTCTTCCTCTTCAGCTTTCATCATGCAGCAGGTGACATCTCACATCTCATCAGGTAATCAGTTCTTCTCTGACCTGGCTGGATTCTCTGGATTTTTTTCAAGATCGCCCAAGAGAACCAGTGTGCGTGACAGAGTGGTGGCACACAGACTCCCAAGAGCAAACAGAGTAAGATGGAACTTCCATATCTGTGCAGTGAACACTGTTTTAGCACAAAGGTGACATAATCCAGTGTTTTGAAACCATTAGGGGAGTTTGAGCCTACCACTGTGCGAGAAGCTGGAAGGTTTGTAAGGCTACTTGAGGATGATACTTTCAGCTTCTTCCTGAAACTATTTCATTGCATCATGCCTCGTGTGCACATTCTCTTCAGCCCGCTCCAGAGGCGAATCATCGACTGAGTCTTTGTCTGGGGAATCATGCAGCAGTTCACACAGTTTTTCTGACTTCAGCATACATTATTTCACACCGGCAATAGCAGGCCACCAAATTATAAAGCAACGACTTCCTCAGCGGAAGGTGTTGCTTGAGCATGCCCCGACGGCAGCATGCATCGACGGCGGCATGCCCCGACGCGCGTGGACTGCGAGGGCCCGTTCAACGCTGCTTGCAGCTTTAATTATTATTATTATTATTAATGTTACACATGTTTACAATATTCGGTAACTGTTTGATTATTTTGTCTTAGTTAGGAAAGTCTGGTGCCTTTAGTCCCTTTCACATGGTGGAAGGTATACAGTTTATTATTAATTCAACAACGGTATCGGATCGGTATCGGGTATCGGCCGATACGCTCAGTCCAGGTATCGGTATCGGATTGGATCGGAAAAAACTGGATCGGTGCATCTCTAGTACCAACAAAGCACAGGAAGATCTTACAAACAAAAATGTACAGACAATACAAATGCTCTGGTGACAGAGAAATGCAAGGCACCAGACACCCTCATCCGGCCCACATACTGCGTTGAATGATGGGAATTTGGCGGTCCCCCCCTGTTTGCCAGATCTACGCCACAAGCGGTCCATAGCATGGCCAGATGTCATCCAAGTTGGAACTGAACAAAACAGAACTGGCCCAAATCTGGGCCAGATCCAGCCCACCAAAATAGAATGAATTGAAACCAGTTCTAGTTAATTCTCTTCGCTCCTGGCTGAAATCTGGACATGCTATGGACTGCTTTATAACCTGTCCTGTGTTGTGTGCAAATGGCAGGAAACTATATTCTGGTTGTGGTGCCAATGTGTGCAATTTGTTCAGCAAGGAACTTTTGTACCATCAAGTGGAGTACTTCAAGACTGAAGAATCGATCATTACTAGAGTGTTTTGCCTGCAACCTAGCTCCTGCTTTTTATCAGCCTCTTAACTCAACAGTAACACAAGGGTGTGTGAGACTACAGTTTTGTTCTTGTATTATGGGATAGTAGCTGTACAACCAGTATTTGTAAGGTTGTGTGGTTAGTAAACTACGACAATTGTGGAAACACAAGACATGTGTGGTCGTGCACTTTTGTCTAACTTAACTGTCTCAAAGGCTATCAAAAACCAAATTAATCAAGAAGCGCGGACCCAAACAGTTAAACCCTTCCTAATGCTAATTAGAGGACAATGACAACTTAAGATGAAAAAATTAATTAATTGGCATGTGAACTGCCCAGGATGGGCCACAACACAAACAAACTAGACTTGTCCAGTATTTGTGACTACAGCACAGGTTATGTATAAGAACAACCCCAGGTTTCTTTTCAGCACTGTAGCCAGGCTGATAGAGTGTCATAGCTCTATTGATCATTGTATTCGTACAACACTTAGCAGTAATGACTTTATGAGCTTCTTTAATTATACAATTTTGCTTATTAGAGACAAAATTCATCACCTTCTGTCTGTACCAATTTGACCTCTGAAAGAGAACCCTCAGTAACAGCTGTAAAACCAGATATGTATCTAGAAGCATTTTCTACTATTGACCTTCTGCAGCCAACTTCAATAATTACTTCATCTAAACCATCAACGTGTCTGTTAGAGCCAGTCCCAACTTAATTGCTTAAAGTGTATTATTCCTGTGTTATTGACAGTTAATGGTCTAAGTAAAACTGTTGGTCTCACTGGGGAGAATGTGTGCCTCCATCTTTATTGTCTATATTACTACCCAAACCCTCTGGCACATCTCACTTACGTCATCACAATGCACAGTGGCTACATCAGACATGCTCAGAATACTACATAAAGAAGCTGTAACCTTACTTGCCACTTCTATACTCGACATTATCAATCTGACTCTATCGTCAGGATATGTACACACTACACAGTGTTAGGGAGGTTAAAGGGAAAACTAAAAGGTGGATCCAAATGCAGCTCAGACAGGAGGCAGGATCAGGGGGAACAAAAGGCAAGCTTTAATGAGCAAAAGCTGAATTACAAACAAACAAAAGGAGCTAGTTCCACAAACTAGTAGAAATGGGGAAAAAGTAAAGTAGCAAATCAAACAGTAGAATACAAAGTGCAAACAAAAAGACAAAGTACAAATCAAAAGCAAAGTTCAAATCCAAAATGCAAAACATACCAAAAACTGGGGACTGGAGAAATACAAGGAACTCGACGAAAGAAAAAAAAAAGAGGAGACAACACGCACAATAACACCGAACACAACAGAATCAAAAAGAAACGATGAACCGACAAAGAGAAGAAGGACAGCAGAAACTAAATACACAGACACTGATGACGAGACGAGGAACAGGTGAGGTGACAGGAGGGAGGAGTACAGGTGAGTTAATGAGGGGAAGACAGAGAAGAAGGCAGAAGGAAACAATACTGACAGACAGGTGGAGACAGACAAGAAAGGAGGGATGGGAAAATACAGAGGAGAGAACATAATGGAAAGGGCACGGAGGGGAACACTAAGGAGACATAAAAAAGACCAAGAAATCAAAACATAAGACAAGAGACACAAGACACAGAATACATGAACCACGACACAATAGACACAGAAAACATGAAGCATGACACACAGTCTTTTAAAGTAGCTGTAATCAAACTGCTTCTGTTGCCTCCCAAACTGGATAGCCAGGGAGGCTGCCAGTCCTCGGTCTCGCCTGTGGTAAGAATAAAAGGAGATACACGTTGCACTGTTGTTAACTTCACGGCAGCAGGATTTATCCTTCCTCTTTACATGTGTTTCAGCACTTCAGGTATCAACATTTCAGCATAATTATAAAAGCTAATGGCCTGAGCTTCAGTCCTCCTGTTATTTCAGATGGCCATTTCAATGCAGTTATAAAACAACACTTTGCTCACATGTTCACTTTCTTAGCAAAATACAACTCAATTATGCCATTTGGACACCTTAAACAAATCAACTTCCAAACAATTGTTACGGCTCCTGCCGTCATCTGTTTGTAGTGTGCGTATGTGTGTGTGTCTGTCTTTTTTTCTTTCATACAGAGTGAGCGCTCCTGTCCCAAAGATTGTGTTGCTCCCGCACGTCATTGGCTCCGCAGTCCTGGCGTGGCAGTGAGGGATTGGCCAGCACCAGAGCGGGGACTTCAAAAGCCGACGCTGCTCAAGCGACGCGGTGGATCGCTATTGCGGAGGCATCTACCACTGACAGACTGTACTAAGAGAATTCGTTATAACTTAGAGTGTGTTTGGGCGTCTGAGTGCGGGGTTGTTTGTGAGTGTGCGTGTGCTCTGGGAAACCAGAGCAAGAGTGTCTGTGGTTAGAGAAGCAGTAGGGGTGAGCTGCCTTTTTCTTTGATTCTGTTTTTCTCCTGTTTTGTATTAGGTTAGGGAGTTAGGTTTAGCGCTTGTCTTTTTGTTTCGTTTTCTTTTCTGTAGGGTTTAGATAGATTTCGGGCTCTAGAGGTTAGGTTGATTTTGTTTGTTATTTTAGGCCTGGGCTCACCCTGAAGCAACGCTTCATCACTTGTATATATATCGCACCCATCACTGTACATATTGCACCTGTTGTCTTGTAAATAAATTGTTTGTTTTCACGTAACTTATACCGTGTTCGGGTGTCGGTAATTTATGTTGGGCTCGGCTCCCTAGACCGAGCGTAACACAATAATGAGACATCCTCGTGTTCATGAAAAATAATAAATGAATCTGTTTTTACCATGTATTTTTAACCAACACAGTTTCTCCAGTATTATGAAATGACCTTTTTACTCTATAAGCTATATAATCTACTTTTTGATCATGTTTTCTTGAACCAATCATGAATCAAACATCTTTCCTCACAACGTGGAAATACAACAACTATCTTCTTAATACATTCACTTGGTCAATGGCGCTGCACTAAGACTTCACAATAGCATTTCCTGGTTTTGGCAATAACACACAAATATATCCATTTGACTACAGATAAAAACCAGAAAACCACATATTGCATGAGAAGAGATTCATTAATAAAGTGCAGAATACATTTAGTGCATTCACCAGTATTTTCCTGTTGTTCTGAAACAGCTTCACACACTACGATGCAGGTCCGCCTAGCATTAGCCAGTTAGCATACCAGCCATCTCTCAATTCACATCAAACTCTCTCTATAACTCGTTACTTTGGCTCGCATGTTCACTACTAATCCTCAAGTCACACGTTCAACTCTTAACACATAGCATGTACACCTGATTAAATGCATATTTACTGACCTGTGGTAAGAATAAAAGGAGATACACATTGCGCTGTTGTTAACTTCACGGCAGCAGGATTTATTCTTCCTCTTTACATGTAAATCCTATCCTACCACAAGCGCGATGCGCCACCTAGCGGCCTGGACATGCCATAGCAGTGTAGTAGTGTGAGTACAGGTGAATGATGAAATGAATGAAAATAAATGAAAATGATAATAGAAAAATATAGTTGGGGTGTCTGTTTCTTTCCCTTATCTACTTTCCCATATTATTTCTTACTGTTTCCGACCCTCTACACTCTCCCCCACTTGAAAGAATGTCTCCTGACATTTGCTATCTTTCTGTGTCGGTGTCTAGTGTGCGAAAGTACAGAAATTGTAATCGTATTGGTGTGGCTGGATGAGATAGTGAAAAGGGGCAAAGCTTGGAGTCACTGCCAAGAGTTGGTTAGATAAGAGTGAGTTCACACCCGCACTCCACGACCGATATGATGGATGACCCAGAGTGTCATATGTGAACCGTTCTGTTGGTCTCCCCTTTCGCTGTAATCTTCTCAGTTCTTCTCCTACTCCTACACTTCCATCATCCACCTCTTCCACTGGATCAGGCCCTTCTATGACCAACTCTGGCTCCTCCTGTGCCTCCTGCCTATCCTGAGCTCTCTCGGCTTCCTGTCTGACAGGAGGGCAGAATTCGCTGGCGGTTGCACGAAGCTTGGACTGCCTTTGTGGGTCCTGCTGTGACACTACAGATCCTTGCGGCTGGGGTCTTACAAGTCTATAGCAAGGGATTCTGCTTCGGAGATTATGATGGTAAGTATACTCCTCTTCCTCATCAGAACTATCTGTCACCAGGCTGCCACTGTCTTTTTTTGGTTGTGCTTGTCTTTTTTGTCTCTTCTTTTCCTCCACAGGGAGTTCTTCTTCAAGAGGTAGGTCATTTACTGGCAACAGCAGGTTTCTATGAAGTACACGCAGGGACTTCCTACCTCTCTCAGGCTGTACTTTATAGACTGGTCCATCTCCCACTCTTTCCACCACGCGATGTACTACTTTCTCACAGTAGGAACGCAGTTTCCCTGGACCCCCTCTCTCTGAGAGATTTTTCACTAGTACCCTGTCACCTGGCTGAAGAGTAACGCCTCTCACTCCCCGATCGTACTGTTTCTTGCCTTTAGCTGAGGACTTGACTGTTATCAGCAGCAATTTGGTAAGCTGCTCGCATCCGATCTGCCCATTGCTGTGCAAAGGTTTGATGGTTGCCTGGGTCAGTCTCTGTCCTGGAACCAAAGAGCAAGTCAATCGGTAACCGTGGAGTCCTGCCATACAAGAGGAAGAACGGAGAGTAACCTGTGGCCTCATGCCTCGTGCAGTTGTAGGCTTGCACGATGTGAGGCAGATGCTCTTTCCACTCGCTTTTCTGCTCCTCTTGTAGGGTGCGCAGCATTTGGAGAAGTGTGCGGTTTAGTCGTTTGACTGGGTTGCACTGTGGGTGATAAGGCGTGGTCCGAGAATGAGCAATTCCAGACAGTTGTTGTAATCTTTGAAACAAGCTGTTCTCGAACTCACGTCCTTGATCATGATGAAGTTTCTCGGGGTACCCGAAACGAGGGATAAAGTCCTGAAATATCTTTTCAGCTGCTGTCTTTCCAGATTTGTTTCTCGTCGGGTACGCCTGTGCAAAGCGCGTGAAATGGTCTACAAGGACCAGGATATACTCATATCCTCCTTTACTTGGCTCAAGATGTAAGTAGTCAATTGAGACTAACTCGAAGGGTGCGCTGGTGGTGATGGATCCCATTGGGGCTTTCTGTGGGACATTGGGCCTCTTTTGTTTGATGCAGACACATCTTTTTGTAACATAGTTCTCAATGTCTTGCTGCATGTAGGGCCAGTAGAATCTTTCACGGGCAAGATGTATCACCTTATCAGCACCTACATGTCCCATGTCATTATGCAAGCTCCTCAACACCGCAGATTTGAGCTTTTCTGGGAGGACAAGTTGTCTGTGTTGCTCAGTTTTCCTGTAGAGTATTCCATTGTCCACTTCTAGCTTGTTCCACTCAAAAAGTAGTCTTCTTGTCTGTCTTCCCATGGCTCTTTTCTCTTTTTCATTAGGAGTCCATGAGTTGAGTTTCAAGGAGACAACTTCTTTGATTGCTGAATCTTCTTGTTGCGCAGCTCTGATGTTTTCAGATGTGACACTTGAAATGCTATCTGTCACCACAGCACTTGCATCCTTGTGGTTAAGTTGCAGAACAGCCATCCAGGGCACATCATTGTCATGGACTGCTTTAGTTCCTTGCCACACTGCTGACACTACCTCCGGTGAAACTGACTCTGTATGCTCACCCATTTGATGTTGAAGGCCCACCGGGTATCTGGACAACATATCGGCATCTGCATTCATTTTTCCCGGCCTATACTTTATATCAAAGTGAAAATCTGCTAACTCCCCGACCCACCTATGTCCCACAGCGTTTAACCTTGCGGTGCTCAGAACACAAGTTAATGGGTTATTATCTGTATAGACCGTGAAGGTTGGAGCGTAATACAGATAGTCACGGAATTTTTTGCAGATAGCCCATTTGAGTGCCAAGAACTCGAGTTTGCCGGAGTGTAGGTGATAGTTCCTCTCAGCAGGTGTCAAAGTTCTGGACCCGTACCCGATCACACGCAGTTTGTTGTCCTGTTGTTGGTATAATACCGCTCCCAATCCGTCATTTGACGCATCTGTGTGCAGTATAAACGGAAGATCGAAATTTGGGTAGGCTAGTATGGGAGGGTTAGTTAGCATCTCCACAAACCCTGATACAACATTCTGGTGTTCAGTTGTCCAAATAATGGGTGTGCGAGAGGAGAGCTGTCCCTTATCTCCCTTCTTCACTTGGACTTTACCCCTACTGGTCGGGGTTTTTGTGACATCACTCCCTTCGGCTGGGTTCTGAAGGAGCTCGAACAGGGGCCTTGCCAGTCGGGAGAAATCTTGGATAAAGGACCGATAATAACTCAGGAATCCAAGTAGTGTCCGGAGCTCTCCGACTGTGCGAGGTTTCCTCTCCTTCAGAGCAATCACCGCCTCTAAATCTTTTGGGTCGATCTGGATCCCTTCCCCTGACACCATTCGGCCAATGTAACGGATTTTCCTCTTAAAGAGTTCGCATTTTGTTGGACGGAGCTTAATGCCATGTTGTCTCATCCGGCAGAGCACTTGTTTGAGGTGGTTCACGTGTTCATCAAAGGTTTTAGAGTAGCAGAGGACATCATCTAAATACGGCACACAGCACTCATCTCTAATGCCCTCTAACACTCCCTCCATGCACCGTTGAAATGCAGCGGGTGCATTTGTCAGCCCAAATGGGATGCGGACCCATTCATACAGCCCCCAGGGGGTGCTAAACGCTGTTAGATGCCTCGATGCTTCACACACAAAACCCTGATGGTACGCGCTGCCTTGATCTAATATAGAAAACTATGAATTCCCTCCCAAGCTGTCCAACAGATCCTGTATCCGTGGCAAGGGATGACGGTCAGGTATGGTCTTACGGTTTAGTTCACGAAAATCAACGCATAGGCGGAGGCTGTGATCTTTCTTGCGCACGCATACAACGGGAGAGGAGTTAGCTGACACAGATTTCCTAACCCAGCCTCGGTCCAGAAGATTTTGGACATACTCTTTAACCTCTGCATATAGGGGTTTTGGAATAGAGTTGTAGCATTTCTGGACAGGATTGTCGTCTACTGTGCTGATTTTTAACTCTAAGTCAGGAATACAGCCGATGTCCCCATCCTCTTTTATGAACACGTCAGACTCTTCAAAGAGCATTTGGCGAACCACCTCTTGCTCGCTCTCAGTAAGATGGTCTAAATCTACTGGGGGGTGCCATCTGTTTTGTTGACAAGGTGCTCTGTAGGCTGTTTTGATCCCATCCTGATGGTCAACATTAGCACGTTCTTGGGTTGAGCACAGGAGAGTGTCTTTAGTCTGATTGTTTGATGTCTGGGGAGTTGGAAGGATACTCATAGACTGGAGGCCAATGATTTCTTCAGTGAAGCCCAGAACTGTTTTTGGTGGTAGGAATATGTCGTGCTGTGTAGGATTCTGGACGGGGATTCTCACGATTTTTGAGGCACCAGCAGGCACATCAACCAGAGCAGGAAAAAGCTCCAAGCCATCAGGTAAACTCTTCTCCACAGCTGGCTCAAATAGTGCAGCTCCCTCTGGCAATGTTCTCAGGCGACATTTCACCTCACAGATCTGGCCCCTTTGAACGGTGAGTCCTCTTTTCCCAACTTTCACCAAAGGGCTTACTGGTTCTTCTTGCAATGACATTTCATTGAGGACAGAGACAAGAGTTTCAACAGTGTGTCTCTGGACACTCATTGCCTCCGACAGTAAGTCCAGTAACCCGAGACAATTTGGCTGTTGCTCATTTTCCATGATTATCTCCTCAATCACATTAAAACCCAGCAGTGGGCTAGTCACACAGCTTCTGCTCACTAGTATGGGTACCAGTATTGCTACTCTCCCATGTTTTTGACTTGTCACTTCCAAAAGAACTTCAATCCACCCATCAAACGGTACAGCTGACCCATTTGCGGCTGTGATGTCAAGCGTGGAGTCTGAAAGTAGGCTGTTGAGGGGTTGGACTTTGTCATTTGGTAAATTTTGTTCTACCCAGGACTTCCCCACCATACTAACTTGGGCTCCACTATCCAGTAACATCTGGACTCTAACCCCATTTAAGTGACAGCTGAGCATACACCTTCCACCAATCAATTTAGCTACACGCTTCTGCCTTGCTGTATTGGGTGGTTTGTGTGACTGAGAAGTTGGAGATCTTTCATCTTTAGGATGTGGATTTACAGTGACTGGGGACCCTGCACTTGCTACAGTCACTGGTGGTCCCTCCCCAGTGACCTCACCCGGTTTCCCGACGAGTTGTTTTTCAGAAGGCAACCGATAGCTCTATGTCCCTCTTGTCCACATCGAAAGCAATGGGTGCAGCGGTCTTTTCCTTGTGCCACACACTGCTGGCATTTACCCTTGATTTCTGGCTTGGTTGGCTGCTTTGAGTGTGGTGGAGTGGCACGGGTATTTTCTGGTGCCACATTCACTACAGGTGTGAGAACTTTCTCTAGATTCTTGGTTAAGGATGAGACCTGTACTGTCAGCTCCTTTATGGCAGTGCGATTAGCTTGGACCTCTGCCTGCATCTGAACAGTATCCTGTCTGTCCTGCTGTGCTGCATTTGCACTGATTGCCTTTTGTTTGTGTGTCTGACCTAAACGGTTCTGTCTCTCTGTGTCCTCGCTAACTGACCGCGTTATCAGCTCTAAATAGAAGTCATCAGTAATACTCATGTTTGAGATGTGTGGTTTGATATCTCGTCGGATGTATGAGTATTTCTCGTGCATTCCCTGGTAAAGTGAGTGTAAGAATACGCCCTGTACCAGTTTGCTGTCGTACTGAAATCCTGTACTTTGTTTAGTAGCAAAAAGTACACGTTGTTTCAACCCCATTAGTCGGTACATGAACTGTTGTGGGCTTTCTCTGTCATTTTGTTTTGCGTTACTCAGTTCCTGGAATAACTCCGTACTGCTTTTATCCCTAAGGTGGGCCCTGAGAAAACGCTTTAACTCAATTACAGTCAGACTATCTTTGGTAATGAGCATGTCTTTGAATGTACCAAGTTTAATTATCTTGAGCACTGTTCTGATTACCTCAGTCTCTGTAAAACCTTCAGTTAACCCTTCATCAATTTGTTTGCACAAGTTATTAAAACTCAAATCAGAGTCAGAATCAGAGATTTGACCCCGATGAATTTTGTATTCTCTACGAGGCAGAAATTTTGCAACATCTGTTAGTTTTACCAACCCAGTTACCTGGTCAGTGACCACCTTTGTGGGTGCTTTCTTACTCACTGTCGCTACTACTACTGGTTCAGTCTCTTCCAGCGGATCAGTGTACTCTTCATCTGACGCTTGACCCTCTCCTACAGCTGTCTGTGGCGATTGCAGTTCATCAATGAGGTCACGAAGAATGAGCAGGCGAGCCATCCCTTGGTCCTCGAGGTCCCTCAGTTGTTTACTTCTGATAAAGTCAACAATGAAGTCAAAGAGTTCCACGTTAGTTGCATCCTCACCCGGCCAATCTCCTTCCATCTCGTCTTTGCATGACACTGCAAGCTTGCAGAGCAGGTCTGTATCGGCAGCACTGGTTAGCTGATGAAGCTATTGCTGAATCTCCCACCGCAGATCTCGTAGAGCAGCCATCTCTGGATACCTGAAGTCTGTCGCTCAGTACACCGGTCCAGGAAACAGGAAATCAGGATCCCGAAGTTCTTGGTTGATCAGCACCCGTCCACCAAGAGCGCTGATCCCAGACGAGCCCCCAAATTTGTTGCCTCCCAAACTGGATAGCCAGGGAGGCTGCCAGTCCTCGGTCTGGCCTGTGGTAAGAATGAAAGGAGATACACGTTGCGCTGTTGTTAACTTCACGGCAGCAGGATTTATTCTTCCTCTTTACATGTGTTTCAGCACTTCAGGTATCAACATTTCAACATAATTATAAAAGCTAATGGCCTGAGCTTCAGTCCTCCTGTTATTTCAGATGGCCATTTCAATGCAGTTATAAAACAACACTTTGCTCACATGTTCACTTTCTTAGCAAAATACAACTCAATTATGCCATTTGGACACCTTAAACAAATCAACTTCCAAACAATAATGAGACATCCTCGTGTTCATGAAAAATAATAAATGAATCTGTTTTTACCATGTATTTTTAACCAACACAGTTTCTCCAGTGTTATGAAATGACCTTTTTACTCTATAAGCTATATAATCTACTTTTTGATCATGTTTTCTTGAACCAATCATGAATCAAACATCTTTCCTCACAACGTGGAAATACAACAACTATCTTCTTAATACATTCACTTGGTCAATGGCGCTGCACTAAGACTTCACAATAGCATTTCCTGGTTTTGGCAATAACACACAAATATATCCATTTGACTACAGATAAAAACCAGAAAACCACATATTGCATGAGAAGAGATTCATTAATAAAGTGCAGAATACATTTAGTGCATTCACCAGTATTTTCCTGTTGTTCTGAAACAGCTTCACACACTACGATGCCGGTCCGCCTAGCATTAGCCAGTTAGCATACCAGCCATCTCTCAATTCACATCAAACTCTCTCTATAACTCGTTACTTTGGCTCGCATGTACACTACTAATCCTCAAGTCACACGTTCAACTCTTAACACATAGCATGTACACCTGATTAAATGCATATTTACTGACCTGTGGTAAGACTAAAAGGAGATACACGTTGCGCTGTTGTTAACTTCACGGCAGCAGGATTTATTCTTCCTCTTTACATGTAAATCCTATCCTACCACAAGCGCGATGCGCCACCTAGCGGCCTGGACATGCCATAGCAGTGTAGTAGTGTGAGTACAGGTGAATGATGAAATGAATGAAAATAAATGAAAATGATAATAAAAAAATTATAGTAGGGGTGTCTGTTTCTTTCCCTTATCTACTTTCCCATATTATTTCTTACTGTTTCCGACCCTCTACACTTCTTAAAAAGCAGACTGTGAAAGACTACCGGTGAGCGGCTGGATGATGCCGAAGAAAAGTCAATTTTCACATATTTATTACTTAACCTGAAATAACAGCAACAGATGAAATGATCATGAAGGTGGTAGTTCCAACCAACAACACAGACAGATGGTAAATGGCACCTTATATACTGTGCTACCGTTTAACTATTACTTGACTCTTCCACTAATAGGTAAAATTAAAATGTTATCAAATGGCTACCTTACTTAAGTGAAAATTTCCCCTTTTACCTTTAGCACATAATATTCACCACTCTTCTATTACTGCTATGCCACTGCCAATAAACCTATAAAATATATTTACAATAAATAGAAAGAACTACCGAGCATTTGAACCACAGCACTGGTCAGCTGCAAGTTGCAATTTGCAAATGATCACTTTATCGCATCTGACAAGGGTCTTGCCTGGAAGAGTCCATGACTGGAATGATATCTACTGCTAAAACATAGTGAACGCTGGGCCACATTGTAATGCTGACGATGATGCTGACGATGGAAGCTGAAGCATTTCTTCAGCTGAAATCAGCTGTTCTTACTGTATCATAGCCTACAGTATTGACGTACATGTATATATATTTTTTTTTTAAGCCCCCGTTTTCGGTGCCCCCCGCGGATGACAGCCCCAGAATTTGCCTGTACTGCCTATGCCCCGGGTAGGCTCTGAAGCTACCATATCATGTCTCATCAGTACTATGCTTCAGCTTTTTGTTTTTCAACAGTACTACATGAAAGTATTATGGAAAAAGAAAAAACTGTGTGTGCAGCACTTGTCTGTATGAGGGGCCGTCAGGGACATTATTCAGAATTACCTCTCACTAGAGTTTAGATCGGGCCCAAAATATCAAGCCCGACCCGACACGAGCCCGTGCACGTTGTGTCCGAGCCCGGCCCGGCCCGACACATTAACTGTAATTATGAGCCCGAACCCGATTTAAACAAGACATTTTTTTAATACGTGGGTTGTTATAACTGACGTTCTCAAACTCCATGTTGCACTAAAACTACACAATCAGTGACGCCGGTAACGCGTTCCTCTAATCTGACTACTCTTTTCAGTAATGAATAATTTAACGCGGTAATATTTCCAAACCAGAAATCAGATTAAAGTATTCAAGTCACTGTGCGTTACTATTATTTTCGTCATTTTCCTTGTAAAAATATATATTTTGCTTTCTTCTTGCGTCTCGAGGAGTGACGTGATGTGCGGGAGAAGTCACATTTTCAGCACAAGGACAACTCACATGTAACACCACGCAGCGACACGAGCAACATGGAGGGAGGAGAGAGATGCGCATTTTCTAGCTGGAAACACAGTCATTATTTAGAGTTATTAAAACATACACACACACACGCACACACACACAAATGCTTGATCAAGGGCCCGGCCCGAGGAAAGTGACGGGAAATATCGGCTCAGGGTCGGGCTCGGGCTCGGGCAGAGAATCTAAACTCTACCTCTCACACACACATGTGAAATGCTCTCACATACACTACTGAAACACTCTCACATGAACAAATGAAAAGTTATTCACTCACACACACTACTAAAATACTCTCACACATACAAGTGAAATGGTCTTATATACACTACTGAAACGCTCTCATACATACAAGTGAGTGAAACGCTCTCGTACACACTACTGAAACGCTCTCACACACACTACTGAAACGCTCTTATACACACTACTGAAATGCTCTCACACACGCTACTGAAACGCTCTCAAACACGCTGCTGAAACGCTCTCACACACACTACTGAAACGCTCTCACACACACTACTGAAACGCTCTCACACATACTACTGAAACGCTATACACACTACTGAAATGCTCTCACACACACACTACTGAAACGCTCTTATACACACTACTGAAATGTGGTTGGAAAAGATGTAGAAGCAGACAAGATCAGATGGCAGCAGCAGAGGGCAGAGACAAAAAGCTGTGGTCAAGTCAGACAATTTCCAGCATTTATATATATATGTGTATATATATATATATATATATATATATATATATATATATATATATGTGTGTGCTGGAAATTGTCTGACTTGACCACAGCTTTTTATATAGCTATAGCTATAGCTATATATATACAGTTATATATATATATATATATATATATATATATATATATATATGTATATATATATGTATATATATACATACATGCTGTATATATATATATATATATATGTATATATATACATATATATACATATATTAGGGCTGTCAAAGTTAATGCGTTAATAACGCGCTGACGCAACGTTCTCTTAACGCCGTTAATTTTTTTAACGCGCGATTAACGCTCAGTATAAAAAAAAATTAATTTAAAAAAAACGCACATTGTATGATTTACGGCCGTCCTGTAGTCTTTATACAGAGGGTGGCAGAAGAATAAGAAAGGGAATCAGAAGAAGAAGCAGGGTTGGCGGTTCGTTAAAAACACGGCAGACTGAAAAGCAGCACTCGCTGCAAACTCCTCATCTCTGCTGTCACTCACGGTGGCGTACATTTGTTTCTTCATCGCCCTGATCATTTTGCGGGACACTCTCTCATGTTGTGCCCGTTTGCTGATAACTCATCTCCGCATGTTTATCTCAGGTTCCTCGCTAGCCTTCTTCCTCCCTCCAGCAGGCAGCCTGGCCTTGCTGCTGTCCTCCTCGGACAGACGCTGAAGCTCTGTTTCTCTCACTCTCTTGGGGTCCACAGAGAAACGTCTAGCGGCTGCTTCTCCCAAGTTTTCCTCTGAATATATCACGACAGAAAGTTTGAATTTCAAGTCGTACTTTTTATTGTTTTGCTGCACCGGAGCCATGGCGATCATCAGTGTGATACTGACTGACAGAAAGTAGCACACTGCGTGAAAAAGGTGAAAAAGAAAAACGTGCAGTGTCAGTGGACACCACTTGCAAGCCAAACAGACGGCAGATGCAGAGAGCCCGTCGCCCCCCCTCGCCAAAAGCAGACAACCCTGGATTTATTTTCCTGCATGATTTGAAGTGTTGAATAAACATTTTCATAATGCAAGCATATTTGACCTTTCTTATGTTGTTAAAAGTATTAAGAACATGAAAAAATACATTAAGGTACATTTAGAACAGAAACAAATGTGCCAAAAAAATTGCGATTAATTTGTGATTAATCGCAAGTTAACTATAGACAAAATGCGATTAATCGCGATTAAAAAAATTAATCGCTTGACAGCCCAAATGTATATATATATATATATATATACATATATATGTATATATATATGTATATATATATGTATACATATATATGTATATATGTATATGTATATATATATATATATATATATATATAAATATATATATATATATATATATATATATATATGCTGGAAATTGTCGCTCAGCGATGAGCCAGAAAGCGATGAGCCAGAAAGCTAACGCCATGCTAGCAAGATTCAAAGTCAATAACATTGCGTACAGTTGACAAACAGTAAATATAATTTGACAGTATGCTAGCTAACAAGACTAGCTAGGTAACCAGTCATGTCATTGTCCCCAAATCAATATCATGATTTTCACGAAAAATGACCGGCCGTGTGTAACGTCACTGTGGCCGCAGCCTGAAGTAGAGAGCTGAACAGTGAACAGGATGTGAGATTATTCAGGTATCATTAGATTTAGAGGGGAAGTGTACTTTCTGCAGCTTGTGTGTTACAGTCGCCACCTTGTGGTGTTCAGAGGACAAGGCACTGAAGGATTGACAGACTGCACTCAGTGCTGGAAATAAAATATTCAGATTTGATACGCCAGCTAGCGCATTGATTTAGAAGGGTAAACAGACAATTTGACTGGAACTACTTAGTAGGTGTCTGTATATCAGGGGTTAATGGACACCCTTCAGCCAATCAGAATCGAGTATTCCCCCAGACCATGGTGTAAATATATATATACATATATACGTATATACATATATATATATATAGATATAGATATAGACATAGATATACATACATATATGTACACACATACATACATACATACACACATAGATATACATATATGTATATGTATGTATATACATACATACGTACATACATACAAACATACACTGTATGCCTGTGTTTGTGTGTATAAAATATAAATATGTTATAAATGTAAATTTGAGGGAATAACTTTTATAATTAGAGATAGAAATGTGGTCGTGTGTGTGTGTGTATGTATGTATGTGTATATGCTGTTGGTGTTACGGCACCGCCGTCCCCAGTGCCCGCCGCTCTGGTGCTGCCATTCGCCCTCACGCCCTCGTTGCCACGCAGCCTCTTCCTTCGTTTCTTGTCTTTCTTGTCCCCTTCCTCCTTCTTTAGGTCCTTTTTAAAGGCTCGCCAATCTCTCAGGTGCGGTGATTAGGTTTAGGGGTATCACAACTAGGATCGGGTTTTCAAAAATAAAAGCACACACTCCCAGTGTACAAGACATGCAATAAAAACACACACTAAAAAAATACACACTAAAAAGCAAATATATTACAAGTTAAAAACACTGGGAGTTTAAAATACACAATAAAATTACCTTACCCCTGTGACATGTGTATGTATGTATGTATGTATGTATATATATATTAGGGGTGCACCGATCCGATATTAAGATCGGATATAGTAGTGTGTATAAGAGCGTTTCAGTAGTGTGTGTGAGAGTGTTTCAGAAGTGTGTGTGAGAGCATTTCAGTAGTGTGTG
Source organism: Diplodus puntazzo (assembly GCA_963678695.2). Lineage (NCBI taxonomy): Eukaryota > Metazoa > Chordata > Actinopteri > Spariformes > Sparidae > Diplodus > Diplodus puntazzo. The sequence continues at coordinate 22,557,205 of OZ023167.1, read as the reverse complement.
TCAGAGCGTTTCAGTAGTGTGTGTGAGAGCGTTTCAGTAGTGTGCATAAGAGCGTTTCAGTAGTGTGTGTGAGAGCGTTTCAGTAGTGTGTATGAGAGTGTTTCAGTAGTGTGTGAGAGCATTTCAGTAGTGTGTGAGAGCATTTCAGTAGTGTGTATAAGAGTGTTTCAGTAGTGTGTATGAGAGCGTTTCAGTAGTGTGTGTGAGAGCATTTCAGTAGTGTGTATGAGAGCGTTTCAGTAGTGTGTATGAGAGCGTTTCAGTAGTGTGTGTGAGAGCGTTTCAGTAGTGTGTGTAAGAGCGTTTCAGTAGTGTGTATGAGAGCATTTCAGTAGCGTGTATGAGAGCGTTTCAGTAGTGTGTATGAGAGCGTTTCAGTAGTGTGTGTGAGAGCGTTTCAGTAGTGTGTGTGTGAGAGCGTTTCAGTAGTTTGTGAGAGCATTTCACTCACTTGTATGTATGAGAGCGTTTCAGTAGTGTATATAAGAGCATTTCACTTGTATGTGTGAGAGCCTTTTAGTAGTGTGTGTGAATGAATATTTTTTCAGTTGTTTATGTGAGAGCATTTCACATGTGTGTGTGAGAGGTAATTCTGAATAATGTCTCTGACGGCCCCTCATATGTCTGAGCGGCTGACTTTATTAACAGTGGTACTGGAACAACCTACTATAGTGTAAGATCTGTTTTCTTGTTTGTTATTGCAGTTGTATAAATGTAATTTCTCATGCTGTTAGATTACTGCTAGACCACGCCATCAGGTGTGTGCGGAAAAATCTGAAAGCAAACTGTTTTTGCCACAGTGAAAATGTTATTTTGATTGGCCAAACACCCACAAAAAGGATTGAAGCACAATATTTCGGAATTTACTGCATCAAACTTTGCCAATATAGTTGGTTGAAAGTGATTAAGGAATGGGCAACCTGTGGATAAATGGTTTAAACAAAGGACTTTTACACAGGAGAATAGGGTCTGAGACCTGCTTGCAGCCACCATTCATCAGTAACTTCCACCTTATTTCTCTCTCCCCATTGGAAACAACTGAAAAAAGATGCTGGCATTCAGAAAAAAAAAGCTCTGTGGACACCGGTCCTTAGTCAACGACGTTGGTATCCCAAGAGAGGAGGAAGAGGACAGTAAAACCTAGTGAGCCACAAATACACTTGACATCTAATGTGATGCTGGAAATCTTGAGAAAACTGGGGAGCAATCTTTATGTAAGACCAGAGAATCATTATAGTGCAGCAGGAGGTGGAATTGCACTGCTGTCAGAACTGACTAGATGTAAAATGTGTGAAGGTCCAGCTGCCTGTGGGAAAAGGGGTGTCTTCAATAGACTGGAAGAGGAAGCAATAAATAATTAAAAAGTTGTACTACAATCTGCAGACGTTTGTTTATGCCTGTGATGTATTGGATAGTAAATCAGCGTTTTTACGGAAATGTATGCATTATAGATGTGCTTGCATAATTTACAGATTTAATACCAACAGATTGTGCGAGCCATAAGAGTAAGCTGATCGAGAGGGGGCTTCTTACTGAATTTAGTACATGTTTTTATTTAATACTGCACAAGCTCTGCACTCGGACCTTTCTAAAAAAAACTGCATAGTGAGCATGACATATGATCGATGAGCTTTTACCATTGATGTGTAGAAATACTCACATTTACAAATTTATCCTATTTTATTTACTTTAGTACAAGCAAAAATAATCTGAACTCTGAATTACAGCTTTGGGGTTTCATGACACCTACAGTTGCACAGTGTTCTCATGAGTCCTCTTTGTGTGTGTGTGTGTGTGTGTGTGTGTGTGTGTGTGTGTGTGTGTGTGTTTGTGTGTGTGTGTGTATTTTTTTACTTAAGTGCTGTCTGCCACTTACCCAGCACTATAAGGCTGATGGTGCTCCAATGGTACTGTGCACCAGTCTTGACTTTGCAGCTGTACTCTCCTGAGTCTGTCAGAGACAAGTCACTGATCAGCAGTGAGGCATCACCTTTTAAGTACTCTCCAGCAAAGGTCACACGGCCATGCTCTGCTTCATTTGGGTCAAACACCCGTCCAGCAAAGTAGGTGATCACCTGGTGGGGAAAGTAAAGTCAAGGTGTAAGCTTGTAATGAGATAAACAGTTTGATTCATACAGTTAGTGCAACAAGATGAAAATTCTATATGAAAACCAACAATTATACTTTATTTTACTGTATATGTACAGAAGGCCAGACAAAACATGTAAGGTAATATATACATTTTATTTTTTATTGTTCACGGTTATGAACGTAAACACAGCATGATCAGGATGATAACAAAACATGGCCCCATTCTGTGACACTTATCTTCATGCTTATGAGTCTTATAATTAATTGCTGCATCTCAGAACTATAGAAGCGCTTAGATTGAGAGAGAGTTTAAATCCTGAATCACCAAACGAAGCAACAGATGCCTTCATTTCATGCCTTTTTAAGCTGGAGATGTGGTAGCTATGACGCTTCATATGAACTTTAACCTATGAACAAAAATGGTCTTTTCAGCTTACTTGACCATTTAAACTGCATGCAAAAATAATTTGGTCTACAGTTTACATTTTTAGAGTGAATGTGAGCTATGTGATCTTTTACTCATAGAATCCTTTATTATTCTTCATTCATCATACATGCCTTCAGAGATATACAGGGCTCTGTCCTACACTCGGTGCAAAGCAGCGCAAAGCAGCGTACAGCAGTACAAAGCACAAGTGTGGTTGCTCGTTTCAGACTGACTAAGACTGACTAAGTTGTCACCTGTGCGCCCCTGGGTGTGTTGGTGTGAGTGAGGTGTGATCAGGCACACCGATGGCAGATTGCTGTTTTGAAGCAGTGGAAAGCAACAGCAACATAGACAAACAAAAGCCTGAAGTCAAAGGTGCAGTCTGTTTTACAGCTATTTAAAGGATGCATTATATGCTCCTACACAGACGGATTCATACTGTTCACCCCCTTTCGAAAGTCCAGCTGAACAGAGTTTACAGATGGCAATTCTTGTTTTTTTTTTCAGAAACTATGAAATACTGCCATACAGCTGACATCTTTGGTGTTGGTCATTGAGTCCGTCGGGCCCTTTTTGTGGTGAATATGGAAAATTCAACTCATGTCTATTTTCTAAAGCCCACAGTTTGCTCTGCTCTCTTTGTCTGCTCTCTTTGTAATGAGTAGGCGTGTCATGGACGCCATGGGCACATTAAGTTGTCATACACATTCAGTCAAAAACTTCTGCCATGTCACTTATTTGAATACCAAATGGCTGATATTTTGGTGCAGCCCTAGTTGTAACCTTACCCTATCTTATTTTTATTTTTTATTTTTTTATTTATGTTGTTTATTTCGGGTATGTCAATTCATCATCGTCACATTTCATCATTGTTCAATAATACAATACACATGGCCGAAAGGGAAAAGCGGGAGAAGCCAAAGCTTATCTAGTCCCGCCCCCATTACCCACAGGATAAAATCTTCATACTAATCTTTTCTTATCTTTTGCATTTTACATTTTTACCTAACACTTTCTTTTACTATGACCTTTGACAAAACATATGACAGCAGTAGCATACAGAGCTGAATTCAACTCTAGACAGTACATACAGATAACGTGTGTGTCTGCACATGTGTCCATATTAGTCCGTCATGAGTGAACAACAGTCTCATCTTATAGCCAGGCATGTCACAAGGTCAGAATGATGGTCCAATCGACAGAGAACAAAAGTCCAGTGTATTTAGTAGTTGTTGGGATGGTGTGAAAGCCCTTTTTTTATGCCATTTTTATTTTATTCATCCGTCTCCTCTGCAGCTTTCGCCGCTGTTAACTTCGCCATATCCTCCCGATTAGTTGCTACGTCAACTCGCATCAGTGCCACAAACTCACGAATTGTGGAGATGTCAGAGCGCATCCCGACCACAGCACTCCGAGTATTGGCGATGTCAGCCCTCACACTGGTCTGCCCAGTAGCGATCTTTCTCATTTTCCGATATTGCATAAAGATTCCAAATCCCAAAACGATCGTTCCAATTGTCATGAACGTGAACATGTACACGTCCTCGACATCCTCCACATCCAGTGCAGCAAGGCAGATGACTTTCCACTTTCCCCAAGCATCCATAGCGTAGCCGGACATGAAGGTCCCATCCGGGCATGTCGGTTCGCCAGAACCCGCACTCCGTGTTGAGAACACTCTGTCGATGGCATTCAGTGACCAGCTCAGCAACTCCATCGTGGATTGATCAGTTGATTGATTGGTTGAGAACGTTGTTGTACAATATTAAACAAGTCTCCAATCGAGTGACTTTAGTGTGCCAATTTACAGGGCTCAGTGAAGTTCTTCACAGCTCAGAAGAAGTTGTGATAACGAGCAGTAGTGTCACGTACCTAAGTTATCTCCACATTGTTTATACCCATTATAACAACATCCTGCTACGCACAGCTGGCATTGGCCTTGGACCATACAAGTTTCTCAGGTTCAACTTATTGTTTGGGTACAGAATGTTTTTTGTTCTTCATTGTATTTGGCACAGTGCATTTTGTTGTGTTTGACATTTTCTATTATACTACAATAGGTGCATACTAATGTGCTTACTATTCCAATATGATATAAATCTTATTTAAACAAGTGTGATCTCCCAAATTTCAGTTTGGACAGCATCACCCCCTTTCTTCTACTTCTTCCTCTAATACTCTAACTGTAACAGTTTTTTGTACTCTATAGTATATTCTGCATTCCTCATGCCACCTTTTCTGATATTTTTGTTTTTATTACTTCTTTAACTTTCCCTTTTCCAAATGAAATGTCCATTATCAGGGGGGCAAGCCCGAGGGGCCGAGGGAATGCGTATGCAAGCAGAGGCGTTTCCTAGGACCAGTGGTGCTAGTAACCCTATTGTAATTGTAAAGACTTTTAGGGGGCCAGGGCCGAGGGAACGCCAAGGGAACGCCAAGGGAACGCGTATGCAAGCAGACACGTTTCCTAGGACCAGCGGAGCTAGGAACCCTATTGTAATTGTAAAGATTTTTAGGGGGCCAAGCCCGAGGGGCCGAGGGAACACGTATACAAGCAGACGCGTTTCCTAAGACCAGCGATGCTAGGAACCCTATTGTAATTAGGGGGCCAAGCCCGAGGGGCTGAGGGAACGCGCACTGCATGAAAAGTGGGATTTTCGTCAGTATGCGGCACTGTAGATTGTCGTGGAAGTTCAGGTTTACGACTGCAAACGGCAATTTGCAGGCAACACCGAAAACTGCCGTAAATTGTCGGAAATTGACGTGGGCCTTGCTTGTCAGTTGTCCCCCCATGACCCCCCTCCCTCTGATTCTAGGGGAGGCTTTAACATGTAAATGAAAATGCTGTGAGCTATACAAATGCAAATCAGGGTAGCAAGGCGAGTTTTACCTCAGGTGACATTTTTCTAAAAGGTATTAAGAAAATCTCTGGTATAAATAGATCAGGCTCAGTATAGCCTAATATTGACTCTTAAGTTTTAGCTTGAATTGATTCATTTAATTTAAGTATGCTAGATTAATTACTGTGTATGTCATTAGCAATGGTCAATGTTGTTTTAAAAAAGACACACACAATTATTTATTTTATTTTTTCTCTCCTGGGACCAAGTTAAAGATAAAACACCAGTTGTTGAGAAGTTAAAATTTGCACGAAATATTTTGAGATAAGCAAGATACTAAAATGCATTAGTAATTACTGTTTAAAATGTGTGACTTTAAATTTCATGGGTTCTGAATGTTTAAAAGAAGTTCAAGTAATTCTTATTACGTGTGAGAGTTCATGACCTTTAAGAGTTTTACACTTCCGGGTTGTCCGGAGCGTCAGTCACGAGGAGGAAGGAGCAGAGAGTTAATGGCGTCGAGCAGCTGACAGTGGACTGTGTGTGTCGTTAGTGTCGTGTTTTATCACTAACGGACTGTGAACTGTTGTTGGATGACATACTGTGAGTGTGTGAGTTGGACTCTCCATTGCAGTCGAAGTGTTTGTTTTATTGGACACGAAGCAAGTCTGGCTAAGCTACCTAACAGGAGCTAGGCTAGCTAGCAGGAGCTAGGCTAGCGGCACGGCCATTGTCAAGAGGAGGCCTGCGCTGACGGGAGGATCTTTGCCGGGTCGCCACGGAGAGTGTCGCCGACGGAGGTCGCTTTGCTGCCGAAGAAGGACATGGAGATTTATCGCTGCAAGCATTTTGTTTTCACAGACCAACCTTGCATCATAACGAGGCTGTGACCTCCTATTAGCTCGGAGCAATGTCTGCAAGTCCAGATTTACATGATGCTGATAATGACGCCATCGTGTGTAAGTAACTTTTACTGTTTTCTCCGTCCTTGTTTAATTTTACTGTGACTTACGTTTTTTTTTTTATTCATACCCCTCTCATTTAATTGTTTTATAGTTGCCTGTAAGACATTCCGAGACAGTACGCAGGAGCTTCAGGTACAAACAACCAGATCTTGCATCGCAAGCGGAAGCTGTGAAGAGTTCGACTCGGAGTCAAAGAGGGTAAGATTTATTAGATTAGATCCGTTTTTGGTCAATGTGACTATTTTTCAGGTGCATTAAAAGATGTGATGTGTCCATACGTAGTGTATCGCGCAGTACTGATTGTCTTTATTGATTGTTTTTACAGCTGCTGGAAGCGAGACAGAGTGCTAGCTGAGGATGAGGTGGGGCTTTGGAAGTGTGCCACGCCGCCACCATAGACCTGATGTCTGAGGAGGAAGACGGCGGGGTATCTGGATGGAGCCGGGAGCTCACCGAGCTCTGTGCCACGCTGCAGTCGAGATTAGAGGCGATTCCGACGTACAGAGCGACGCACCACAGACGTCTGCAAAACGGTCCGAATTCAGACAGAAGGCCAGCAGTTACCTACAGCTCCGAGGCGGCAGACAGACACGTCACGGTGCTTCATGAGCTTCTCGTGAGCATCCCGTTTTTGTGTGGGCAGATTATGCTTTGTACATAGTTGTGGTTTGTCTGTGTTTGTTCTAATAAAGCTCTTTCTTTTAAGCTTCCTGGCAAATGTTCCTTTCCTCAATAAATTCAATCATGTCTTTGATGATATCATAAATAAATATAAATATATATATAATTATATATATATATATAAATATGTATATAAATATATATATAAATATATATATATAATTAAAGCTGCAAGCAGCGTTGAACGGACCCTCGCAGTCCACTCGCGTCGGAGTATGCCGCCGTCGTGGAATGCTGCCATCGGGGCTTGTTCACACAAAACATTCTGCTGAGGAAGTCATTCCTTTACGATTCGGTGGCCTGCTACTGCCGGTATTAAATACTGTACGCTGAAGTCGGAAAAACTGTGTGAACTGCTGCATGATTCCCCGGACAAAGACTGAGACGATGGTCAGCTTCTGGAGCTGGATGAAGAAAATGTCCACACGAGGCATAATGCAATGAAATAGTTTGAGGAGAAAGCTGAAAGTATCATCGTCCAGTAGTCTCACAAACCCTCCAGCTTCCAGCACAGTGGTAGGCTCAAACTCCCCTGATGGTTTCAAAACACTGGACGACGTCACCTTTGTGCTCAAACACAGAGTGTACAGCACGGATATGGAAGTTCCATCTTACTGTGTTTGCTCTTGGGAGTCTGTATGCCACCACTCTTATCAAGCACACTGGTTCTTTTGAGAGATCTTGAAAAGAAAAAAAAACAAAAGCAGAGAATCCAGCCAGGTCAGAGAAGAACCGATTAACTAATGGGATGTTACCAGGGCCGGTTCTAGGCAGGCATATATGAGGGAGCAGACAAAAATGTGAAGGGGGCATCATGTATACACATCATGCTCCAGCACTTTTTTTTCTGTGCTTATAGTAACAGTGTTTCTTCATTGAACTGGGTTGTTAGCTATGTGTCCAACCCCAACCTGGAGAAGTGGATTGCACTTTGCCAGGCCTCTACCATTAGACCTGTCCAACGTTCTCTTTGTGAGCTGCTGGAAGCTGGAGCAAAAAATAAGTGAGCTGGCTTTGTTAAAAAAAAAAAAAATGCCGTGATTATATGAAACAAAACAGTGCAGAACTACAGCGGGACTTTACGTAGGGATCTGTCACACACTGGCAGAGGCGGGCTGGGGTTGAAATTCAGCCCTCAAGCTTGGTTTGGAGAGACCTTTTATCTGATTGCATGACGGATGCAAGTGGAACCATAGTTTTAAGATGAATACTTTATTTGCATCTAATGTACTGCTATATCTGGATGAAAAGAACATCAGTAATAACGAATATTCGCCATAACTCATTAACTTTGGAAAGAAAACAGATGTCTAGTTCAGAAAGCCACTGACATAACTGCAGGAGAGGATGGGCTTATTGTTTCTGTGTGACTGGAACTGAAACATCAACATGTGACTTAATATAATGCTATGCAAAGACTTATTGCCAACCCAGTCCTGCACACTGCACCTGTATCTGGCAATGTTTGGTTTTTTTTGGTGGTTCCTGCTCCAATTTCCTCTTCCTCCTCTTTCTCCTCCTCCTCTTCCTCCTTCTCCTCCTCCTCTTCCATCTCCCCCTGCTCCTGTCCCTCCTCATCTGTCTCTTCCTCCTCCTCACTCCTATGACTGGCATTATCCTGTCCCTCTGCATCAACTCCGCGACTGACACTGGCCTTGTCAGCTAATATTCACAATAACAGCAACAATGATAAATGAGTTAGGATGTAAAAGACAGGATGTATAGCCTATATATTCAAATAATATTTTTTAAACTTTGAACACAGACTCTCCTGAAATATGTTTGCTTTTGCAATAAGGAAATGTGACCCTGCTGGGTCCGTGTCGTCACTCTCCTGGCTGACTGTAGCCGCGCTGACCTTCGCCCCTCCACCACTAAAAGCTCTGTTTATTTGGCGCATTTGACTGCATCCTCTATTAACCGTTTTTTTCTTTTTTGCCCTTAATGTTTCTGCTCCATCCATCTCTTTCTCCGGCTTCTTTCTTTTTAGCATGTTTGCTCATTTGAACTTATCCCGCTCCCCTTTCTTTCTTTAAACAGGACAATAATGGTTTAATGACTGACTGAGCTGCTGAGCCAATCACATTTTAATAGAAACTGCTGCTGCTTCTTCAAAGTCTTCCCGCCGTGGTGAAACCTGGCACCATACTGTCATGCTACGTCTTGGCTCATTTGCATACTGCAACAGTGATTGGATATTTACTAAGAGTTTAGGGAGGGGGGTGTGTGTGTGTGTGTGCGTGTGTGTGTGTGTGTGTGTGTGTGTGTGTGTGTGTGTCCGTGCTGCGCAGCCTGTGAATACATGCACAGCGGAGCGGAAGGACAGAGAGATGAGTTGAGGGGGCAAGACACTTATTTGCCCCTGCGTAGAGCCGGCCCCGGATGTTACATTTGATGATGATTTGATGATGAAAGCTGAAGAGGGAGAAAGATTTAAAAAGCTCAAAAGGCAGAAAAGCTGAAAAGTAAGAGGGCTGAAATAACTTAAAAAGGTGAACAGTTTCTCTGGCTGAACACATGCTGCAGCAATAGCACAGCCAAAGTTGTGCCCATAAAAATTGCATGGGAAAAGGCCTCCCAAACTCCTGCCATTTTTGAAAGAAATGTAATGGTTATCTGCAAAACATTTATATATTGAGTCACAGGAGACATTGCTGAACTCTGTGATGTCGTTTTTATTTCCGTAGAGTAAAAAATGAGGACTTCAGAGTGAGAGACCAAACAGGCTCTGTCTGCTCTCCTCCAGAAATGTAGACTCAAAATTAACATTGCGGCTTATGGGGGAGTTGTTGGAGTGCTTGTCGCTCTGGGGCTTCCACATCCAAAGCTGTAAGTCCTACATCTTAAATAAGACCATCAGCCGAAAGCCAACAAGATTTCCTACATTTCTATGCATATATTGTCCATGTGAGGTAAAAGATGTGGAATCCAAATTAAACTGAACAGAATTTTTTCTCCAGTTCCTCCAACTGCTCTTCACTCGAGCGATGATGTCACGCATTCTAGCTCAGACAATACACACCCATTATAAAATGACAAAGAGAAGCAAAAAATCCTTAAAACTAAAACTGTGATGATTTCAAAACCATACAAGATTTTAAAAAGCTGAATACAGGACTGGAATGGAGTCTGTAGCTCAAAGTATGAAGGACAAGGAGAGGTTGAAAGTGGATGAGTTTTGAAGAGGATTTGAAGATTTTCCCATTTAATTCCATGCAAACTAATTAGACTGCCACCAGATCGCCACCTATTGGCCGATTTGCACCAAATTTCACACAGACCCTCATCAGGCCATGGAACACAATTAGCACAATTAAAGTGTTGTGGTAATGGGAATGTATTTGGGGAAGATATGGAACAATATCTGTTTTGAATGCAATGCGCAGGAATTTTTTGTTTTATGTTTTGGGCGTTTTTTGGGCTATCAAAATTCTTTTAATAACTTTTTTGTCAGGAGGGTCCACAGATGCTTCATGCAAAGTTTGGTGCAAATCGGTCAAATCGTCTAGGAGGAGTTCGAAAAAGTAGGTTTTTCATTTGGCGCAATTTGGCGAATGGAAAGTTACTGCCAAAGTGGGCGTGGCCTACACCACACAATTCAGCTGAATTCAGGGAACATGTAGATATAAGCTTTAACAGTGTGCAACATATTATGCAGGATTTATGGGCCAAAAACTTTTATTTTTCATAATGGCGCCCCCTGCTGGTCATTTTTGGTGTGTGAGTTACAGGGGCCATTCTATAGCACCCCAATGAGTTTCATTTCCATAAGTGTTATGGTGTGGGCACAGTGCCAAATATTAAATTATACGGCCACCAGAGCGCCACCTAGTGGCTGATCGGTTAACCTTTTGTCAGCTATCCTCAGGAAGGCACTGACAATAATTGTTCAGACTGTCGTGTTAATCCGATGAACCGATATTGAGATATAAAATACTTCATTTTAAAGAGCGCCACCTTATGGTCATCGCCGAAAAATTTGCGCAGGTCCTCAGGGGCCTATGGGGAAGTAGTATTCTGAGTTTCATGTCATTCGGACACACCAATGTGAAGATATGCATCACTTCCTGTTTGTAGCGAAATCTGCAGGAAGTTTTTAATTAATAACTTGAGTATCGTTTGATCTATCAAAATTCTTTTAATAACTTTTTGTCAGTAGGGTCCACAGATGCTGTGTGCCAAGTGTCGTGCAAATCGGTGAAATCGCCTGGGAGGAGTTTGAAAAAGTAGGTTTTTGACATTTTGCAACGGTAAAAAAAAAACGGTAGGCGGAAATGGGCGTGGCCTATACCACGAGATTCAGCACAATTCACTGAACACGTGGATATAAGGCTTTTGAATTTGCGCCAAAATATATGGGAGTTAATAGCCAAAACACGTTTCCTTAATAACAGCGCCACCTAGAGGTGGAAATTCAGGACGACAATAGATTATAAAATTTGGCGCCAGGTGTGACTTATATTCCAAGTTTGGTGAGTTTTGGGGTATGTTCAGGCAGTGAAAAATGTGATCATTTGTGAGGAGAAAAATAATAATAATTAAAGCTGCAAGCAGCGTTGAACGGGCCCTCGCAGTCCACGCGCGTCGGGGAATGCTGCCGTCGGGGCTTGTTCACGCAACACATTCTGCTGAGGAAGTCATTCCTTTACAATTCGGTGGCCTGCTACTGCCGGTATTAAATACTGTACGCTGAAGTCAGAAAAACTGTGTGAACTGCTGCATTATTCCCCGGACAAAGACTGAGACGATGGTCAGCTTCTGGAGCTGGATGAAGAAAATGTCCACACGAGGCATAATGCAATTAAATAGTTTGAAGTGAAAGCTGAAAGTATCATCGTCCAGTAGTCTCACAAACCCTCCAGCTTCCAGCACAGTGGTAGGCTCAAACTCCCCTGATGGTTTCAAAACACTGGACGACGTCACCTGTGTGCTCAAACACAGAGTGTACAGCATGGATATGGAAGTTCCATCTTACTGTGTTTGCTCTTGAGAGTCTGTATGCCACCACTCTTATCAAGCACACTGGTTCTTTTGAGAGATCTTGAAAAGAAAAAAAAAGCAGAGAATCCAGCCAGGTCAGAGAAGAACCGATTAACTAATGGGATGTTACCAGGGCCGGTTCTAGGCAGGCATATATGAGGGGGCAGACAAAAATGTGAAGGGGGCATCATGTATACACATCATGCTCCAGCACTTTTTTTTTCTGTGCTTATAGTAACAGTGTTTCTTCATTGAACTGGGTTGTTAGCTATGTGTCCAACCCAACCTGGAGAAGTGGATTGCACTTTGCCAGGCCTCTACCATCAGACCTGTCCAACTTTCTCTTTGTGAGCTGCTGGAAGCTGGAGCAAAAAATAAGTGAGCTGGCTTTGTTAAAAAAAAAAAAAATGCCGTGATTATATGAAACAAAACAGTGCAGAACTACAGCGGGACTTTACGTAGGGATCTGTCACACACTGGCAGAGGCGGGCTGGGGTTGAAATTCAGCCCTCAAGCTTGGTTTGGAGAGACCTTTTATCTGATTGCATGACGGATGCAAGTGGAACCGTAGTTTTAAGATGAATACTTTATTTGCATCTAATGTACTGCTATATCTGGATGAAAAGAACATCAGTAATAACGAATATTAGCCATAACTCATTAACTTTGGAAAGAAAACAGATGTCTAGTTCAGAAAGCCACTGACATAACTGCAGGAGAGGATGGGCTTATTGTTTCTGTGTGACTGGAACTGAAACATCAACATGTGACTTAATATAATGCTATGCAAAGACTTATTGCCAACCCAGTCCTGCACACTGCACCTGTCCCTGGCACTGTTTTGTTTTTTTGGTGGTTCCTGCTCCAATTTCCTCTTCCTCCTCTTTCTCCTCCTCCTCTTCCTCCTTCTCCTCCTCCTTTTCCATCTCCCCCTGCTCCTGTCCCTCCTCATCTGTCTCTTCCTCCTCCTCACTCCTATAACTGGCATTATCCTGTCCCTCTGCATCAACTCCGCGACTGACACTGGCCTTGTCAGCTAATATTCACAATAACAGCAACAATGATAAATGAGTTAGGATGTAAAAGACAGGATGTATAGCCTATATATTCAAATAATATTTTTTAAACTTTGAACACAGACTCTCCTGAAATATGTTTGCTTTTGCAATAAGGAAATGTGACCCTGCTGGGTCCGTGTCGTCACTGTCCTGGCTGACTGTAGCCGCGCTGACCTTCGCTCCTCCACCACTAAAAGCTCTGTTTATTTGGCGCATTTGACTGCATCCTCTATTAACCGTTTTTTTTCTTTTTTGCCCTTAATGTTTCTGCTCCATCCATCTCTTTCTCCGGCTTCTTTCTTTTTAGCATGTTTGCTCATTTGAACTTATCCCGCTCCCCTTTCTTTCTTTAAACAGGAAAATAATGGTTTAATGACTGACTGAGCTGCTGAGCCAATCATATTTTAAAAGAAACTGCTGCTGCTACTTCAAAGTCTTCCCGCCGTGGTGAAACCTGACACCATATTGTCATGCTACGTCTTGGCTCATTTGCATACTGCAACAGTGATTGGATATTTACTAAGAGTTTAGGGAGGGGTGGTGTGTGTGTGTGTGTGTGTGTGTGTGTGTGTGTGTGTGTGTGCGTGCTGCGCAGCCTGTGAATGCACGCACAGCGGAGCGGAGGGACAGAGAGATGAGTTGAGGGGGCAAGACATTTATTTGTGGGGGGGCTGCCCCCTCTTGCCCCTGCGTAGAGCCGGCCCCTCACATGAATACAGGACTAATATTTCAAGGTCTCGAGACTCTTTTCTGAAGTTGAAATGGAGTCTGTAGCTCAAAGTATGAAGGACAAGGAGAGGTTGAAAGTGGATGAGTTTTGAAGAGGATTTAAAGATTTTCCCATTTAATTCCATGCAAACTAATTAGACTGCCACCAGATCGCCACCTATTGGCCGATTTGCTCCAAATTTTACACAGACCCTCATCAGGCCATGGAACACAATTAGCAAAAGTGTTGTGGTAATGGGAATGTATTTGGGGAAGATATGGAACAATATCTGTTTTGAATGCAATGTGCAGGAATTTTTTGTTTTATGTTTTGGGCGTTTTTTGGGCTATCAAAATTCTTTTGATAACTTTTTGTCAGGAGGGTCCACAGATGCTTCATGCAAAGTTTGGTGCAAATCGGTCAAATCGTCTAGGAGGAGTTCGAAAAAGTAGGTTTTTCATTTGGTGCGATTTTGCGAATGGAAAGTTGCTGTCAAAGTGGGCGGGGCCTACACCACACAATTCAGCTGAATTCAGGGAACATGTAAATATAAGGTTTAACAATGTGCAACTTATTATGCGGGATTTATGGGCCAAAAACATTTTTTTTTCAAAATAGCGCCCCCTGCTGGTCATATTTGGTGTGTGGGTTACAGGGGCCATTCTATAGCACCCCTATGAGTTTCATTTCCATAAGTGTTATGGTGTGGGCACAGTGCCAAATCTTTAATTATACGGCCACCAGAGCGCCACCTAGTGGCTGATCGGTATACCCTTTGTCAGCTGTCCTCAGGAAGGCACTGACAATAATTGTTCAAAGTTTCGTGTTAATCCGATGAACCGATGTGGAGATATAAAATACTTCAATTTAAAGAGCGCCACCTTATGGTCATCGCCTCAAATTTTGCACAGGGACTCAGGGGCTCATGGGGGACTAGTATTCTGAGTTTCATGTCATTCAGACACACCAATGTGAAGATATGCATCACTTCCTCTTTGTAATGAAATCTGCAGGAAGTTGTTAATTAATAACGTGAGTATCGTTTGATCTATCAAAATTCTTTTGATAACTTTTTGTCAGCAGGGTCCACAGATGCTGTGTGCCAAGTTTCGTGCAAATCGGTGAAATCGCCTGGGAGGAGTTCGAAAAAGTAGGTTTTCGACATTTTGCGACGTAGCGAAAAAAAACGGTAGGCGGAAATGGGCGTGGCCTATACCACAAGATTCAGCACAATTCACTGAACGCGTGGATATAAGGTTTTTGAATGTGCAACAAAGTATATGGGAGTTATTAGCCAAAACGCGCTTTCCTTAATGACAGCGCCACCTAGTGGTGGAAATTCAGGACGACAATAGATTATAAAATTTGGCGACAGGTGTGACTTATATTCCAAGTTTGGTGAGTTTTGGGGTATGTTCAGGCAGTGAAATATGCGATCATTTTTGAGGATAAAAATAATAATAATAATAATAATCATTGCGATTACAATAGGGTCCTTGCAGGTTCCCTGCTCGGGCCCTAATTAAAGCTGCAAGCAGCGTTGAACGGGCCCTCGCAGTCCACGCGCGTCGGGGAATGCTGCCGTCGGGGCTTGTTCACGCAACACATTCTGCTGAGGAAGTCATTCCTTTACAATTCGGTGGCCTGCTACTGCCGGTATTAAATACTGTACGCTGAAGTCAGAAAAACTGTGTGAACTGCTGCATTATTCCCCGGACAAAGACTGAGACGATGGTCAGCTTCTGGAGCTGGATGAAGAAAATGTCCACACGAGGCATAATGCAATTAAATAGTTTGAAGTGAAAGCTGAAAGTATCATCGTCCAGTAGTCTCACAAACCCTCCAGCTTCCAGCACAGTGTTAGGCTCAAACTCCCCTGATGGTTTCAAAACACTGGACGACGTCACCTGTGTGCTCAAACACAGAGTGTACAGCATGGATATGGAAGTTCCATCTTACTGTGTTTGCTCTTGAGAGTCTGTATGCCACCACTCTTATCAAGCACACTGGTTCTTTTGAGAGATCTTGAAAAGAAAAAAAAAGCAGAGAATCCAGCCAGGTCAGAGAAGAACCGATTAACTAATGGGATGTTACCAGGGCCGGTTCTAGGCAGGCATATATGAGGGGGCAGACAAAAATGTGAAGGGGGCATCATGTATACACATCATGCTCCAGCACTTTTTTTTTCTGTGCTTATAGTAACAGTGTTTCTTCATTGAACTGGGTTGTTAGCTATGTGTCCAACCCAACCTGGAGAAGTGGATTGCACTTTGCCAGGCCTCTACCATCAGACCTGTCCAACTTTCTCTTTGTGAGCTGCTGGAAGCTGGAGCAAAAAATAAGTGAGCTGGCTTTGTTAAAAAAAAAAAAAATGCCGTGATTATATGAAACAAAACAGTGCAGAACTACAGCGGGACTTTACGTAGGGATCTGTCACACACTGGCAGAGGCGGGCTGGGGTTGAAATTCAGCCCTCAAGCTTGGTTTGGAGAGACCTTTTATCTGATTGCATGACGGATGCAAGTGGAACCGTAGTTTTAAGATGAATACTTTATTTGCATCTAATGTACTGCTATATCTGGATGAAAAGAACATCAGTAATAACGAATATTAGCCATAACTCATCAACTTTGGAAAGAAAACAGATGTCTAGTTCAGAAAGCCACTGACATAACTGCAGGAGAGGATGGGCTTATTGTTTCTGTGTGACTGGAACTGAAACATCAACATGTGACTTAATATAATGCTATGCAAAGACTTATTGCCAACCCAGTCCTGCACACTGCACCTGTCCCTGGCACTGTTTTGTTTTTTTGGTGGTTCCTGCTCCAATTTCCTCTTCCTCCTCTTTCTCCTCCTCCTCTTCCTCCTTCTCCTCCTCCTTTTCCATCTCCCCCTGCTCCTGTCCCTCCTCATCTGTCTCTTCCTCCTCCTCACTCCTATAACTGGCATTATCCTGTCCCTCTGCATCAACTCCGCGACTGACACTGGCCTTGTCAGCTAATATTCACAATAACAGCAACAATGATAAATGAGTTAGGATGTAAAAGACAGGATGTATAGCCTATATATTCAAATAATATTTTTTAAACTTTGAACACAGACTCTCCTGAAACATGTTTGCTTTTGCAATAAGGAAATGTGACCCTGCTGGGTCCGTGTCGTCACTGTCCTGGCTGACTGTAGCCGCGCTGACCTTCGCTCCTCCACCACTAAAAGCTCTGTTTATTTGGCGCATTTGACTGCATCCTCTATTAACCGTTTTTTTCTTTTTTGCCCTTAATGTTTCTGCTCCATCCATCTCTTTCTCCGGCTTCTTTCTTTTTAGCATGTTTGCTCATTTGAACTTATCCCGCTCCCCTTTCTTTCTTTAAACAGGAAAATAATGGTTTAATGACTGACTGAGCTGCTGAGCCAATCATATTTTAAAAGAAACTGCTGCTGCTACTTCAAAGTCTTCCCGCCGTGGTGAAACCTGACACCATATTGTCATGCTACGTCTTGGCTCATTTGCATACTGCAACAGTGATTGGATATTTACTAAGAGTTTAGGGAGGGGTGTGTCTGTGTGTGTGTGTGTGTGTGTGTGTGTGTGTGTGTGTGTGTGTGTGCGTGCTGCGCAGCCTGTGAATGCACGCACAGCGGAGCGGAGGGACAGAGAGATGAGTTGAGGGGGCAAGACATTTATTTGTGGGGGGGCTGCCCCCTCTTGCCCCTGCGTAGAGCCGGCCCCTCACATGAATACAGGACTAATATTTCAAGGTCTCGAGACTCTTTTCTGAAGTTGAAATGGAGTCTGTAGCTCAAAGTATGAAGGACAAGGAGAGGTTGAAAGTGGATGAGTTTTGAAGAGGATTTAAAGATTTTCCCATTTAATTCCATGCAAACTAATTAGACTGCCACCAGATCGCCACCTATTGGCCGATTTGCTCCAAATTTTACACAGACCCTCATCAGGCCATGGAACACAATTAGCAAAAGTGTTGTGGTAATGGGAATGTATTTGGGGAAGATATGGAACAATATCTGTTTTGAATGCAATGTGCAGGAATTTTTTGTTTTATGTTTTGGGCGTTTTTTGGGCTATCAAAATTCTTTTGATAACTTTTTGTCAGGAGGGTCCACAGATGCTTCATGCAAAGTTTGGTGCAAATCGGTCAAATCGTCTAGGAGGAGTTCGAAAAAGTAGGTTTTTCATTTGGTGCGATTTTGCGAATGGAAAGTTGCTGTCAAAGTGGGCGGGGCCTACACCACACAATTCAGCTGAATTCAGGGAACATGTAGATATCAGCTTTAACAATGTGCAACTTATTATGCGGGATT